>ML785185.1:148614-191318 GCA_009831015.1 Picea engelmannii
TAAACTCAATATAAACCTATGTATGTGATCAAGGAATCATACAATAAAACACAACAAGCTTTATAGGAAAGAATCATATTACTGTATCATATTAAATGTGAAAGAGAGATTACAACCGTTGCCTTGATGTCGTAAGGTCCCTTCCAACTATCCTTCGTTTCCCACACACGTTGCCTCCAAGAATTCTGAGACCATAGATCTGATAGTTGTTCACAATCTATCTTGACAAAGAAAATCACAAGCTCAAGCTCACAAAAGCTAACCAAAAGTCATGAATCAAAAGCCATGAACCCCTTCTCCATGAGAACTCTTCTCCTTTTATAAGCTGAAGAAGATAGGATGAGGAGGTTAGGATGATCCCACTAAATCATGAAAGCGAGTAAGATCCAAACCGTTCGGATGCCACCTCACCCAAGAAGCTTCTCCTTCTAGAAAATTCGAGAAACCGTACGTTTTTCCCACGTGCTGGAATGTCCGCACCCTAGCTATATAGCAACCTGCGGAAATTTCGCACCCTGGCTATATAGCAACCTGCGGGAATTTGTCATTTCCGCACCCTGCCTATATAGAAACCTGCGTACATTTCTTTTTATAAGGTTTTTACATAGAAAAAATCAACTTCTTTTCTCAGGAAAAGTTCTTCTTCCTTCTCTCTTCAGGAACTTAGGCCACTGTGACCCCTCTAAAGGAAATAGATAGGTTTACATCATTAACGATCATAGGGATGACGAAAATAATGTGTAACAAATTCTCTCTTACATGATAGTTGTATCCAAGGTTTTGGAGGTTGAAAAAAATATTACATTCCGAGCGGCCATTATCTATGCCCTCAAAGAATATTTGGCCATGGCTCAGAATCACATGAAGAAACAAGCACATCAGGATCATTCTGAATGTCAATTCATTGAAGGGGATAGGGTGTTTCTTCATCTCCAACACTACAATTAGACTTCACTCAAATTTGAACACTGTCAAAAACTTGCCCCCAAATTTTATGGTCCTTATACAGATCTAAAGCGAGTGGGGCCCGCCGCATACCAACTAGCTCTACCCAGTCATTATAAGCTCCATCTTGTTTTTCATGTCTCATGCTTAAAGAAAGTGATTGGAAATAAGTGTCATATTCAAACCAATCTCCCTAAATTGGATGAAGAAGGTTACATTTGGTTGTAGCCACAAGTAGTCTTGGACCATTGAGACCGTCGTCTATGTCAATGCATCATCAAGGAAATGTTAGTTCATTGGAAATATACAATTCCAGAAGATGCCACCTAGGATTTGGCTACCATTATGCAACAATTTCCTCATCTCAAACCTGGAGGACAAGGTTTTTCTTCAAGGTGGGGGGGCATGTTAGGGACCTAACCTACCTAACCCCTCACATAGGTAGAATGATATATTTTCTATGCAATAATGTTTGGAATTAGTTAATAAGGCCTACTTAATAATGTGAACAAGTCTAATGTAAGAAGACTTAATAGAAGCTTCTGGTTCTAGAAAGATATTCCTCTATAATGTTCTTTAGAGGATAGAATTAGTATTAAAAGGATTAGAATGCATGAGAAAGTCTTGTCTTGAGAATTATTGTAATAGAGATCTTCTATGTTGGATGTTTCCACCTCGAAGATGCAAGTGAACATTGTTTCATTCAATAAAGGTATTATTGTTGGTGTTGTTATTCACATTATTTTACTCTTTCGCTGGTATGTGTTGCATTATTTATGTTCATGCTTTTCATAATACATCTAGTACCTTACACTATTACCATTCTATCCAATTTGTGTTGCACAGTATTCTAATATTTTATTCATTAATAGAAGTTGGGTTTCACTATATTTATGTTTTCTTTGTTATATTTATGTGTGTGTTTCATTTCATTGTCAATATGATCTAGATCAGTGGTATTAGAGAAATATTCTCCTTGTTATTTCTCTATGCTTGTCACCAACGAGGTCAGGGTATAGAGAGTTGGGTCTTGAGCTAGTTTCACTTGGGGACAACTACTCTCAAGGAATCCCTCGCATGACAATGGAACTAGATGATGGATAACTTCACCCAGATCCTTCGACGATTGTTGATGGTAGGCGAGGCACCTTTAAAAAGAAATAATTTTGTAGGTGAGACACCATTCAATGTACATATTAAATATTATATCCCTTTATTTTAAGGCTATATAGATGCATATGCCTTGGATAAATGGATGAATATGTTAGAGGGGTGTTACTTTGTTCAAAAATTTTCTAACACCGAAAAGATAACCTTCACTCTCCTTAAATCCCTTTTCATGTCAAATATTGGCAGGAATGTTACTGGTAGAGACATAACGAAGTTGAATCTATGGAATTTGGGATAGGACCCACTTGGGAAGCCTTTGTTGAATCCCTCAAGGATTTTTACCCTGTCGAAAACTATGATGACCAGTATAGGAGATGGAAGAGTTTGCATCAGAAAAGAGACTAGATGGTGTCATAGTACACTAACATCTACCATATGTTACGCTCAAATTTAGGTATCCAAGACTCCAAGCGGTACCTGGTTCTGAAGTACCACAGTGGCCTACATAGGTACATATAAACATATATGCATTTTTTTGACATCTCCTCATTGGGAGCCGCTTATCGATATGCTACCAAATTAAAGCATAAATTTAAGTAGCAGAGTAAGCGAGAGTTTGGATCTACAAATCCACAATAACATAAGCATGGAAAATATGGCCCTAACTCACAGAACAATGGAAAAAGAAAGGAATTTTAACCTCAAGACATCCAATCCAAGCTGCATGAAAATAAGGGTAATAGGAAGATGGAGAAGGACACTAGAAAATGGTGTAATTTCCACAAAATATCTTGGCACAACACTGATGAATGTCACTCCAAGTAGTCATTGTTGGCCAAGTTTAAAGAAAAAGAGTGAGACCATGAATCAGACTTTGATTCAGAGTAGGATAAGGGAAAGAAGATCATCGATCCGAAACCTAGTGCTACCATTGCAACTGTAAAGATACAACCAGATGAATCAACAGAGCTTGAGGAAGGGGAGCACCTCTTCCATTCATAGATGTCGGTGAAGGAAACCCCACTGCATTTCAATGTTGACAGCAGGATCCAGAACAACCTAATATATGTTGAGGTTTTCAAGATACTGAAGTTGTTGATGATGCCACACCCCAACCATACACCATTTGTTGGTTGAGCTAGGGATGAGGCCTTTGCAACAGCCAATAGTGTCATATGTCCTATGGTATCAAACCCTTCAAATATGTAGTGTGTGATGTTTCCCCACTCAAATTTTGAGATGTTCTTTTAGGAAAACCTTATATGTGGAATTTTTTTGTTTTTTATGAGTCTTGACCTCGTAGTGTCATTATCACTCTAAGGGGTCATCCCTACAAGGTACTCGAGGTAGTTCCAACAACTACAATTTCATTGATCTCAGCCAAATAGTGCTGAAAATAAATTTCACAGACTGCAAAGTTTTTCCTCTTCATGGTTCGATCAGAAGGGGAACGGAAGGTCACGATGATCACTACAACTTCAACACGAGGTTTCTCTACACAAAAAAATAGGTGGACAATCTTGTATAGGAATACAAATACCTCATCACTTCACCTATAGGGGTGCATTTACACTATCAAGTCAAACAACCCATTGATTTGATACTTGGTGATCCCTTGCCCAATGTTCAAATATACAGATGCTCCCTTTTGGAGAATGAGGAAACAAAGAATCAAATTCATGAGCTCATCTACAAGGGCCACATTTAACCAAGATCCTCACATTGTGGGAGCCCAACTATTTTGGCGCAAAAGAAGGATGGTATGTGGTGCATTTGTATTGATTATATATCCCTAAATAAAATCATTGTCAAGAATTGATACCCAATCCCTCAGATTCAGGATATTCTTGACCAACTCAAGGGTGTCAAGTTCTTCAGCAAGATTGATATGATGTTAGGCTATCACCAAGTTCGGATATAATCAACTAATGTATGGAAGCTAACCTTCAAATCTAAAAAAATATTCTTTGACTGGTTGGTCATGCCTTTTGTCTTGAAAAAATTCCATCGAGTAGCAAGGCATTTTAGGGTGGAGAAGAAAGTAGTTGTATTTCAGAAACATTTCCACGATCAGAATGACTGTAACTTTCACTAATAAATCTCCCTTAAGAGATCATAAATTTGATGCCTCTAAACTGCCATGTGCTTTTACCATGAGAAGGCCTCCTTATATAAGCTTGGAGAGACCCAACCACCTTATAGATTCTTGGGATAGGTTAAGGATATTTCTCCGTCAGTTGTGGATTGACGCAAACGCGCCACCCAGGCCACGTCTACTCCCACCAGGACCTTCTCTTTCCCAGGCCCGAAGAGCTAGAATGCTCTTCAAAACCCCTTCCGGGACTTTGTCACCCACAGAAATTTCCTTTATGATCTCCCTTTCAAAATCAGGAAAATCATACCTCGCGCGATCGCAAGTCCTTCAGCCACCGGATCAGGTCTTACCAATCCCCGAACCCCGATGAGCATCCACCCATGTGTTCCTTGCTTTTATTGGGAATTTTCCCGATCGGGAAATCAGCACTCACGCTGTCGTGAGTCACTGCTCTCACGAATCCTCGACTCCCGATATCCGATGGTACCTCCGCGCAACTTAGCTCCCTCCAGCTAACCTTTCTCACATGTGACCTGTCAGTCCACAAGACCACAGTCCTTTCCCCTATCGAAATTTCGGACTTTGTGAAACTGAGCGTAAAACTTACGTCCTCAGGATATCTGATCCTCCGATCTCCGATGCCACCTGTCCTCTGCTCTGACGTCTGTGGCCCACACTCTAGTGGTGATCGGGAAATCGCGTTTCGGAACTTCGCGATTTCAAATGCACTCGTCCATGGACCCTTCCAAGTCCCGAACTACGATATGCGCTGACACCTGTCCTCCACTGAAATGCTCGGACTGTGGGACCGTCGCATTTCAGGATTTCGTGACTTCTCCTGTCGTGAATTTCTCATCACCGAGAATCCTGAAATGCCGAACCCCGATGCACGTGCGAGTTCTCTCCTCCATGTCACTGCTTTCCTGTCGCTCCGTCGGGTATCGTGAAATTGTGGTTTCTATTATGATGATTCCCTTGCATGCAGAAATCCCAAAATGCCGAACCCCGAACTCTTCAGGATCCTTGGAAATGCGTCCTTCAGATTAATGCTCTAATCACGTCGGGAAATCGCGGATCATGATTTCGATATGCTTGAGTTTCACGACTCTGGAAACCCCGATATCCCGAACTCTGACTCGTCCAGATCTCCTGCCACACATCCTGCCAAGATCTACAGTTGAGATCCTTTCTCAGGATTTCGGGACTTATGAGGTCTCGATTCTCAACCTTATGAGAAACCCGATGACGCCAATATCCCGATGTCTCCTCTGGATTCCTCCTCTACCCGCTGTGACTTAAACCCTGTGCAACTCTCCCGAGATCTAACAGCTGACAGGATTTCGTTGTTTCCTCTGTGAATCCTGACCGTTGATTCCTCCTCCTTGAGGATCTCTTTGAGAAGGCTAAGATGTTCTTTCGCAGAACTTTCTCTCCAACGTCTGCACCTGTAAACCCTGCTCGAACTTGCTTCTACACAAAATCTGGTGCTCTCCTTTAATGATATCACGAAGGTGCTACACCTCCTGAGCTTTTCCACTATGATTCCTTCAGAGGAACTTGCGCGCACTCCTTGCGCTCAACCCTGCAAACACTTCAAGTGTTCAAACTTATTTGACTCTGTGCAACTCCTGCAGCAGCAGTCTTTGATCTCCTTTGCTCAGATTCACAACTGAGACTTCTTCTTCAGCCTGCGCACTCCTTGCACATCTTCAACAACTCAAAACCACTCCTGGGTGAATGAGAACAAGAGTTAGACTACAAAGCCTTCATCAACGCACTCCTTGCAGATGAATTCAACTGCACACCTTGCAGGAATCTCCCGGCTCAGATAGAGAAACAATTGAACCTCATTCTTTCTCCCTTTCAGACTTCATTTTGAAACATGAAATCACATGCACAGCATATACAAATAAAATGCATAACCAGAAAGCAAGCATTCATGAGCATAACCTCAATACACAGAGAAAACAACACAAACCATGAACTTGAATCAAAGCTTCCTTCTATTAATTCAAATGTCTGTACATGGGTGTTCTTCACACAATATTCTCTGCTTTCTCTTCTCTTCTGAATGCTTGATTATGTTACAATCACAATGAGGGTGTCTATATCTGTTTTCCCTCCTTCCATCTAAAACTGTCTAATCTAGAAATAAATCCTACCTACCTGCATTAACTAGATTAAATGCCTCCTATCTACTAGGGACGAGAGCGTATCGCTCAAAGTCCAATACAATATACAAAGGCGCTATCTATAAATGCATCATTTATATATTGGCACATCATCTTGAATGAAAATTCAAAAAGTTTCGGCTGGCCTTGTCCAGTTGTTCATTGTCTTCCATGCTGGCTCGCTTGTCATGGGAGATGCTCCTGCATCATACTCCTCGGCTTGAAAACTTTCATGGGCTCCTGTCCATGAGCTCCTGCACGGTCTGTCCATGCTTTTGAATATGTGCTTCAGTCTCCCAATTGGCATCTTCCACTGGATGGTTTTTCCATTTAACTAGATACTCGAAGTATTGCTTCCGCCTAGTCTTTTTACTCACTCTCTTATCAAGTATACGCTCCATCTGTGGCTTCTCTGCAATCGACATCTGCTTCTGCCACTGAATTTCTGGCTGTTCATCACTCCCAGCTCCTACTTCTTCAGCCTTATATGGATATAAGTCTGAGACATTGAATGTCAGAGATATTCCGATCCCATCCGGCAACTCAATTTCATAAGCGTTTTCTCCCAATTTCTTTAGGACTCTGCATGGCCCAATTTTCTTCATTTTTAGCTTATTGTATGTTCCCCTTGGGAACCTTTCCTTCCTAAGATGTGCCAAAACTAGATCACCAACTTCGAACTGAATTTGTCTCCGATGTTGATCTTCTCTGCTCTTATATTCTTGGTTTGATTCCAGCAATCGCTTCTTCACCCTGTTGTGAAGTTCTTCCATCACCTCTGCGAATTTTTCTGCACTAGCGTTGCTAGTCGCAGTCTGTTCTGAATCCCTCAGTTCAGAAACTCCTCTCGGCGGCCTGCCGTATACAATCTCAAAAGGACTTTTGTATGTGCTTCTGTTCACTGAGTCATTGTATGCAAACTCTACATGTGGCAACACATTGTCCCAGCTGCTATGGTGCTCTGTCACCAGGCTTCTTAATAAATCTCCCAGACTTCTATTGACTACCTCTGTTTTCCCATCCGTCTTTGGATGATAGGCAGAACTAAACATTAGATTAGTTCCCATCTTCTTCCAGAGTGTTCTCCAGAATTGTCCAATGAATTTCGTATCCATTTCTAATACTATGCTTCTGGGTAACCCATGAAGTCTAACAACCTCTTTGAAAAACAGATTTGCGATATGAGGCGCATCGCTAGTCTTCTGGCATGGGATAAAATGTGCCATTTTGGAAAACCTATCAACCACCACAAAGATCGAATCATGTCCTCTTTTCATCCTAGGCAATCCCAATATGAAATCCATGCTGATTTCATCCCACGGTCTCTCGGGTATGGGTAATGACTGATAGATTCTCGCATTCTGCTTCCTACCCTTTGAATGCTGGAAAATTCTACACCTATCGAAAAACTTCTTGACTTCCGACCGCATCCCTGGCCAAAAGTATGCTTTGCTCAGCTTTGCGAATGTCTTTTCATGGCCAAAATGCCCTGCCAAGCCTCCGCTGTGTTTTTCTTTTAATAGATTCTCCCTCATGGAGCAATTCGGAATGCATAACTGATTTCCTCTAAACAACAATCCTTCCTGGATCATATAATCTATCCATGGGCTTCTGTCTCTGAGAACTGGATTCTCAATTGCTTCATATGCCTCTGTAAAATCTGCATCTCCTACATACATGTCCCTGAGATTTTCAAAACCCAATGTCTTGACTCGGAACTCCTACAGCAACAAACACTTCCTGCTCAAAGCATCAACCACTTTGTTAGCAGTACCTGAAATGTGTTTAATTACAAATGTAAAATTATGCATATACTCTACCCATTTAGCGTGTTTCTGATTCAACTTCTCATGTTGAGTCACAAACTGCAATGCATGATTATCACTATACAGAACAAATTCTTTCGGGATCAAGTAATGCCTCCACTTCTTCAACACTTGTATGATAGCATAAAATTATTTGTCGTACATGGAGTACTTTACTTTTGCCTCATCCAGCTTCTCACTGAAATATGCAATTGGTCTATCCTCCTGGCTCAAGACCGCTCCTATGGCAAAGCCACTTGCATCACATTTCACTTGGAACACCATCATAAAATTCGGCAACACCAACACTGGTCGTTCCGTGATCTTCCTCTTCAACAAATTGAAGTTCTTCTCTGCCTCTTCAGTCCAATGAAAATATTTATGTCTTTTCTTGACAGTATCCATCATTGCTGCGCTAATTCCACTGAAATTCCTGATGAATTTTCGGTAGAAACTAGCCAGTCCATGAAAACTTCTCACCTCGAAAATATTTCTTGGTGATGGCCAATTTTTAATTACCTCCACTTTACTTAGATCCATCTTTAATTCATTTACCGATATGACAAATCCCAAGTAAATGAGTTCTTTCTTCATAAATGAAGATTTCCTCATGTTGATCAACAACTTATCTTGTTGTAGCTTCCTCATTACTGCAGCTAAATGCTTCATATGCTCTTCCTTTGTTTTGCTGAAAATCAATATGTCATCTAGATAAACAATGACAAACTTACCAATGAATTCCTTCAACACTTCATTCATCAGCCTCATGAATGTACTCGGTGCATTCTTCAAGCCAAATGGCATGACTAGCCATTCATACAACCCTTCGTTGGTTTTGAAGGTTGTCTTCCACTCATCGCCTTCCCTCATGTGAATCTGATGGTATCCGCTTTTCAAATCAACCTTTGAAAAAAATTTGGCTCCACTTAAACAGTCCATCAAGTCATCCATCCGTGGCAATGGAAACCTGTACCTGATGGTTATCTTGTTAATGGCTCTGGAATATATACACATTCTCCAGCCTCCATCTTTCTTTGGACTCAATACCGTTGGAATGACACACGGGCTTAAACTTTCCCTGATCATTCCTTTATCCAATAGTTCCTGCACCTGCATTTTAACTTCTTCATTTTCCTGCGGCGTCAACCTGTACGCAGCTTTGTTTGGAAAACTTGCTCTTGGTATGAGGTCTATATGGTGACTCACACTCCTTATTGGTGGCAACGAATGAGGTAATTTTTCTACCACAATGTCAGCGAACTCTTCTAGCAATTCTTGAATTTCTTCCGGAAAATCATCCACTCTTGTGCTGGTCAAAACGATTCTTGGTTTCCTGACCACAAAGAATTGTGGATCTTCCTTCTTCTTTACTTCCGCCAGAAGTTCCTTCCCACTCATGAGAAGTACAGTATTCCTCAGCTCTGTTTTTACTTCTTTATCTTTAATTGGAAGTAGCATATGTGTTCTTCCATTCTTCTCTAAAGTATACGTATTCATCTTCCCATCATGAACTACGTTCCTGTCATATTGCCATGGTCTGCCTAGCAATAAATGACATACATCCATAGGAATAACATCACAGATTATTTTATCATTGTATCCTCCTATATTGATGTCAACTAAGCACTGTTTGGTGACATTTACCTGATGTCCCTTCTATAGACATGAAACTTTATATGGACTCAGGTGATCATTCGTTTCCAGCTCTAATTTCTCCACCATATCGATTGAAACGAGGTTGTCTGTGCTTCCACTGTCCACAATAACCTTGCACTTCCTATCTTTGATCTTGCATGTGGTTCTAAAAAGCCTGTTTCTTTGAGTTGTGTCCTCCACCTCCTTCTCGGGTGTTAAGAGAACCTTACGCATCATCAGCGACCTTCCGTCTTCTGCATCTTCTGCCTCAGCATTTCGCCTCTGTGCCTCGGCGATGTGAGATTCTCCTCCATCCTTCTTCCTATCTAGACAGTCAACTGCCTTGTTCCCATTCTTCCCACATGTGTAGCATGTGATGACTCCACCTCGGCCTCTTCCTCTACCTCTGGTACAAGGAAATGTGTTATTATCAGCGTATCCTCCGCTCTGTTCTGTCTGCTACCTTCGTTGTTCAGCGTGTTGGCCTCGCTGTGAACTTCCACCTCTTTCTGTTCTCATCTGAGGCTTCTTCCAGTCGTCCTTAGATTTCTGGAACCTATCTTGGGCAGTTGACTTACCTTTCGGTTGGCTCCTACCTCGGCCTCACTGTCCAGGCTTACGGCTTAGATTTTCCTCAGCTTTCAACGCCATCTGATACACATCCTCCACTGTTCTGATGGTTGTCATACTCATCTCATCCTGGATATCGTATCTTAATCCATTCATATACCTGGAAACTTTTTCATCATCGCTCTCCCGATGACCTGCTATGATATTGAGCTTGTAAAATTCCTCAGTATAGTCCTTTACTTTCATCAGCTTCTGTCTCAGGTTCTTCATTCTCCTGAACAGTGTGATTTGATAATCCCTTGGGATGAAATTTGCCTTCATCTTCGCAATCATTCGATACCAACTTTTGATCTTTTGCTTTCCTTTGGAATGTCTATCTATTTGAAGCTCGTCCCACCATAATGTTGCATGTCCCTTCAATTTTGTGACAGCATGCCTAACCTTCTTATCCTCTTCGATATCTTCATAATCGAAGTAAGTGTCAAGAGCTCTAATCCAATCTAGAATCTCTTCTGCATCCAGATTTCCTTCGTAAACTGGAATGTCCATCTTTGCCTTCGAACTCATCCGGGAGATAGCTTTAATTAATCGCTCATTGGCTGCATCTTCGGCTGCAACTTATCCTTGTTGTTCAGCTTCAACTTCACCTTCGGAGTCACTCAGATCTCCAGCACTGGATGTGCATCTCTGCGCTGCTTCCATATCTTCTAATCTCGCTCGGAGATCACGTATCTGCCTTTCCATCTCTGGCACATGTTCTTGTCTCCCTCTGCCTCTCTAGTTTCCCCTATCCTCTAGATCAGGTGATTGCCTCTCTCTCCTTGGTGGCATGGTGAAATTTTCCTTTCTTCTCTGCTACAGAAAGCAAAGAGAAATTTTCTCGCTCTGATACCACTCTGTGTGTATCAGAGTGCTTTCCTCTTCTTCACTCCTCTTGCCTGAAATATACAGACAATAAATCTGCTTTGATACCACGCTGACGCAAACGTGCCACCCAGGCCACGTCTGCTCCCACTAGGACCTTCTCTTCCCCAGGCCCGAAGAGCTAGAATACTCTTCAAAACCCCTTCCGAGACTTTGTCACCCACAGAAATTTCCTTTATGATCTCCCTTTCAAAATAGGGAAAATCGGACCTCGCGCGATCGCAAGTCCTTCAGCCACCGGATCGGGTCTTACCAATCCCCGAACCCCGATGAGCATCCACCCATGTGTTCCTTGCTTTTATCGATAATTTTCCCAATCGGGAAATCAGCACTCACGATGTCGTGAGTCACTTCTCTCACGAATCCCCGACTCCCGATCTCTGATGGTACCTCCGCACACCTTAGCTCCCTCCAGCTAACCTTTCTCACATGTGACCTGCCGGTCCACAAGACCACAATCCTTTCCCCTATCGGAAGTTCAGACTTCATGAAACTGAGCGTAAAACTTATGTCCTCAGGATATCCGATCCTCCGATCTCCGATGCCACCTGTCCTCTGCTCTTACGCCTGTGACCCACACTCTAGTGGTGACCGGGAAATCGCGTTTCGGAACTTCGCGATTTCAAATGCACTCGTCCACGGACCCTTCCAAGTCCCGAACTCTGATATGCGCTGACACCTGTCCTCCACTAAAATGCTCGGACTGTGGGACCGTCGCGTTTCGGGATTTCGCGACTTCTCCTGTCGTGAGTTTCTCGTCACCGAGAATCCTGAAATGTCGAAACCCGATCCACGTGCGAGTTCTCTCCTCCACGTCACTGCTTTCCTGTCGCTCCATCAGGTATCGCAAAATCGCGGTTTCTATTACGACGATTCCCTTGCATGCGGAAATCACGAAATGTCGAACCCCGAACTCTTTAGGATCCTTGGGCACGCGTCCTTTAGATTAACGCTCTAATCGCGGATCACAATTTCGATATGCTTGAGTTTCACGACTCTGGAAACCCAGATATCCCGAACTCCAACTCGTCCAGATCTCCTGCCACGCATCCTGCCAAGATCTACGGTTGAGATCCTTCCTCGGGATTTTGAGACTTATGAGGTCTCGATTCTCAACCTTATGAGAAACCCAATGACGCCAATATCCTGATGTCTCCTCTAGGTTCCTCCTCTGCCCGCTGGGACTTAAACCCTGCGCAACTCTCCCGATATCTAACGGCTGACGGGATTTCATTGTTTCCTCTGCGAATCCTGACCATCGATTCCTCCTCCTCGAGGATCTCTTTGAGAAGGCTAAGATGTTCTTTCGCAGAACTTGCTCTCCAACATCTGCGCCTGTAAACCCTGCTCGAACTTGCTTCTACACAAACTCTGGTGCTCTCCTTTAATGATATCACGAAGGTGCTACACCTCCTGAGCTTTTCCACTCTGATTCCTTTAGAGGAACTTGTGTGCACTCCTTGCGCTCAACCCTGCAAACACTTCAAGTGTTCAAACTTCTTCAACTCTGCGCAACTCCTACAACAGTAGTCTTTGATCTCCTTTGCTCAGATTCACAACTGAGACTTCTTCTTCAGCCTGCGCACTCCTTGTACGGCTTCAACAACTCAAAACCACTCCTGGGTGAATGAGAACAAGAGTTAGACTACTGAGCCTTCATCAACGCACTCCTTGCAGATGAATTCAACTGCACACCTTGCAGGAATCTCCCGGCTCAGATAGAGAAACAATTGAACCTCATTCTTTCTCCCTTTCAGACTTCAGTTTGAAACATGAAATCACATGCACAGCATATACAAAGAAAATGCATAACCAGAAAGCAAACATTCATGAGCATAACCTCAATACACAGAGAAAACAACACAAACCATGAACTTGAATCAAAGCTTCCTTCTATTAATTCAAATGCCTGTACATGGGTGTTCTTCAAACAATATTCTCTGCTTGCTCTTCTCTTCTGAATGCTTGATTATGTTACAATCACAATGAGGGTGTCTATATCAGTTTTCCCTGCTTCCATCTAAAACTGTCTAATCTAGAAATAAATCCTACCTACCTGCATTAACTAGATTAAATGCTTCCTATCTACTAGGGACGAGAGCGTAATCGCTCAAATTCCAATACAATATACAAAGGCGCTATCTATAAATGCATCATTTATATATTGGCGCATCATCTTGAATGAAAATTCAAAAAGTTTCGGCTGGCCTTGTCCAGCTATTTATTGTCTTCCATGCTGGCTCGCTTGTCATGGGCGATGCTCTTGCATCATGGATCTTCCCTAAGATCCATCCTTGACCTCAGATTTGAATCCAACTGATTTCCAAGATGAAGGGGATTTTTCCCTGATTTTCCTCAACAACCCAAAATTTGCTCAAACAGGCCAGTGCTCCCCCAAAAGGGTGCATAGAGTGTTGGCACTCCCTGACAGTGGGCAGGGGAGAGCTACCAAAAATTCCTTCAAAAGAAACCCAATGTTCCCCTAGAATGGTGTCCTGACTATTGCAACGCTCCCCCAAAGAGGGGTAGGGAGTGTTGGCACTCCCTGACAGTGGGTAGGGGAGCATTGCCTTCCAAAAATCATTTCTAAGTGGTTTTTTCCATGGCAAATTCTTTGTACTCCTCATCAGATGATTTCTCCTTCTTAAACCAGTCTTTGAAGGTGTCTTAAGTTTCCTTATGATGTCATTAGAGACACAACATAGACAAGATGGCAGTATGAGTTTTGTGACACTTGTGACAAAAAATGAGACACTTGCGACACTAGTAATGACGACAATGGGGCATCATTGAAGTGAGTAATTTTGATGTGTAACAGATTTCCCCCCAAAGTGCTAAGTCAGAATATGGAAACTGATAACTGAAGTACTTTGTAGACTTTTTTGAGCAAGGGTATGGACGCGAAGAACCTTGTATAATCTGCACACAACCATCAAACAAATATTACGACATGTTTCAAACCCAAGGCAGGCATACCTATGCTTGAGTCATAAAGACTTGCAAGGTATGGCCGCCATAAAATACACTGCGGATCCATAATTGTATTAACAAAACGGTATAGCCACCCAAGATACAATGTGGATCTATACTTCCATGATATGAACTGATCATAGCCACGAAAAATACACAGTGGATCTACAAGACGACAAGACATAGCCACGGACCAATACAAAGTGGATCTATGTGACAATATATGTGTCAATGTTCAAAACAAACTCCGTCACAACCTGGGAAAAGTACATATAAGAGTGATGACTCAACCCAGAGTCTTCTTACCAATCCCAATGTAGTACAAATATAACCATGTGAACAGATGTCCTGATATCGAACATGGCAGAAACCACTTGATTACCGGTCAATGAGGTAAACCATTAACAAGCGCGAGGGAAATCACCATTGATGTCAATGATTCCCAAGGTACTCTAGTACATTCCAACGAATGTGAATGGATGAGATGAACTCGAACATCTGTGGAATCATCTGATCAGAGGTCAATGATGTAAACCCACTTTCAGAAGTGAGGAGGCCTTCCATTGAGGCATGCAGGTCCCAAGGTACTAACTGGTTTCTAAGTCTAGTTCCCAGATAATGTGATGAAGTCGACAGGAATAGACTCGTCGAAGGAGGGCCTTGATGTATCCCCCATCAATGACACGAAAAAGACACAGAGATGTAAATTGGTAGATCAAATGAACATGGACTAACACGGGTATTGAAACAAGATATTTGTGATGGCTAACTCTCGAGGAAGATACTTCCCTTGAACACTGAGGCACAATAGCATAAACATGACATGGAACAAAACATGATGATGCAATTGATACTGTGAATTTTGTCGAGTGACCCAAAGGAGTAAATAAACTCAGAGGATTGGTTCAGTGCAGAGGTTCAGCGGATTAAAATGTATGCAAAGACAAAGTACCATGTTCAAGGGAGATCATAAGAGTTACTGGAAATGTTCTCAAAAACTGCTTGGATTGCTTCCTTCAATTTCCCCCCCATCCAGATAGATGTGTACCTCTTTTTAATTTAATGAGATCGAGGAGGATAACACATGATCGATATAACTCACCTTTGGTAAGTCCTTCTTCATTTGTTTAACGAACTGGAAGAAGTAAGGGTTCGGTCCCATATGGGCCCTTCAATGTATGATTTTTTAAGGAGTCCACTAAGGTTACCAAATACAACAGTAATACATGGGGAAATAGTTGATAGTTTGATCCACACGCAAGGGCAGTGTATCTGGCCCAAAATAAACTTGAAAGGCTTCCACTCATCATTGTGGGTATACCTTCAAGCAACCCCCATAATACACGCAATCTCTACACCAAGACCAACAAAGCAGGGTGAGTAACTCTGCCAGTCTTAATGCGACCTTAGGTTTGACCCTTGTGTGAGAAGGGCTTCCCAAGACAAAATGTAGCAATTGGATTTCACCGCTCCCTAACACAAGATTCTATGTTTGTTTGCAGCTTTGGAAAGTTAGCTTTCGCACCTATTCCAAATCCCTACAACTAATCTGATGTAGGTTTGCTACCAGAAAGTATAAAAATGTCTAATCAATTTTTAGTTTAGCGCTTTATTTTTAAGGATGTTGTTACTCAAAAGGAAAATGGCGTGGACAATATGGTGTTTTGACCGAATCGAAATTCATGCAAAGAGATGAATATACAATATTTTCATTTCTATGAAATCTATGCTATGAGAAGGAGAAAACATTCATCATTACAAATGCACAATGTCCCAAAAAAGCCAAAAACCATGCAATTTCGCTACTTCGAATGCAGGCGAGTTTCACTACCCAAAATAAAAAAGGAAACTATGTTCTTTGTTTGATTATGATGTATACAGAAAGTAAATACAAAACCTTCAATTCTCCACTACTTTCAATCAGGAGAAAGAGTCATATGCATATGCAAAAGACACAAAGAAAAAGGGAGACAAACAAAGCATGCACTCAAGGCAATGAGGTATGAAAGAAAACAAGTAGAAACTTGTTCTAACAAGAAATAATACTTTCAAGGACTCTAAAATCAATCAAGCATTCAAGGAATACAATAAAATGCAGAGAAGAATCCAAGAAATGATAAGGAAAAAGAGAAACCACTCAAAACTGTCTCGACAAAAACGCAGCTAGAAAAGGCAATTTCACATTTCTGAAAGGGGTTTCAAGATCCAATAAATAAAAAATAGAGTGAAAATCATCAAAACCCAATCCAAATAACTTCACAAACCAACCACAGACTCTGGGTAAAGATCTCTGCAAAACAGGCTGCAAAAGACTGAGCAAAAGAAAGAAAAAACTCTCAAAAAAGAGACTAGTGCTCCCCCAGAAGGGTGCACAGGGTGTTGCAACACACCCTAAGACACTGTAGGAGATCGTTGGCGCTCTCGTACGGCCTAAAGGGGGGCTTTAGTCCTCCCAAAAACTCAGAAAAAGAGCCAAAAACCATACAAAAACTCACCCAAAATGCATGAAAATTGGTGAAATTGCTAGTGAAGGTAGAAGAAGGTTAATGGATGATAAACAACCAGTAAAAGTGATCTGAAAGGTGGTAAAAGGGCAGGGAAAAACCAAGGAAATACAAATAGTATTTCCTTGCCCAATGGAGTCATCAATTTCTATTACAGTATAATCCCCCTGCAGACAAGTGGATTTCCTCTTGTATACTAGACCCCTAAACCAAGACAGAAAGGTGCTAATGTGGACACTGACATTCCTTTTCATGAAGCTAAGACATTCAAGGAAGAAGAAGAAAGAAAGGTAAATACCTTTACCAACATTTTTCCTTGCTTGATCCGGGCTAATCTTGATCTCCAAGTTCTTCAGAAGGTCCTGCAATAGAATGAGCAGCAACAACGAAACATACTTCCTACTCTACCATGATTAGCTTCATAATAGATCTATCAAAAGAAACAAGTTCATGAAACATACACAGACTTAAAGGAAACAGGCCAAGCACATATTTATATTAATGAAAACAAATCAAAGTGCTTACAACCATAGATGTAGATGCAACAACTTCACCAAGCTCTCTTTGTCCAGACCCTTGCTCAAAAGTTCCACAATCAGAATGACTATAACTTTCACTAATAAATCTCCCTTATGAGATCATAAGTTTGATGCCTCTAAAATGCCATGTGCTCTTACCATGAGAAGGCCTCCTTATATAATCTTTGAGAGACCCAACCACCTTAGAGATTCTGAGGATAGGTTGAGGATCTTTCTCCATCGGTTGTGGATCCTCCCTAATATCCAGCCTTGACCTCAAATTCGAATCCAACTGATTTCCAACATGAAGGGGATTTTTTCCTGATTTTCCTCAACAACCCAAAATTTGTTCAAACAAGCCAGCGCTCCCCCAAAAGGGTGCACACAGTGTTGCAATGCTCTAGAGCGCTGGCACACCCTGACAATGGGCAGGGGAGCACTACCCAAAATTCCTTCAAAAAAAATAGAATGCTCCCCCAGAATGGTGTCCTTAGTGTTGCAAATCTCCCCCAAAGAGGGGTAGGGAGCGTTGGCACTCCCTGACAGTGGGTATGGGAGCGTTGCCTTCCAAAAATCATTTTTAAGTGGTTTTTTCCATGGCAAATGCTTTTTACTCCTCATCAAATGATTTCTCCTTCTTAAACCAGTCTTTGAAGGTGTCTTAAGTGTCCTTATGATGTCGTTAGAGACATGACATAGGCAATATGGCAGTATGATGTTTGCGACACTTGCGACAAAAAATGAGACACTTTCGACACTAGTAATGTCGACAATGGGTCATCATTGAAGTGAGTAATTTTGATGTGTAACAGATTGCCCCCCGGAGTGCGAAGTCAGAAGATGGAAACTGATGACTGAACTACTTTGTAGACTTTTTCAAGCAAGGGTATGGATTTGGAGAACCTTGTAGAATCTGCACACAACCATCAAACAAATATTATGAGATGTTTCAAACCCAAGGCAGACATACCTATGCTTCAGTGATAAATACTTGGAAGGTATGGCCACCATAAAATACACTGCAGATCCATAATTGTATTAACAAAAAGGTATAGCCACCCAAGATACAATGTGGATCTATACTTCCATGATATGAACTGATCATAGCCATGAAAAATACACAGTGGATCTATGAGACGACAAGACATAGCCACGGACCAATACAAAGTGGATCTATGTGACAATATATGTGTCAATGTTCAAAATAAACTTCGTCGCAACCTCAGCAAAGTACATATAAGAGTGATGACTCAACCGAGGGTCTTCTTACCAATCCCGATGTATTATGAATCTAACCATGTGATTATATGTCCTGATGTCGAACATGGAAGAAACCACTTGATTACCGGTCAATGAGGTAAACCGTTAACAAGTGCGAGGGTAATCACCATTGATATCAATTATTCCCAAGGCACTCTAGTACATTCCAACGAATGTGACTGGATGATATGAAGTCTAACATCTGTGGAATCATCCGATCAGAGGTCAATGATGTAAACCCACTGTCAGAAGTGAGGAGGCCTACCATTGAGGCATGCAGGTCCCAAGGTACTAACTGGTTTCTAAGTCTAGTTCCTGGATAATGTGTTGAAGTCGACAGGAGCAGACTCATCGAAGGAGGGTCTTGACGTATCCCCCATCAACGCACAAAAATGACACAAAGATGTAAATTGGTAGATCAAATGAACATGGACTGACACGGGTATTGAAACAAGATATTTTTGATGGCTGACTCTCGAGGAAAATACTTCCCTTGAACACTGAGGCACAACAACAGAAACATGACATGGACCAAAACATGATGATGCAGTGGATACTCTAACTTTCATCGGGTGACCCAAAGGAGTAAAGAAAATTAGAGTATTGGTTTAGTGTAGAGGTTCAACGGATTAAAATGTATTCAAAGACAAATTGTCATGTTCAAGGGCGACCATAAGAGTTATTGGTAATGTTCTCAAAAACTGCTTGGCTTCCTTCCTTCAATATTCCCCCCATCCAGATAGATGAGTACCTCTTTTTAATTTAACGATCTCGAGGAGGATAACACATTCTCGATATAACTCACCTTCTGTAAGTCCCTCTTCCTTTGTTTAACGAACTAGAAGAAGTAAGGGTTCAGTCCCATATGGGCCCTTCAATGTATGATTTTTTAACGAGTCCAGAGAAGGTAAACTCTCTGATTTTTCATGTTTAGAGAGTCTGAAAAGAAATTAAAGATGACTCTAGGGTTTTCCTTTTTCATAATGTTAGTCTCGCGAGGCCGAAAAAGAGATAAATTATCACTCGAAAGACGCCCTTTCAAACCTTTTAACGAGTGGGAAAGGAAGCAAGATCACTCAGCAATATTTTCATATTTAGAGCGTCTGAAAAGAGATCAAAGACGACTCCAAGGAATTCCTTTTTTGTATAACCTTTACGAGTCAAAAAAAGTGATAAAATTTTACTCAGTTACATTCTCATGTTTTTGCGAGCACGATAAAGAACAACTACTAGGCTCAATATTGGTTTCATTTTAGACAAGCTTGAAACAAAATTAAACTATGCTTGTAAATTCCCAACGTAATTTCCAAAGGTAGGGATACCCATGGATGGTTGGTACTCTGCCCCAAGCTTGAGAGCTAGTGGCTTAACTCCAGAATGATCATCAAAGGCTGGAGACATGCCCCCCAAGCTTCAATTCATTCACCGACTTTGAGGTTGTTACCAATTTTTGTACTAGATGGAGAAAAAAGATAAGGGTGGATGAAACGAAGGTTCAAATATGAGACCTAACAAAAGACTCGACTCAACATCTACGAGATCCGGTGAAAGACTCGACCAGATATGAGAGGTCATTGTTTCATTTTTTAACGAGCTTGTCATAGGAAAATAACTATGCTCAAGGCTCTGGGTTGAATCCCCAGATTTTTGTTTCATTTTTTAACGAGCTTGTTACAAAGAGGAAAAAATATGCCCATAGCCTATGTTTCATTTTTTAATGAGCTTGCCACATAGAAGAGAAATTGTGCTCGTGAAATCTTCTTGATCATGGATTACAAGAGGATAACACTCTGGAAGGACACCATGTCAAGGGACAAAAATCGATCATGGCTTCCAAGAGATCTTCACTAGATGGAAGAAGAATGCTTTGGAAGGAACACATGTCGAGGGCCACGACAGGGGTAAGGAGATCAGGATCCAATAGCCCTACCGAAGAAATAACCATGCCAACTACCGGATCCAAGTCATCTTCATCGGCAACTGAAGGCATGGGAGATAACGCCACATAATTGACCAGTGGCATGGGTGATACTAACTGCATATAAGAACCGTTTAGAGAGGTCATTGGGTTGGTAATCAAGTAAGGGCCAATAAACAAAAGTTGATCAATAGTCACCATTCTTCCATCGTGCAGGAAATATATCACATGGAAAAAAGTGGACACAATAGCTTTCATGGCATAGACATAATCTCTCCCAAGGAGTAAATCGAAATCCAAGGGGTCCTGGACTACCATAACATCGACAAAGACATTTTTTCCTCCCAAAGTTATAAGAACCTGAGGAAGGATCCCTAAAGGGTGACTGGTTCTTCTATTAAAAGAAAACAGAGTCTGTGTAACCGACACAATCTGAGGATAACCTAAAGCTTTCCAAGCAATAGAGGACAAAATATTAAGGGACGAACCTTCATCTATTAGCGCATGAGGAACGTCCCGACCACAAACCTGTACTGTAATATTGAAAGGTATGTGAGAGGGAAGACGAGGTCCAGGTAGCACACCCCAATCAAAAAGGATGGCCACATTACTTGGAGAGGGTTTCATGGGAGAAGAAGAAATGCTCCCAAAAACAGTAGAGTCTGTATCAACGAGAAAAATGTGGGAAGTATCGGGTTTACTCTCTAGAGGGAGAGTAGGATAGATCGATAATGACATCAAATCGACCACTTGGGTGTCATTCTCAAAGGGGAGAATGGGGTCAACAACTGGAAACGGATCGACCGCTTGGGTTGCACTCTCTAACAGGAGAGTGGGATCAACCAAAGATAGGATCAGATGAACCACTTTGTCAACTAGTTCAACTAAGGACGTGACCAGATTGACGACATGATTAACCAGACTGAACGATTAAGGGACCGAAGAAACCACTTAAGCACTCATCAGTGGAGGAGTGGGATTGACCACATTGGCACTCTTTAGTTGAAGGGTGGGACTGACCAATGATGGGACTGGATCAGTTACTTGGGTTTCATTTTTTAGATGAAAAGTGGGGTTGATCGATGATGGAACTGGATCAGCTACTTTGGTTAGTGGCTCAACCAAGGATGAAACTAGATTGACCACCTAATCAACCAGACTAACTAAGGATGGAACCAGATTGCCCATTCCATCAACTAACGATGGGTTGGGGGAAATCTTACGATAACCAGTTGGAAGTTGAAGCTTTTCCAAAAGAGAAGAAGCCTTGTCCATATGAGGACAAAGGTGAGAATAATGATCACCTTCACATAACATACAAGGAAATTTGATAGTTGTTTTCTTCTTACCAACCTTAATGTCACTAGTCAATAGGGCATCACCAGCATGTACATCAGTGGCCGATGACATGGACGACCACATTTCTAAGACTTTTGGGAAGACCAGGGAAATCCCTCAGAAATTGGTCACCCTTACAAAGACTACAAGGGAATTTGGGTTTCAGAATCTTCATTTTCATCTTGTCGGCCTCATCAACACTCTTAGTATGATTAATAGTAGTTGGTTTCTTGGATCCAACATCTGATATGGTTGGAGGCTTGGTCCTTTCCGGGTTCTTCTTCTTCTTATCAACCTGTCTACTCACTTTAGAGATTTCACTAGGCGAAGAGGGAGAAATGGAAGGAGACCTGATGAGAAAATAAGGAGAAAGGTTGACATGAGGTTGATGTGTGGGTGGTGTGCTTATATCTGAAGCACCTGAATTCGAGATCACCGCAGTGGAAGAAAACCATACCGATAACCCAATTGTGAGACCTGGAAGGTTCAAAATAGCGATGTGAGGACCAATGTTTCCATAATAAGGAAAAAAAAAGGTTTCCCCTGGAAAAGGGGTTCTTTCATTGGTCATTCCAGGAACTGATGCCATAAAAAATAAAGATCCAACCTAGATTATGCTAGGGGGAACAAACAACACACGCTAAAAATCTAGTAAGAAAACAAGCAAACACAACCTTCTCACAATGAGCACACTAGTTGAGGATGAAATCCAACGTCGCGCGATCAAAGTAAGAAGGTGATGAGATAGAGAAGGTGGAAAAGTTACGTTGACAACCTGCTTAACGGACTTATGCCTTGGTGCAAGCTCCCACACATAATCGTGGGTATACCCTCCAAGGAGCCCTAGTGAGTTTGGCCAATGTCAATTCCAGGTACCATGAAGACTTGCCCCTCCATAGTCACCTTGTGTAAAGACCCTAAAGAGATAGGCCCCTAAGGTTACCATATACAACAGTAATGCATGGGGAAACAATTGACAATCTAATCCATGTGCAAGGGTAGGGTATATGGCGTGAAATCAATTTGAAAGGCTTCCACTCATCATTGTGGGTATACCTTCAAGAGACCCCCATAATACGTGCAATCTCTACACCAAGACCAACAAAGCAGGGTGAGTAACTCTGCCAGTCTTAATGCGACCTCAGGTTTGACCCTTGTGTGAGAAGGGATTCCCAAGACAAAATGTAGCAATTGGATTGCAGCTTTGGAAAGTTATTTTTCACACCTATTCCAAAGCCCTACAACTAATCTGGTGTAGGTTGTCAGACTGCTAAATTGAAGATTTGAAATGGCCTGAAACACTAAATTGTCAAACCAGGGTTGGTAAACTTTGAGCTGCTACACTATATGTGCGGGTAAGGCTCTAATCCCTATCTGAATGCTATCCTTAGCAGAAAACACAAACTCACTCTGAGAACTTGAATCCTAATGATTATCCTGAAACTTAGCATTTCCTACTTAAGTCATCAACAGAAAACAGTCCTATGCTTAAATGTTGGTTCTTCTATTTCCATTCAGAAGTGTGATTTCACAAGATTATTCCACCACTACTTTTAATCATCTATCATCACCATTTCTATTCAAGCCACGACAGAAAGAGTGTTTCCTAAAATGCATTTAATCTGAACATTACAAATGAATCTAAATCTGTCTATAGGAAAACAGAGAAATATCCTACTTACCCTACTGGTACCAGAAGCTTCCTCTAGTTCAATTGCAATCTCACAAACCTAACAGAGCAGAGTAGCCTAACTATCTAACAAATCAGAGTAACTAACTATCCTAACCAAAACAAAGTATATTCAAGCTCGCATTCACTGTAATCTTCGTTCAAATTGGAAACTGGGAAAAGATCTATTCTAATTCACGCTTCAAATACTACAGGAATCAATCATGCGTTCAATACTCATCACTGTGGAAGATATTACTATGTTGAAGAATAATCAATCAATATTATGAACAGTTAATTCCAAGGATCAATAAACTAACATGCAGGCAATTACCACGCTACTGAAATAATCTAAATTTAATGCAAGAACAGCAGTGACTTGCACCTGTTTGGTGGGCCCAACCAAAAGGTACAAACGCCGAAGGAAACAACCAGAACTACTCAATCATGCTACGCAAAAATTGTGTAAACTTCATGCTCCATTAACTCAGAAGAAAATACTCAAATCGTATGACAGTGAAATAACATAACGCAACAGCAGTTTGTATTCAGAAATGTGTTTCATGATATAACATAACATAACCCAACCCGTTCTTAGGAGTGATCTTCTGTTTATATATAGATCCTCCTTCATAACAGTCTAAAGAAAAAATACATAAGTCCAAACGGATCCCTGATCCGAAAATAGCTTGAAATCAAGTTTTAAACGGTCTTCACATCTTCGTGACACATAGTGTCACGAAGTGTGAATCATGAAATATAACGACTCAGTTCTATCATTGTGCCTTCCATCATCATATGAGCGATGACTCCATCTGTCATGTGAATCTCTCTGTCTCCCATTCTGACCATAACGCACAGATCTTGAGCGGCTTCATTGGTATCTCCACGGGGTACGAGTTGGTACCTAGTACTGGCAATCCTGTTCCAAAAATAGAAGTGGTACCTAACCCAAGAAACATTAGTTTCAATATCAATTTAAAGCATCAAAATGCATAAAAATAGCTTGAAACGTAAAGATACCTTAAGTAGCCCCATTGAGTGGTAGGGAGATGTCAATTATGTCAAAACAAGGCCAAAAGGGGTGGTACTGGATATAGAAATGGAGGTCTTCAGAATATAATATAGGCAAAAACATGATCAAAACTGGAGACCAACATAGGTTTTCTACTAGAAAATATAAAAATGTCTAATCAATTTTTAGTTTAGCGCTTTATTTTTAAGGTTGTTGTTACTCAAAAGGAAAATGGCGTGGACAATATGGTTTTTTTACTAACTCGAAAGTTATGAAAAGATATGAAGATGCAATTTTTTCATTTCTATGAAAGCTATGCTATGAGAAGGAGAAAACATTCATCATTACAGATGCACAATGTCCCAAAAAAAACAAAAACCATGCAATTCTGCTACTTCAAATGAAGCGAGTTTCACTACCCAAAAGAAAAAATCCATCTATGTTCTTTGTTTGATTATGATGTATATATAAAGTAAATACAAAACCTTCAATGATCCACTATTTTCAATCAGGACAAAGAGTCCTATGCAGATGCAAAAGACATGAAGCAAAAGGGAGATAAACAAAGCATGCACTCAAGGCAGTGAGGTGTGAAAGAAAACAAGTATAAACTTGTTCTAACAAGAAATAACACCTTCAAGGATTCTACAGTCAATCAAGCATTCAAGTGATAAAATAAATGCAGAGAAGAATCCAAGAAATGATAGGGAAAAAGAGAAACCACTCAAAACTGTCCCGACAAAAACGAAGCTAGAAAAGGAAATTTCACATTTTTGAAAGGGTTTTCAAGATCCAATCAAGACAAAATATAGTGAAAAGCATCAAAATCCAATCCAAACAACTTCACAAACCAACAACAGACTCTGGGTAAAGATCTTTGCAAACAGGTTGCAAACGACTGAGCAAAAGAAGGCAAAAACTCTAAAAAAAGAGACTAGCGCTCCCCCAAAAGGGTTCACAAGGTGTTGCAACACACCCTAAGACATTGTAGGGGATACCTGGCGCTCTGGTATGGCCTACAAGGGGGCATTGGTCCTCCCAGAAACTCAGAAAAAGAGCCAAAAACCATGCAAAAACTCACCCATAATGCATGAAAATTGGTGAAATTGCTAGTGAAGGTAGAAGAAGGTTAATGGATGATAAAAAACCAGTAAAAGTGATCTGAAAGGTGGTAAAAGGGCAGGGAAAAACCAAGGAAATACAAATAGGATTTCCTTCCCCAGTGGAGTTGCCAATTTCTGCTACAGGATAATTCCCCTGCGGACAAGTGGATTTCCTCTTGGATACTAGACCCCTATAACCAAGACAGAAAGGTGCTAATGTGGACACTGACATTCCTTTTCATGAAGCTAAACCATTCAAGGAAGAAGAAGAAATAAAGGTAAATACCTTTACCAATGTTTTTCCTTGCTCAATTCAGGATGATCTTGATCTCCAAGTTCTTCAGAAGGTCCTATAATACAATGAAAAACAACAACGAAACATACTTCCTACTCTACCATGATTAGCTTCATAATAGATCTATCAAAAGAAACAAGTTCTTGAAACATACACAGACTTAAAGGAAACAGATCAAGCACATATTTATATTAATGAAAACAAAGAAAATTTCTTACAACCATAGATGTAGATGCAATAGATTCACCAAGCTCTCTTTGTCCAGACCCTTGCTAAAACGTTCCACAATCAGAATGAATGTAACTTTCATTGATAAATCTCCCTTATGAGATCATAAGTTTGATGCCTCTAAACTACCATGTGCTTTTACCATGAGAAGGCCTCCTTATATAATCTTGCAGAGACCCAACCACCTTAGAGATTCTTGGGATAGGTTGAGGATCTTTCTCCATCAGTTTTGGATCCTCCCTAAGATCCATCCTTGACCTCAGATTCAAATCCAACTGATTTCCAAGATGAAGGGGATTTTTCCCTGATTTTCCTCAACAACCCAAAATTCTCTCAAACAGGCCAGTGCTTCCCCAAAAGGGTTCACAGAGCGTTGCAATGCTCCAAAGTGTTGGCACACCCTAACAGTGGGCAGGGGAGCGCTGCCCAAAATTCCTTCAAAAAAAACCCAACGCTCCACCAGAATGATGTCCTGAGTGTTGCAACGCTCCCCCAAAGAGGGGTAGGGAGCGTTGGCACTCCCTGACAGTGGGTAGGGGAGTGTTGCCTTCCCAAAAATAGTTTTAAGTGGTTCTTTCCATGGAAAATGATTTGTACTCCTCATCAGATGATTTATCCTTCTTAAACCAGTCTTTGAAGGTGTCTTAAGTGTCCTTATGATGTCGTTAGAGACACGACATAGGAAATATGGCAGTAATATGTTTGCGACACGTTCGACCAAAAATGTGACACTTGTGACACTAGTAATGACGACAATGGGTCATCATTGAAGTGAGTAATTTTTATGTGTAACAGATTGCCCCCAGAAGTGCGAATTCAAAAGATGGAAACTGATGACTGAAGTACTTTGTAGACTTTTTCGAGAAAGGGTACGGACGCGGAGAACCTGGTAGAAGTTGCACACAACCATCAAACAAATATTATGACATGTTTCAAACCCAAGGCAGGCATACCTATTCTTGAGTGATAAATACTTACAAGGTATTCCCGCCATAAAATACACTGCGGATCCATAATTGTATTAACAAAAAGGTATAGCCACCCAAGATACAATGTGGATCTATACTTCCATGATATGAACTAATCATAGCCATGAAAAATACACATTGGATCTATGCGATGACAAGACATAACCACAGACCAATACAAAGTGGATCTATGTGACAGTATATGTGCCAATGTTCAAAATAAACTCTATCGCAACCTCGACAAAGTACATATAAGAGTGATGACTCAACCCAGGGTCTTCTTACCAATCTCGATGTAGTATGAATCTAACCATGTGAATAGATGTCTTGATGTCGAACATGGAAGAAACCACTTGATTACCGGTCAATGAGGTAAACCGTTAACAACCGCGAGGGAAATCACCATTGATGTCAATGATTCCCAAGGTAGTCTAGTACATTTCAACGAATATGAATGGATGATATGAAGTCAAACATTCGTGGAATCATCCGATCAAAGGTCAATGATGTAAACCCACTGTCGGAAGCGAGGAGGCCTGCCATTGAGGCAGGCAGGTCCCAAGGTATTAACTGGATTCTAAGTCTAGTTCCCGGATAATGTGTTGAAGTCGACAGGAACAGACTCCTCGAAGGAGTAACTTGATGTATCCCCCATAAACAACACTAAAAAGAAACAAATATGTAAATTGGCAGATCAAATGAACATGGACTGACACGGGTATTGAAACAAGATATTTGCGATGGCTGACTCTCGAGGCAGATACTTCCCTTGAACACTGAGGCACAACAGCAGAAACGTGACATGGACCAAAACATGATGATGCAGTAGATACTGTGACTTTCGTCGGATGACCAAAAGGAGTAAAGAAACTCATAGGATTGGTTCAGTGTAGAGGTTTAGTGGATTAAAATGTATGCAAAGACAAAGTGTTGTGTTCAAAGGCGACCATAAGAGTTACTGGTAATGTTCTCAAAAACTGCTTGGCTTGCTTCCTTCAATTTTTCCCCCATCCAGATAGATGAGTACCTCTTTTTAATTTAGCGAGCTCGAGGAGGATAACAAATGATCGATATAACTCACCTTTGGTAAGTCCCTCTTCCTTTTCTTAATGAACTGGAAGAAGTAAGGGTTCGGTCCCATATCGGCCCTTCAATGTATGCTTTTTTAACGAGTCCAGAGAAGGTAAACTTGGTGATTTTTCATGTTTAGAGAGTCTAAAAAGAACTTAAAGACGAATCCAGGGTTGTCATTTTTCGTAATGTTAGTCTCGCGAGGCCAAAAAAGAGATAAATTATCACTCGAAAGACGTCTTTTCAAACCTTTTAATGAGTGGGAAAGGAAGCTAGATCACTCAGAAATCTTTTCATATTTAGAGAGTCTGAAAAGAGCTCAAAGACGACTCCAGGGAGATCCTTTTTTGTATAACCTTTAGGAGTCTGAAAAAGTGATTAAATTTTACTCGTTTACATTCTCATGTTTTTGTGAGCATGATAAAGAATAAATACTAAGCTCGATATTGGTTTCATTTTAGACAAGCTTGAAACTAAATTAAACTATGCTTGTAAATTCCCAACGTAATTTCCAAAGGTAGGGATACCCATGGATGGTTGGTACTCTGCCCCCAGCTTGAAATCTAGTGGCTTAAATCCAGAATGATCATCAAAGGTTGGAGATATGTCCCCTAATCTTCAATTCATTCACTGACTTTGAGGTTGTTACCAATTTCTGTACTAGATGGAGAAAAAGGATAAGGGTGGATGAAAGGAAGGTTAAAAAACGAGACCAAACGAAAGACTCGACTCAACATCTACGAGATTTGGCAAAAGTCTCGACCCAAAATGAGAGGTGACTGTTTCATTTTTTAACGAGCTTGTCACAGGAAAATAACTATGTTGAAGACTCTGGGTTGAATCCCCGGATTTTTGTTTCATTTTTTAACGAGCTTGTTACAGATTGGAGAAACTATGCTCATAGCCTATGTTTCATTTTTTAATGAGATTTCCACATAGAAGAGAAACTATGCTCATGAAATCTTATTGATCATGGATTCCAAGAGGATAACACTCTGCAAGGACACCATGTCAAGGGAAAAAACTCGGTCATGGCTTCCAAGAGATCTTCACTAGATGGAATAAGAATGCTCTAGAAGGAACACATGTCGAGGGTCGTGATAGGGGTAAGGAAATCAGGATTCAATAGTCCTATCGAAGAAATCACCATGTCAACTACCGGATCCAAGTCATCTTCATTGGCATCTAAAGGCATGGGAGATAATGCCACATAATTGATCTGTGGGATGGGTGATACTGAATGCATATAATAATTGTTTACAGAGGTCGTTAGGTTGGTAATCAAGTCCGGCCCAACAAACAAAAGTTGATCAGTAGTCACCATTCTTCCATTGTGCAGGAAAGATATCACACGGAAAAAAGTGGACACAATAGCTTTCATGGCATAGACATAATCTCGCCCAAGGAGTAAATCGAAATCCAAGGGGTCCTGGACTACCATGATATCGATAAAGACATTTTACCCTCCCAAAGTTATAGGAAACTGAGGAAGGATCCCTAAAGGGTGGTTGGTTCTTCTGTTAAAATAGAACAGATTCTGTGTAACCTGCACAAGCTAAGGATAACCCAAAGCTTTCCAAGCTATAGAGGACAAAATATTAACGAACAAACCTTCATTTATCAGTGCATGAGGAACGTCCCGACCAAAAACCTGTACTGTAATATTGAAAGGTGTGTGAGAGGGAAGACGAGGTCCAGGTAGCGCACCCCAATCAAAAAGGATGGCCTCATTACTTGGAGAGGGTTTCTTAGTAGAAGGAGGAATGCCCCCCGGCACGGTAGAGTCTATCATTGAGAAAAATGTGGGCAGTATCGGGTTTACTCTCTAGAGGGAGTGTAGGATTGATCGATAATGACATCAAATTGACCACTTGGGTTTCATTCTCAAAGGGGAGAATGGGGTTGAATACTAGAAATAGATCGACTGCTTGGGTTGCACTCTCTAACAGGAGAGTGGGATCAACCGAAGATGGGATCAGATCAACCACTTTGTCAACTGGTTCAACTAAGGATGTGACCAGACTGACGACATGATCAACCGGACTAACCAATGAAGGGACCAAAGAAACCATTTTGGAACTTGTCAGAGGAGGAGTGGGATTGACCACAATGGCACTCTTCAGATGAAGGGTGGGACTAACCAATGACAAGACTAGATCAGTTACTTGGGTTTCACTTTTCAGATGAAAAGTGGGGTTGATCGATGACAGAACTGAATCAACTAATTTTCTTAGTGGTTAAACCGAGGATGAAACTATATTGACCACCTGCTCAACTGGACTGACCGAGGATGGAATAGGATTGACCATTCCATCAACTAATGATGGGTTGGGGGAAATATTACGATTACTAGTTGGAAGTTGAATATTTTCCAAAAGAGAAGAAGCATCGTCCATACGAGGACAAAGGTGAGAATAATGATCACCTTTGCATAACATACAAGGAAATTTGATAGTTGTTTTATTCTTACCAACCTTAGCGTCACTAGTCGACAGGGAATCACCAGCATGTACATCAGGGGTCGATGACGTGGACGAACACATTTCTAACACCTTGAGAAGACCAGGGCAATCCCTCAAAAAGTGGTCACCCTTACAAAGACTGTAAGGGAATTTGGGTTTCAGAATCTTCATTTTAATATTTTCAACCTCATCAACACTCCCAGTACGATTAATAGTAGTTGTTTTCTTGGATCCAACATCTGATATGGTTGGAGGCTTGGTCCTTTCCGGGTTCTTCTTTTTTTTTTTTCATTTCTTCTTCTTCTTATCAACCTGGCTACTCGCTTTAGAGATTTCACTACGTGAAGAGGGAGAAATGGAAGGATACCTGACGGGCGAAGAATGAGAAAGGTTGACATGAGGTTGATGTGTGGGTGGTGTGCTTACATCTGAAGAATCTGCATTCGATATCACCAGAGTGGAAAACAACCATACCGGTAACCCAATTGTGAGACCTAGAAGGCTCAAGATAGCGATGTAAAGAGGACCAATGTTTCCGTAAAAAGGAAAAACAAAGGTTCCCCCTGGCAAAGGGTTTCCTTCATTGGTCACTCCGGGAACTAAAGCCATAAAAAATAAATATTCAACCTAGATTATGATAGGGGGAACAAACAAAACATGCTAAAAATGTAGTAAGCAAACAAGCAAACAAAACCTTCTCATAATGAGCACACTAGTTGGGGATGAAATCCAACATCGCGGGAACAAATTAATAAGGGGTTGAGATAGAGTGGGTGGAAAAGTTACATTGACGACCTTCTTAACAGACTTACGCCTTGGTGCAACCTCCCACGCATAATTGTGGGTATACCCTCCAAGGAGCCCGAGTGAGTTTGTCCAACGTCGATTCCAGGTGCCGTGAAGACTTTCCCCTCCACAGTCACCTTGTGTAAATACCCTAAAGATATAGGCCACTAAGGTTACCAACTACAACAATAATGCATGGGGAAATAGTCAAAAGTCCGATCCACGTGCAAGGGTAGGGTATCTGGCCCAAAATCAACTTGAAAGGCTTCCACTCATCATTGTGGGTATACCTTCAAGCGACCCCATAATACATGCAATCTCTACACCAAGACCAACAAAGAAGGTTGAGTAACTCTTCCAGTCTGAATGCGACCTCAGGTTTGACCCTTGTGTGAGAAGGGCTTCCCAGGACAAAATGTAGCAATTGGATTTCACCACTCCCTAACACAAGATTATATGTTTGTTTTCAGCTTTGGAAATTTATCTTTCAAACCTATTCCAAATCCCTACAACTAATCTGATGTAGGTTTGCTACCAGAAATATAAAAATGTCTAATCAATTTTTAGTTTAGCACTTTACTTTTAAGGTTGTTGTTACTCAAAAGGAAAATGGCATGGACAATATGGTGTTTTTACCGACTTGAAAGTTATGCAAAGAGATGAATATGCAATCTTTTCATTTCTATGAAAGCTATGCTATGAGAAGGAGAAAGCATTCATCATTACAGATGCACAATGTCCCAAAAAAGCCAAAAACCATGCAATTCCACTACTTCAAATGCAAGCGAGTTTCACTACCCAAAAGAAAAAATGCATCTATATTATTTGTTTGATTATGATGTATACAGAAATTAAATACAAAACATTCAATGCTCCACTACTTTCAATCAGGAGAAAGAGTCCTATGCAAATGCAAAAGACACAAAGCAAAAGGGAGACAAACAAGTCATGCACTCAAGGCAGTGAGGTATGAAATAAAAATAAGTAGAAACTTGTTCTAACAATAAATAACATCTTCAAGGATTCTACAATCAATCAAGCATTCAAGGAATACAATAAAATATAGAGAAGAATCCAAGAAATGATAGGGAAAAAGAGAAACCACTCAAAATTGTCCCGACAAAAACACAGCTAGAAAAGGCAATTTCACATTTCTGAAAGGGGTTTCAAGCTCTAATCAAGACACAATAGAGTGAAAGCATCATAAATGATCAAAAACCAATCCAAACAACTTCACAAACCAACCACAAACTCTAGGTAAAGATCTCTGCAAAACAGGTTGCAAAAGACTGAGCAAAAGAAGGCAAAAACTCTCAAAAAAGAGACTAGCGCTCCCCCAAAAGGGTGCACAGGGTGTTGCAACACACCCTAAGACACTGTAGGGTAGATTTGGCACTCTGGTATGGCCTACAATGGGGCGTTGGTCGTCCCAGAAACTGAGAAAAAGAGCCAAAAACCATGCAAAAACTCACCCAAAATGCATGAAAATTGGTGAAATTGCTAGTCAATGTAGAAGAAGGTTAATGGATGATAAACAGCCATTAAAAGTGATCTGAAAGGTGGTAAAAGGGAAGGGAAAAACAAAGGAAATACAAATAGGATTTCCTTCCCCAGTGAAGTCACCAATTTCTGTTACAGGATAATCCCCCTGTGGACAAGTGGATTTCCTCTTGGATACTAGACCCCTATAACCAAGACAAAAAGGTGTTAATGTGGACAATGAAATTATTTTTCATGAAGCTAAGACATTCAAGGAAGCATAAGAAATAAATGTAAATACATTTACCGAGGTTTTTCCTTGCTCGATCCAGGCTGATTTTGATCTCCAAGTTCTTCAGAAGGTCCTGCAATACAATGAACAACAACAACGAAGCATACTTCCTACTCTACCATGATTAGCTTCATAATAGATCTATCAAAAGAAACAAGTTCATGAAACATACACAGACTTAAAGGAAACATTCCAAGCACATATTTATATTAATGAAAACAAAGCAAAGTGCTTACAACCATAGATGTAGATGCAGCAGCTTCACCAAGCTCTCTTTGTCCAGACCCTTGCTCAAAAGTTCCACGATCAGAATGACTGTAACTTTCACTGATAAATCTCCCTTATGAGATCATATATTTGATGCCTCTAAACTTCCATGTGATTTTACCATGAGAATGCCTCCTTATATAAGTTTGGAGAGACCCAACCACCTTAGAGATTATTGGGATAGGTTGAGGATCTTTCTCCATCAGTTGTGGATCCTCCCTAAGATCCAGCGTTGACCTCAGATTCGAATCCAACTGATTTCCAAGATGAAGGGGATTTTCCCCTGATTTTCCTCAACAACCCAAAATTTTCTCAAACAGGCCAGCGCTCCCCTAAAAGGGTGCACAGAGTGTTGCAACACTCCAGAGCGTTGGCATGCCCTGACATTGGGCAGGGGAGCGCTGCCTAAAATTCCTTCAAACAAACCCAACGCTCTCCCAAAATGGTGTCCTGAGTGTTGCAACACTCCCCCAAAGAGGGGTAGTGAGCATTGGCACTCCCTCATGGTGGGTAGGGGAGCGTTTCCTTCCAAAAATAATTTTTAAGTGGTTTTTTCCATGGAAAATGGTTTGTACTCCTCATCATATGATTTTTCCTTCTTAAACCAGTATTTGAAGGTGTCTTAAGTGTCTGTATGATGTCATTAGAGACACGACATAGGCAATATGGTAGTATGATGTTTACGACACTTGGGACCAAAAATGCGACACTTGCGACACTAGTAATGACGACAATGGGTCATCATTGAAGTGAGTAATTTTTATGTGTAGCAGATTGCCCCCCAAAGTACGAAGTCAAAAGATGGAAACTGATGACTGAAGTACTTTGTAGACTTTTTCGAGCAAGGGTATGGACATGGAGAACCTGGTAGAAGCTACACACAACCATCAAAAAAATATTATGATAGTTTCAAACCCAAGGCAGACATACCTATGCTTGAGTGATAAAGACTTGCAAGGTATGGCCACCATAAAATAAATTGCGGATCCATAATTGTATTAACAAAAAGGTATAGCCACCCAAGATACAATGTGGATCTATAATTCCATGATATGAACTGATTGTAGCCACAAAAAAAACACAGTGGATCTATGAGACGACAAGACATAGCCATGGACCAATACAAAGTGGATCTATGTGACAGTATATGTGTCAATGTTCAAAAGAAACTCCATCGCAACCTCAACAAAGTACATATAAGAGTGATGACTCAACCCAGGGTCTTCTTACCGATCCCGATGTAGTACAAATCTAACCATGTGAATAAATGTCTTGATGTCGAACATGGCAGAAACCACTTGATTACTGGTCAATGAGGGAAACTGTTAACAAGCGTGAGGGAAATCGCCATTGATGTCAATGATTCCCAAGGTACTCTAGTACATTCCAATGAATGTGAATGGATGATCTGAATTCGAAGATCCATGGAATCATCTTATCAGAGGTCAATGATGTAAACCCACTGTCAGAAGCGAGGAGGCCTGCCATTGAGGCATGCAGGTCCCAAGGTACTGACTGGATTCTAAGTCTAGTTCCTGGATAATGTGCTGAAATCAAGAGGAACAGACTCGTCGAAGGAGTGCCTTGATGTATCCCCCATCAATGACACGAAACAGATAGAGAGATGTAAATTGGTAGATCAAATGAACATGGATTGACACGTGTATTGAAATAAGATATGTGTGATGGTTGAATCTTGAGGTAGATACCTCCCTTGAACACTGAGGCACAATAACAGAAACATGACATTGACCGAAACATGACGATGCAGTGGATATTGTGACTTTCATCGGGTGACCCAAAGGAGTAAAGAAACTCGGAGGATTGGTTCAGTGTATAGGGTCAGCGGATTAAAATTTATGCAAAGACAAAGTGTCATGTTCAAGGGCGACCGTAAGAGTTACTGGTAATGTTCTAAAAAACTGCTTGGCTTGTTTCCTTCAATTTTTCCCCCATCCATATAGACGAGGAACTCTTTTTAATTTAACAAGCTCGAGGAGGATAACACATGCTCGATATAACTCACCTTCGGTAAGTCCCTCTTCCTTTGTTTAATGAACTGGAAGAAGTAAGGGTTCAGTCCCATATGGGCCCTTCAATGTATGATTTTTTAACGAGTCCAAAGAAGGTAAATTCGGTGATTTTTCATGTTTAGAGAGTCTGAAAAGAACTTAAAGACGACTCCATGGTTGTCCTTTTTTGTAATTTTAGTCTCGCAAGGCCAAAAAACATAAAAATTATCACTCAAAGGATTCCCTTTCAAACCTTTTAATGAGTGGGAAAGGAAGCAAGATCACTCGGCAATCTTTTCATATTTAGAGAGTTTGAAAAGAGCTCAAAGATGACTCCAGGGAGATCCTTTTTCGTATAACCTTTACGAGTCCGAAAAAGTGATAAAATTTTCCTCGGTTACATTCTCATGTTTTTGCGATCATGAGAAAGAACAAAGACTAAGCTCGATAATGGTTTCATTTTAGACAAGCTTGAAACAAAATTCTACTATGCTTGTAAATTCCCAACGTAATTTCCAAAGGTAGGGATACCCATGGATGGTTGGTACTCTTCCCCTAGCTTCAAATCTAGTGGCTTAACTCCAAAATGATCATCAAAGGCTGAAGACATTCCCCCCAAGCTTCAATTCATTCACTGACTTTGAGGTCGTTACCAATTTCTATACTATATGGAGAAAAAGGATAAGGGTGGATGAAACGAAGGTTCAAAAATGAGACCTAACTAAAGACTCGACTCGACATCTACGAGATCTGGTGAAAGAATCGACTCGATATGAGAGGTGACTGTTTCATTTTCAAATGAGCTTGTCACAGGAAAATAACTATGCTCAAGGCTCTGGGTTGAATCCCCAGATTTCTGTTTCATTTTTTAACGAGCTTGTTACAGAGAGGAAAAACTATGCTCATGGCCTCTGTTTCATTTTTTAACGAGCTTTCCACATAGAAGAGGAAATATTCTCATGAAATATTCTTGATCATGGATTCCAAGAGGATAACACTCTGGAAGGACACCATGTCAAGGGACAAAACTCGGTCATGGCTTCCAAGAGATCTTCACTAGATGGAAGAAGAATGCTCTGGAAGGAACACATGTCAAGGGATGTGACAGGGGTAAGGAGATAAGGATTCAATAGAACTACCGAAGAGATCACCATGTCAACTACCAGATCTAGGTCATCTTCATTGGCAGCTGAAGGCATGGGAGATAACGCCACATAATTGACCTATGGCATGAGTGATACCGCATGCATATAAGAACTCTTTAGGGAGGTCATTGGGTTGCTAATAAAGTTAGGGCCAACAAATGAAAGTTGATCAATAGTCACCATTCGTCCATAGTGTGGGAAATATATCACACGGAAAAAAGTGGACACAATAGCTTTCATGGCATAGACATAATCTCGCCCAAGGAGTAAATCAAAATCCAAGGGGTCCTGGACTACCATAACATTGATAAATATATTTTTCCCTCCCAAAGTTACAAGAAACTGAGGAAGGATCCCTAAAGGGTGACTGGTTCTTCTGTTAAAAGAGAACAGAGTCTATGTTAGCGACACAAGTTGAGGATAACCCAAATGTTTCCAAGCAATAGAGGAAAAAATATTAACGGACGAACCTTCATCTATAAGCGCATGAGGAACATCCCAACCACAAACCTGTACTGTAATATTGAAAGGTATGTGAGAGGGAAGACGAGGTCCAGGTAGCACACCCCAATCAAAAAGGATGGCCACATTACTTGGAGAGGGTTTCGCGAGAGAAGGAAGAATTCCCCCAACACGGTAGAGTCTGTATCAATGAGAAAAACGTGGGCAGTATTGGGTTTATTCTCTACAGGGAGAGTAGGATCGATCGATAATGACATCAAATCAACCACTTGGGTTTCATTCTCAAAGGGGAGAATGGGGTCGAAAACTAGAAACAGATTGATCGCTTGGGTTGCACTCTCTAACAGGAGAGTGGGATCGACCGAAGATGGGATCAGATCAACCACTTTGTCAACTTGTTCAACTAAGGACGTGACCAGATTGACGACATGATCAACCGGACTGACCGATGAAGGGACCGGAGAAACCACTTTGGCACTCGTCAGAGGAAGAGTGGGATTGACAACATTGGCACTCTTCAGATGAAGGGTGGGACTGACCAATGACGGGACTGGATCAGTTAATTGGGTTTCACTTTTCAGATGAAAAGTGGGGCTGATCGATGACGGAACTGGATCAACTACTTTGGTTAGTGGTTCAACCGAGGAAGAAACTATATTGACCACCTGATCAACCAGACTGACCGAGGATGGAACCGGATTGACCATTCCATCAACTAACAATGGGTTGGGGGAAATATTACGATAACCAGTTGGAAGTTGAATATTTTCCAAAAGAGAAGAAGCCTCATCCATACGAGGACAAAGGTAAGAATAATGATCACCTTCGCATAACATACAAGGAAATTTGATATTTTTTTCATCTTACCAACCTTAACCTTACTAGTCGACAGGGCATCACCAACATGTACATCAGGGGCCGATGATGTGGATGACCACATTTCTAAGACCTTGGGAAGACTAGGGAAATCCCTCATAAAGTAGTCACCCTTACAAATACTGTAAGGGAATTTGGGTTTCAGAATCTTCATTTTCATCTTGTCGACCTCATCAACACTCCCAGTATGATTAATCGTAGCTAGTTGCTTGGATCCAACATCTAATATTGTTGGAGGCTTGGTCATTTCTGGGTTCTTCTTCTTCTCTTTTTGTTTCTTCTTCTTCTTATCAACTTGTCTACTCGCTTTAGAGCTTTCACTAGGTTAAGAGGGAGAAATGGAAGGAGACCTGACGGGAGAAGAAGGAGAAAGGTTGACATGAGGTTGATGGTTGGGTGGTGTGCTTACATCTGAAGCACCTGCATTCGAGATCACTGGAGTGGAAAACAACCATACCAGTAACTCAATTGTGAGACCTGGAAGGCTCAAAATAGCGATGTAAGGAGGACCAATGTTTCCGTAAGAAGGAAAAACAAAGGTTTCCCCTGGCAAAGGGGTTCCTTCATTGGTCATTCCGAGAACTGATGCCATAAAAAATAAGGATCCAACCTAGATTATACGAGTGAGAACAAACAACACACGCTAAAAATCTAGTAAGAAAACCAGCAAACAAAACTTTCTCACAATGAGCACACTAGTTGGGGATGAAATCCAACGTCGCGGGAACAAAGTAAGAAGGGGTTGACATAGGGTAGGTGGAAAAGTTACATTGACGACCTTCTTAACGAACTTATGCCTTGGTGAAAGATCCCACACATAATCATCGGTATACCCTCCAAGGAGCCTGAGTGAGTTTGGCCAATGTCGATTCCAAGTACCGTGAATACTTGCCCCTCCATAATCACCTTGTGTAAAGAACCTAAAGAGATAGGTTACTAAGGTTACCAATTACAATAGTCATGCATGGGGAAACAGTCGACAGTCTGATCCACGTGGAAGGGCAGGGTATTTGGCCTGAAATCAACTTGAAAGGATTCCAGTCATCATTGTGGGTATACCTTCAAGCGACCCCCATAATACATGCAATCTCTACACCAAGACCAACAAAGCAGAGTGAGTAACTTTTCCAGTCTTAATGCGACCTCGGGTTTGACCCTTGTGTGAGAAGGGCTTCCTAGGGAAAAATGTAGAAATTGGATTTCACCGCTCCCTAACACAAGATTATATGTTTGTTTGTAGCTTTGGAAAGTTATCTTTCACACCTATCCCAAATACCTACAACTAATCTGATGTAGGTTTGCTACCAGAAAATATAAAAATGTCTAATCAATTTTTAGTTTAGCGCTTTATTTTTAAGGTTGTTGTTACTCAAAAGGAAAATGTGTGGACAATATGGTGTTTTTACCAACTCAAAAGTTATTCAAAGAGATGAAGATGCAATCTTTTCATTTCTATGAAATCTATGCTACGAGAAGAAGAAAAGATTCATCATTACAGATGCACAATGTCCCAAAAAAGCCAAAAGCCATGCAATTCTGCTACTTCAAATGCAAGCGATTTTCACTACCCAAAAGCAAAAATGCATCTATGTTCTTTGTTTGATTATGATGTATACATAAAATGAATACAAAACCTTCATTGCTCCACTACTTTCAATCAGGAGAAAGAGTCATATGCAGATGCAAAAGACACGAAGAAAAAGGGAGATAAACAAAGCATGCACTCAAGGCAGTGAGGTATGAAAGAAAACAAGTAGAAACTTGTTCTAACAAGAAATAACATTGTCAAGGATTCTAGAATCAATCAAGAATTCAAGGAATAAAATAAAATGTAGAGAAGAATCCAAGAAATGATAGGGAAAAAGAGAAACTACTCAAAATTGTCCCGACAAAAACGCAACTAGAAAAGGCAATTTCACATTTTTTGAAGGGGTTTCAAGCTCCAATCAAGACAAAAGAGAGTGAAAAGCATCAAAAACCAATCCAAACAACTTCACAAACCAAACCTAGACTCTGGGTAAATATCTCTACAAAACAAGTTGCAAAAGACTGAGCAAAAGAAGGAAAAAATTGTTGGACACACCTACCACACTTAGAGGGAGGGGTGAATGAGTGTGGGGATCTTTTTCCCAAAACTTCCCTCTTACACAAAAACTCCTTAGTTAACATTCAACATTTTATCATTACTCATTGTTGTCATTTATAATCAGTTAGATGTGAATACATATCAGCAACATATCATCAACAAATCATCTCCACAAGGAACACAAAGAACACAAGATGTATGCACAATTTTTGTTTTTATTATGGACTTCAATCCGGGGGTTTTTCAGCAACAACTGAATAGAGTAAAACTCTACAAGAGCACCAGCTCTATATGCAAGACTCAGTTTACATTCTTAGCACCAACTGATATGAGGCAACAATCCTCAACAGATATCAATCTATCAACATAAACAAGTGCATCAAGCATGCACCAACCTGTGCCAAACAACCTGTAATCAACCTGTACCATAAACAAGTGCATCAACCATGCACCAACCATGCACCAACCTATACCAAATAACCTGCAATCAACCTATATCATAAACAAGTGCATCCAACCATGTACCAAGTATGTACCAATCATGTGTCAACTACTCATCAATTATGACTCATCAATATGTACCAACATCATCAACTATACACCTCATGTATGTGCCAACTCATCAACTACTTGTCTCAACCATGTAATCAACATGTACCTCAACCAAAATCCCTCATCAATTTGATCATCTAAATCTGATTTGTATCTTTGTAATAGACCTAGTGTATATGATCACATTCCTGCTAACCTTTCTTAAGTTTAACAATAAGAGACTAGCATTTTCATCAAACTTTTCTTTAGTCTCACATGCCTAGTTTTGGATTAGTCAACAACCCTAACTTGAAGTAATCATAACTTTGTACTTGTAATGTATAAAGTTCTGAAACTGATAAAAAATGTTATTCAGTGTTTTTTGTGCAATTCCTCTAAGTGTCACTACTTGGAACCTCTCAGAAAAGGAGTTATAGCAAAAATGGCATACCTTGTTGAATTCTTTCTTATTCTAGAGAGCAACCTTGTAGAGTGTACCCCGCACAGAATATTTGTTTAAATGATATGAAACTATTGCAAAGAGTACTATAGACTGTACCTTAACCAACACATTTTTTTTCACTGAATTTGGATCTGTTATGAAGAAGTTATGACGTTTTTACCGAAACACTTGTTTTTGACTAGTTTCAGGACTAGCCACAAACCCTATTTTCCACGGAGTGTAACTCAAAAAATACAACGACCCAAAAGCTGAATTTTTCACCATAGATATTTGGATATGTTTTCTCAATGGAATAGAAACTTCACAGTCTGAATCATTATAGAAAAAAATTTATAGCGAAAATGGTGAGATGACCTGTAAATAACATACCTTAGAAAGCACCATCAAAAGAATTTATCCTTCCTTGCATTTCGGCCTTCTTTTCTTCACCTTTCCTCATAATTTTGGCTTAGATATCCTTGGTTACCTCAAACACATATATATATTCAATATTCTCAAGTATGATTAAAATGAGAGAGCCTTGCCTCTTATTTATACTCTCCAAATAGCTTCCTTAAAAACATCTTCTAGGTCACTTGGCCCCACTTTCCTTATTTTAGGGTTAACCCACTTCTAATTTCTCCATTAAATTTATTATTTAAATAATTTATTTTGTATTCACTTTGAATTATAGTACACTCATCACTTCACTTTATTATTTACCTTTTAAAATCACTTAAACCACTTTGACTACTTTGACCTTTTGGGGCTTCTAGATGACATGTGAGGGTCCTCCAACTTCGTAAGGCCATAACTCTCAAACCATGAGGAGTTATGTGACGTTCCACATACCACCAGAAATGACATGACATGTAATATCCATATAGAATAGTATTGTCTGAAAATATATCATAACTCATACCATTACCCATCAAACAAACTTGGGTCCATTACCCAAACCCGGGGGCTCCTGCTTCTCATGGCCATAACTCTCTAAGCGTGAGGATTTATGTGACATTCTACATACCACCGGAAATGAAATGACAAGCACTATACATCTAGGATAGTTTGACCAATAGTTTCCTTTATATTCATCTCATTATTCCACATACAAGCATGGGTCCTCCAACCATTCTTCTAGGATAACTCAATCCGCAAAGCGTCTTCCCGTGAGGGCTTTCACCATAAGGGGACCACTTTGGAGTTCATCCATTTGTGCACCTTATCAGTCAGGATAAGAAAATAATGAGAGCATGGGTCCTCCAACCATTCTTCAAGGATAACTCAATCTGCAAAGCATCTTCCCGTGAGGTCTTTCACCATAAGGGGACCACTTTGGAGCTCATCCATTTGTGCACCTTATCAATCATGATAAGAAAATAATGAGTCATCTATACATTTTTCCAACAATGCATCATATACCAATGAAACCACATCGATCCATATTCATCATGTATCAATGATAACTCATTTATCCATCTTCATCATATCAATGACAACTCATTGATCCATATTCATCTATGCATTCTCATCAAGGACAATACATATATAAATCACCAATAAATCAATCATTTGGCATCAATCAATCACTTGACATCAATCAATAAAACCATTGGCATCAATGACAACATGATCCAACAATCTCCCCCTTTGGCATTGATGGCAATACCAACATTGATGTCAACACCAATTACCAATTATTGATGTCAACATGTAGATAAGGCATGCTCTACATCAATAGTCAATGTGACT
>ML785185.1:191368-219044 GCA_009831015.1 Picea engelmannii
CAATTACCAATTATTGATGTCAACATGTAGATAAGGCATGCTCTACATCAATAGTCAATGTGACTATCTCTCCCCATCAATAAACATCAATCACATCAATGTGATTAAATCTCCCCCTTTGACATCAATGGAAAAGGGTCATTCTCCTCTTGGGGCTGCTCCCCCTTCTTGCATTCTCCTTGGGGCTGCTCCCCCTATCTAAATGCCTTTGATCTTCCTCTAAATAATCTCTCCGCTTTTGAACAAGGGATATCACTCTAATGTAATGTTGAATATACATCGAACATACTCCCCCTGTGACCATCGCTCCTCCTGGAATTATGCCTATGTTCTCTTTCTTCAAATATAGGGATTTTTTCTAGGTATGCATCTGATAAATATCTCCTCCTAGGATCATGGGAAGAAGAATGACTCCCCCTAAGGGTATGTATCCCCCTATTTTCTCTGCAAGATTATGCTACCATATGATGATCCTTGGACCTGTTCATGCATCAAAATCATGCCATACCAAGCATCATTAAGCAAAATATATGTCAACATTGAAATAAAGAATCATGAGAAAAATATCAACCAAGTACATCCTGTACAAAATGTGTGCTCATCATGCACAACACCTATGTACATCAACCATGTACATCAACATCATGCAATGTGCCAAAAGATATCATCCATGGAATGTATCAATCATATGCCTTTATTGACATGCCAACATGTGCATCTACCAATATGCCAACCATGTGCATCCACCGATATGCCAACCATGTGCATCTACCAACATGCCAAACAATGTATCATATCACTCGTGATATGTCTCCATCATGAACCAAGTGCCACAATCATGTATCTCAAACAAATTCCAATTGTTGTGCTAATCAAGTAGTAACAATGGTGTAGTATCATCAATCATATGCCATCTATGAGTGTACCAAACATGTACATTACCATGCACCAATACCACAAAATGATGAATCCCATATATGTATGCCAAATCCTCCATAAAACATGTGCCAATCATCCTGCCAATAAGAGCCTCTACTGATGTACTAGAAATGTACCAATCATGCATCACACATAGATCAAACCATGATGTACAACATGATCACCTCATCAACTCACCAACCATATGTCTCAACATGTAGCCCGATCCATATGCAAAATGCATGCAACATGATATCAACATATGCTTCCAATAATACATCATAAGATATACCAGCTATGTACACCACCATCAACATCACAAAATGATTAATCCCAACAAATCAACATCAATCCATACTCTTGGGTTAGTGCCATGCACCCAAAATTTATTTTTATTATACCATTGTCAGAACCTGCAATAAACAATGTCAGACCCTGCAATACAAAGTTATACCATCGCATCAAACTCCAAGCCATGTGCATTGCCTTTTTCCCAAGGCTTTACAACATATACGCGGCCTATTGCACAACAGAGCGTGTGTGTATGCAACCTATTCAAGTTCATCACACGTATGCACGCAACTATCACCACTAGCACCCGTGTGTGCCTCAGTAGATGACACTTTTGTACTTCCCTTCAGTCTTCCATTCTGATCTGGCTGCTCTGTCTTCTTCACCCACTTTTGTAGATGACCCTTATCCTCAGAACTTGAGATCTGAGCATCCATCTTTTCAAATATATCTCCCTTTCTTACTTCATTCCTTCTTCTAGCCATGCTATGTGAAGTCCTCATCATGAACTTTCTTTTTGTGTTCTAGCACTCCTAGGATTTGTGGCCAAATCCACTACAGCTGTAGCATCTCATAGAGTTACAGTGAACAGCAATATGTCCTACTTGATCACATCTCCAACACCTTGTGGTGTTATAGAATCTTCCATTATACCTCCTTTCATAAGATCTACATTCAAAAGATTTGTGACCATATCCATTACATGAATAACAATGCCCATGAAAAATACTTTCATACCTTTACTTTGGTGTCCCAAAAGTAGCTTCTTGATGTCTTCCTTGCTTTGTTATTTTGAAATCTTCTTTGTCTTGTGTAGATGGTTGTTTTGCAACATTGTCTTCCTTCTTTGATGGACTTACCTCATGCTTCTTTGAGGTGCTTGCTTCAACATGTGTATCTTCTCCTTTGTATCCAAGACTTGATTTATCACATGGTGGTCTTTGAATTTCCAATATCTCATCCAAGATTCTTGAGCTATTCAAGAATTTGTTTGACTTCTCTACCTTCTTTCTAAGTTTAAAAATTTCATCTTCTAGCTTACAACATGAATCTTCCTTTTCATTTATTTGAATCTTCAATATTTCCTCTATTATTTTGGCTTCTTCAATTTGGGTCTTGTTGGAAGCCAAATCACATTTTTCCATGGTCTTACAAGCTGCCTACACCAATGTTTTGCAAACATCAATTTTTCGTCGCAATTTTCAAATGAACGACACTTTTATTTTTTGCGACATTTGCATATCCACCTTCGTTTTGTTTTCACGACTGTAAGCGTGAAAACTTGTTCTTTCGAAGTCGCATTGAAATCATTATTTGAACTGTCATGATCTTTCTTGTCAATATGCCTATTGCGCTTACATTTCACCTATCGTTATGTAGCTGGCAGAACTTTCGAACTATAATCATTGAACATTCGTGTATTGATTGTGTGACTTGGTTTCATTGAGTTTGTAATGCATTGGCATTTGGATTTTCATTTTATTTGACCTACGTGACCTTTGGTTTCATGAAAATACATGGGTGTTATGGTTAAATCCTTCATATATTTCTTTTAATATGATACCTATGTTTGTGTTTTCATAACTATTGGCTTGTTGATTATATAAATACCCATTGGAAAATTGGTTAAACTATTGATTATATGAGCTGATACATTGGCGCACTTTTGGTTTTGGTTTTTAATTGAATGTTGATGGTTTAAAACTATGGCACAACGTTGATTGTGCGCGTTGGTTCTACCATTGATTTCATTGGTCAGCCTAGTGACTTGATTGTTGAACTATACAATAGTGGGTTGAACAACTATGAAAGCCGGCGGTTGTACCTTGGAAATAATTGTTATGCATGGCAGAGATAAACTCCACCACCTTCGCACGCTGGCATTTATGCCTATCCCTTATCCCCGTTCACTTCTGCTAGCTCGGGTAGCTCTGCTCCTGTGTGTGTTATGATTCAAACCCTCGGCTTACCATGTGCTCGGCTCCATGGCACCATTCATGCGAATCGAGCCAAACGGAAACCAAGCCTTGTTAATGTTTGACAATGCTCGGAAAGACTTGGAAGATAATAGATGGCTCACCTTCGTGCAGTGATTTGAGGGTTTTAATTTAGTTGTGGCACAACAGTTCGCCACAACTTTCGATGGTTGTAGAGCCAAGGTGGGCGACATACAGTTGGAAATCGATGAGGAATTTATCAGTTCTGCTACAGGGCTACCTGCCACAGGCCAGCACTGGTTCAAGAATTCGAAAGTGGAAGAGGTCCCATGGCCACTACTATTTGTCTCCCTAAAGGTCACCTCTTGTGACAGAGGTATGCCCATCTCTGAACTTAAAACTCGATGGCACGATACTTTGATGATAGTCAAACAGTTCGTGACCTGTGAAGGTCGATACGGACTCATTTTCCTCTACCACCTGCATTTTCTAATGAATTTTATGGGATACCCGTAGAATTTGCCCTTTTACTTTCATCGTAGCCTATATAAAATGTCGAAAAGGTTTAAAAGGTAGAAGGCTGACAGTAGATTGTTCCACCATGGACTTATCAAGCTTATCATTGTTTATCATTTGAGTTTACATGGTGATAGTTGGAGAGCTTTCGTCGCTCGAAATGGTTTCTATGACATAGACCCTGTCCAGGTTGACAAACCTGCGGTGACTGAAGCCAAGGCCGAGCCACCTGTTCCCTTCCATATCCTATTTCCCTCTCCTTAGATTTCAGTCGACCCTGCAGTTGACTTACCAGACGTTGGAACTGAGAATGTCGAGGCTATAAAGAAACCTATGAGCAAAAAGCCCAAGGCAAACCCTACTGCTAATGCTAAGGGTAAAAAGAACGCTCAGCTTATTACAAGAATGGCTAGGAACAAACCTAAACCCTCTGTTGAGTCAAAGCCTATTGTACTTAGTGAGGATTCGGACTCTGACGTAGAACGTTTCTTAGCCAGCGAGTACCCTTACTCGCAGGGTTTATGCCCGAGCCACCTTATGATTTCATGACAAATCTTCCCCCCTACCTGAGAAATGATCCGAGTTACCCAGGGATTAAATTGCTTAATGAAACCCTCAGCAATGTGATCAAACCCTCACCCACACTTTCAAACCCCACACAGTCTTCCTGTGACCAATGAGATTTATGGTTGGAACGATACTACATCGATGGTCCCCTACTCCAATCGAAAATTCAATCACTGGAAGATCAAATTGCAGTGTTGACCAGTCAGAGAGACCAACTCCAAGCAACTGATAAAAAGCAGAAGACGACAGGCTCCATCCTTTTCAAGAATGTTGAATCGGCCACAGCCTTTATCAACTCTAAATTGTCGTGACCAAGCTGTCTCGTCGCCATACAGGTATGGATTTTAAATCGTTTTGGTTTTGTGAGTGACCATGAGTAATATAGTGATTGAAATTTGATTTTTGATTAGCTCTGTTTATATTTCGAAATGGCTCTGTAATAATGCGTTCATCCTGTATATTGTGTTGCTTTGCTAAAAATAAATTAAATTTCATTTTAGATACATGAGTTGCTCATTCCCAGTTTAGACACCAATAGATTTTCATTCGGATTTGATTGGTCTTCGTTTGAATTTGATTTGTTGGTTTGCCTGATTGAGTTAACGAAATTGATGGTTTGCTTTCAATTCAATTTGTTTCGTATCCACTCCGAACAGGAAGTCTCATGCTCAATTTAGAATACGATCATGTTTGGATTTGATTTCATTATGGTTCGTATGCTGTGATTGGTAAACGATTTCAATGAGTTTGGTTGTTATGATATGTTGTGTCATATAATTTTCCAAATCGGGAATACCACTCTGTTCAATTTAATTTGGAAAGAACTACTCTGTTTTTATAAAAACAATGATCTCATTTAAGCCTGTGCAAATGTGCCTGAATCATGGAATGGATTTGATTCATGACAACTATGCTAAACCCAGCCGATTGATTCACTTGATTGGATTGTTGTTAGTTCGATCATTTTCATGAGTTAGATTCGTATCATAAATGAATGCTCTGTTTGATTTTAAATTTGCAAAACGAATTGATTGACTGTGTTATCTCTACCAAATCCGGTTACAATTCGTTTGAGTGGAACGATTTTGGTCAAGGTCAATCGATCTTGTTTACCCTAGTTGCAAAAAAAAACAATCGGATATATCATATGAACTTTGTTACACCTTGTTACGATTTCGTTTGTGGACAGTTACGCGCCAGTGTTGGTTTAATTCGCTTATGGTATAAATCGTTTGCTATGTCGTTACAGCTATAACGAATTGTAAATGATTTTGTTTGGATTCGATCGTACCTTCTGTTTAAACATCACCTATGATTTGTTTTGATTATATCGGTTTCAATCGAATATCAAACGATTTCTCAACAGTTAATTATGATCATGTTCGTTCGATTTTGTGGTAACCAAAGAAACAGAGTACACCTATCTCTGTATTCGGTTGAATGATTTTTGATCCTGTTTGATTTCGAATGGTATAACAAATTCAAATTGAATGATTCATTTTCAAATAGCTATTGGATGTCAATTAAATTGAATTCTTTAAAATATTTTCAATCGATTTCAATGATGATTCGGTGTCTTATTTAGACCAGCTACAGAATCGCAAGATTCTGTAGCTAGTCTATAGAATTAGATTTTTACCATTTTATTAATAAAAGATCCTTCTAACTTGTCTATTTTTTACCCTTTTCAGGTAAATCCGAATTGCATGGGACATGCTGGACAGTCTAGGGGATGTTTGTGTGTTTTAGTTTTATTGTAGTTTCCTAGTTTAGTTAAACTTGGGATATCTTCCCAGATTTATGTAAACAGTTTTGATAACTTCCACAGGGAGGTTTTACCCTGTGGAAAACTTATAAATACTTATTATTTTTTTAATAAGGATCATCCTCACTTGTGGGAGAACCAGGCTATGGATTTCTAATACAAACTGAGACAGAATTTGATGTTCTGCTACAGCTTTCGCTTTTCATAATATCAATCTTTTGTTCCATGTTTATGTTTATCAATTTGCATTTGATTAGTGACTACTTTAGCTATCATAGTCTTTTGCAAAATGATATGATTTAATCAATATGATCCATGTCTGATTTCTTTCATTACTTAAAAATACAAAAATTATTTGATTCATTTCATGAATGACAGATTTCTCTGCTTCATCAATTGAATTATTATGTATAGATCTTTGCATAAAGGTTTATCTAATTGTAGATATTTATAAATTATAAGATTGTTGTTATTTTTATGTCTTGTTTGTCATGTAATCAAACTTAAAGAGTACTGCAGCTATTGTTTACGAGAAGCTCCTGGATTATTCGGTGCGGGTTTCCTCCCTCCGATCTGCTAGAACAGTCATCATACACAGGGAAAATCTGGAGCGTTTCTCCAGGTCAGTTTGTGATTTATTTTCATTAATTTGTTTAGTATAATTCAAGTAATTTGATTAGATATATTTGTAGTTTAGATTAGTGATTTAGTTAAATTAGTTTTCTGTTTTATTTCTTGTTCATAAAATTATAAAATCAACAAAAATCTATTTTTTTGTCTTAGGGCAGAATATTAATGAGTTTTTCAGGGTTTATTTAAATCTGTAAATTGTGGATATTGTACATTTTGTGAATAAGATATATTTCAGTTAGTAGTTAGAGTTAGTATAGTATGAGTTAGTAGTTTGTATATATAGTTAGTTAGATTAGTTTAGTTTTTTTTAATAATTAGTTTTAGTTTAGTTTGTTTAATAGTTAGTTTTAGTTAGATTAGTTTATTAGTTTGTTTTATTTTTATTTTTTTTAGTTAGATTAGTTAGTTTAGAATAGTTTTCTTTTTGTTTTATTTAGGACCTTATATCGGCTAACGGAGCCGCTAAACCCGTCAGGGTGGTTCATCCCAAACGGCTTGGGTTATTAGACAACCCCGGACCGGTTCCACTCTCTTAGTTGACGGACGGTCATTTTCGCCCGTCAACAAATGGCGCTAGAAGGAGGGCCTGAATTTAATTAATGGCACGAGGCGGTCGCAAGACTCCTCCTCCACCTAATCGCTCACCTATAGTGACTAGAATCCATTCAAACGATAATATTCCCCTTCAAACAACAACTACTTCAACCGAATATCCATAGATCACAGTTGAGCCAGCAACCCCTAATCCTATAGGTGGTGACATAGAAGAGATTGTCCATCAATCTCTTATTAAAACACATAGTGCCTTAGCCCATTTAAGGCAACCTAGCCATCCATGGGGCCAACCTTTGGTTTTCTCTAATATCAGAGAACAATTAGGAGGCATTGATCCTACTGTGAATCCTTCAGATCCAATCTTAAATCCTGCTGCAGGAGGATCTGGGATACCCCCTTCACCACCTCCATCATCTCCTTCCTCTTCTGGAGGAGATTCCTCTGATGAAGGCAATTCCCCTTCTCAGCCTTCCACACCCACTACCCCGATGGAAAATCAGAACAACCCTGCTAGACCGTGGCTTGACCAGGATGTCGTAGCCATACCTGGAGCTCAGCACCCTTTACCTAATCATTCGGAGAAATGGCTTCCCAAGTTTGATCCTGATTCAAAACAGATCGCTGAAGATCACATTAAAAAAATTATGTTAGCCATAAGACTCCACAATGTTGAACATGAAGACGTTGTCTGTAGGTTGTTCCCTTATACCTTCGAGGGCAATGCATCCACATGGTACTTTTCCCAACAACCTCATACCATCGTGTCTTGGGAAAAGTTCGAGTCATGCTTTTTGGAAAAATTTGGAGACGGTAAACCTCCGGAAGTCCTAGTCATGGATCTTTCTAGCTTAAGAATGAACCCAAAAGAAAAAGTTCAAGACTTTAATCAAAGATTCTTAACACTTAAAAACCGAATCCCGGATTACATGCCTGTTGAGAGTCTTATAATATCTTACCACACTCAATCTTTGCATCAAAGTATAGCTATTTGGGTTAAACGATCTAAGAAAGCCATGTTGTTAGAAGCCTTCGAGGAGGCTAGCCGAATTGAAAAAGACATACTTAGTCTTAAAGACTCTACTAGCAACGAAACTGAGACTAGTCCTTCTTCCAGAAAGAAGATCGAAATCCTCCCCAGACCTACTCAAAGTAAAACACCACATGAAACCTCTGATTTCGAAAACTTAACCAAAGTTGTTCAAAAACTGTCAAATCAAGTTATAGACTTGAAGAGGTCGACCGAAGAAGCTTCCACGAGAAAAGGACCTTACAAACCCCCGTTCTGGAAGCCTTTTCCTACCAACTGACCTAATCCAACCACCGAAGACCTAAATCTAGAAAGCTTGCAATGTGACCTTCAAACAATTCTAGAAGCCCAAGATAACTTGATGCCTCCTGAGATTCCTGAGGAGGTAGTTGAACAAGAGACAGTCCAAGAAGAAGAGTCTTCCCCAAACATTTTTGGACACTTCTCGGATAGCATCTTCCAAGCTAACTTTGAAACAGTACATCCCTATAACACCAAGAGTAAGACAGCCAACAAACCTTCTTCCGAAAACACTACAACTCCGCCTCCAAAGCAGTCTAAATTAGCTGAGACTAAACAGAGTAATGTGAACCCCAACTTAGATTATGATGTTGTTGAAGATCTTAAAAAGTTAAGGGAAAACATTTCTATTTATGAGTTATTGAAATTTCCATTTCTGCTACAAAAAATGTTACAGAACATCTAGGAAAATGGCAAAAAAGGTAATTCTAATGGTAACAGGGTTGTGCAAAACAAAGTCCCTCAGAAGACTTCCACTAAAAATAACCATGATCCTCAAGATAAAGGAAGCCTTCCTATAAGTAATGTAAATAATGTAAATAATGTAGATAAAGTAGCTTTAGAAACTGCGAGTAAAAAGCCACAAGCTACTACTCTGAGTACTCGCAAAAACGTACCTCCTTTATTATTAACTTTCGAAATATTTAATAGAAACGTGCACAATTGTATGGTAGACTCAGGAGCGTCATCCAATGTGATGCCTTGGTCTATTTTCTAGACGATTAACGTTGAAGTTGAACCCTCGACTTTAAAAATCATACAACTTGATCGGACCAATGTTAAAGTTATAGGCGAACTAAAGAATGTGCTTATTAGGTTATCGTCTCACCCCAAGGTTCATCAGGTTATTGATATAATTGTTGTGGATATTCCAGAAGTGTATGGTCTATTTTTTAGCAGGGACTGGTCAGAGCAGCTACATGGTTATTTCGCGACATATTGGTCCCATCTATGGCTTCCAGAGAACGGAAAGCCTAATAAAATCAAAGTAAATTGTGAACGCTACCTTAAGTTCACGGTCACAGATTTGAATGATCCCAACGAACCATATACACCTTCTGCTGATTCACCTGAAGTACAAGGGATGGACACCTTCTTCGGCAACTCCATGGTTGAGGCTTCACCTATCACCAATCCAGAACAACATTCCTAGATTGCAGCATACGCACAGCCAACCGCTTCCACTCAACATTCGCATGTACCCGATGGAAATCCAATCTGGTCTCTGTATTTCGATGGGTCAAAGTCCAAAGAAGGATCTGGAGCAGGTTGCATCATTATCGATCCGGCAGGTAACAAAACATTGATAGCATGTAGGTTGGAATTTGAATGTACTAACAATATTGCAGAATATGAGGCTTTACTGCAAGGTCTCAGACAAGCTTCGGATATGAACATTCAAAATTTAATCGTCTTTGGTGACTCTGAAATAGTGGTTATACAGGTAAGAGATTCCATCCACTGTCTGTCTCCGCATCTCAAAAGTTACCAGTCTGAGGTATGGAATTTAATGAATAATTTTTCTGCTTTCAATATAAATTCTATCCCTAGATTGAATAACTCTGAAGCAGATTTATTAGCTAATGTAGCTTCTAAACTTCTTCCTGCAAAAGGCTTATCCCTAGATGCATTCTCCGTTGAGCTGCTGTTTCGGCCATCCGTTCCTGACAACATCACGAATTGGAGAGTATTTGACGACGATCAGCAGATTATCAAATTTCTACACATGGAAGAAACTTTTCAAGGCGCGGTGATAGACGAACACACGCACGGCGACAATTTGCATGATTTCACGGTAATACCTGATCCGAGAACTCCTGAATCTTCATCGGATATGGTAAACTCGATCCCAAAATCTGTAGTTAGATTAGAGAAGTTTTATGATTTTGAATATAAATTTAAAAAGACGGTCAATTGTAAAACCAATAGTTCCTCATTATCTTATGAAAAAGTGAACTTAGGAACTAATGAAAATCCTCAATGCATCAATCTAGGGTTAGGGTGTTCTCAACAAGAAAAAGCTGCATTTATTAAATTATTCAAAGAATTTAAAGATGTCTTTGCATGGACATATGACGACCTTAAAACATTCGACCCTAATATCATACAACATGTCATCCCCATGAAGCCCCAAACCTTACCCTTTCAACAAAAAATGAGGAAAATGCATCCTAAAATTGAACCGACCGTTCAAAAGGAATTGAATAAGCTTCTAAATGCTAAGATAATATTTCCTGTTAGACACACTCAGTGGGTTTCTAACCTTGTCCCAGTCCGGAAGAAAAGTGGGGAAATCCGACTCTGCGTCGATTTCTGAAACCTTAATAGGGCGTCTAATAAAGACAACTACCCTGTCCCACCCATGGAACAGATCCTTCAACAGGTATCTGGTTCTGAGAGGCTATCTTTACTAGATGGTTTCTCAGGATACAACCAGGTCTTGATGTCTCCACCAGACCAACTAAAAACTACCTTTCGTACTTCGTGGGGCACTTATGCTTATCGCAAAATGCCTTTTGGATTGATTAATGCTGGTACCACTTTTTAGAGAGCAATGGACATTGATTTTCGAGGCTTAATCAATCAGTCCATCGTAGTTTACCTAGATGATGTGACTGTATTTTCTAAAAATAAAAATGATCATCTAGCTCACTTACGAGCCATCCTACTGCGATGTCGCAAATACGGCATCTCCTTGAACCCCAAAAAGTCCATCTTTGTAGTAGAACAGGGTAAACTCCTAGGATTCATTGTGTCTAGCGAAGGAATGATTATTGACCCCGAAAGGACTCAAGTTATCGCAAAACTTCCCCCTCCTACATCCAAAAAATCTATGCAGTTTTTGTTAGGCCAGATTAACTTTGTGAGAAGATTTGTCCCCGGCTTCTCTGAAATGGTCAGACCCTTGCAGAACCTAATTAAGAAAGACACCCAATATCACTAGGGATCCTTGGAAAACCAATATTTCAATGCAATAAAGAAGGCCATAATAGACGCTTCGTCTCTCATGAGCCCCGATTTTTCTCAAGACTTTACACTCTACACTTTTGCTTCTGACCGTTCCTATGTCGTCGTCCTAACCCAAAAGAATGCCGAGAAAAATGAAGTACCCATCGCTTTTATGAGCTATGCTTTCAAAGGCGCTGAACTTAATTACCCAATGGTAGATCGGCAAGCCTACGCTGTTTTCAAAGCAGTTAAACACTTCCAGTCCTATCTTTTGAAGTCAAGACGAAAGTCATTGTCCCCTACCCAGCTGTTAGGAATATGTTAGTGCAGAAGGACCTAGGAGAAAAGAGAGCCAACTGGGTCACCTCCTTGTAGGAGTATGACTTAGAAATCACCCCAGCTCAGATAGTGAGAGGCCAAGGGTTATGCAAGTTAGTTGTTGATTCAACAGTAGAACAGTAAGAAGAAAGTGATACGTCAAACCTAGGGCAAAGCGATCGAAGTCTAATATGTTGCGCACAAAACCCTGTTAGTCCTTGGTACGACGATATAAGATTATGTCTTGAACATGGGTCAGCCCCCCATCACCTAGACCCCGCTAAAAGAAGAGCGTTGAGATTAAAGTCTGCCTCCTTTCATCTGGTTAATGGTATCCTGTTTCGTCAGAGTTTTGACGGCGTACTGAAGCGTTGTCTTGAAAAAGACGAAGCAGAAAAAGTCTTGCTAGAGTTACATGCAGGAGAAGCTGGAGGTCACTTTGGTGGTGACACCACTACTCATAAGTTTTTGAGATCACTGGCCCATTCTTTTTAGAGACGTCCATGCCTTGTGTCATAAATGTATCATCTGTCAGAAAGCATCAGGGCGGTTACAAAAACCATCCTTTCCTCTGCAGCCCGTTTCAGTAGATTCTCCTTTTCAGCAGTGGGGCCTTGATATCATAGGTCCAATCAACCCTCCGTCCTCACAACAGCACAATTTTATTGTGACAGCCACAGATTACTTTACTCGATGGTCTGAAGCTGTTGCGCTAAGAACTGTCAACACCAGTTAGGTAATCGCCTTTCTAAACTCGAATATTATCACTCGTTTCGGTATCCCTGACTGTTTAGTATTTGATAATGATTCTTACTTTTCCTCTCTTGAGATGAGCGAGTTCACTTTGGAAAAAGGAATTAAGATGAAGTATTTTTCTAGCTATTACCCCCAAGGCAACGGATTGGCAGAATCAACAAACAAGAACTTGATCAAAATCATCAAGAGAACGGTGGTTGAAAATCACAAAAATTGGCACAATGCGTTGTGGGCTGATAGGGTAACACCAAAAGTTGTTGTAGGTAACTCCCCTTTTTTCTCGTTTATGGCAGAGAAGCAATTCTGCCACCTCACATTCTTCTTCCTTCACTTCAGCTATCACAGAAAGTTCAAGAAGAAGATTGTCCCCCTTTAGAAAACGGAATTAACGCTTTGATGAAGCTAGAAGAAGAAAGAGCCCAGGCTAAACGTAAGTTAGATCAACATCAACAATTGGTTAAAATCTGGTTCGATTCTAATTCTGCTTTTGATAGGAATTTTGAAGTAGGTGATCTCGTCTTGAAGTGGGACAAACCACACGAGGGAAAAGGAGAGCACACTAAATTTCAAAACTTATGGCTTGGACCGTTTTTGATTGCTGAAAAGTTGGGTCCCAGTTCTTTTCGATTGCGGAATCTTGAAGGGCAGCTTGACACCTACCCGGTGAATGGCCAAGCCCTGAAGAGATACTTTGCTTGATACTACCCTTGTATATTATGTACATATTTTGCTTGTGTTTGCTTTTTTGTTTGCTTTATGTTTTTTATTTTGATTTGAATTTATCAGTTTGTGTCTTTGGAAATATACACACCTGTACACTGAGCTATTCAGACAAAGACAATAGAAAATTCCTTCGCTGAAATAAATTCTGAGAAATTTTGTACAAACATCAATAGTATATTTCTGAAATTTATATCTGTGTTGAAAAAATCTGTTGTTTGAAAGAAGTTGACTGATTTCGATCTCTGAGTAAAGCTTGTCATGATCATCCATTATCTTTTTACGTTGTCCCTATTTCGTAAAGGAATGACTCAGAGGATGTCTCCCTGTCTTAGGAAGTTGTTTTTGTCAATAAAACGTCTCTGGATCTAAATAAAGGACAGTTCTAAAATATTCTGATGAGGTCTGAAAAAATATGTTAAAATATCAATATTTTCAGCGTCACCCCGCTCAGCTATATATCTATGAAGAAAAAAACAAAAATTATTAAGAAGAGCTATGGGAAGTTCTTGTAAACCCACTGGGATGCTGAACAGGTCTGTTGGCAGCGGGTAAATGCATACATGGCACCAAGACAACTTCGTCGGGGTACTGAACAAGCCCGCTGGCAGCGAAGCAATGTCGGGTATATGAAAATTTGCAAAAAAGAAACCTCTTTAATGTCCTTTATTCTGATCCAGAACTTCTTGGCAGGATACAGATGTTAGAGTGGGTTAAGTGACAACCCTGTCGAGGCTATGGACACCTATTGGAAGCAGTGGCTCTGTCAACAGTATTGGATATTTTATCTTTAATATCGTGACTTGTTGATCTTAAGACTGTTATCAGTTTTCATCTTTTAAAACATTGCTGGAATAATTGGTTAATGATGATGTTTATACGATTTTCTGGTTGTTATTTTTTAGTTGAAATTTTCTTTGTTGTCCTATTCTGAATTTGTTCATTTTGGTAGAGATAACTGCTTCTACCAGTATGTCTCCATTGTTGGTAGCCAAATCACATTTTTCCATCGTCTTACAAGCTGCCTACACCAATGTTTTGCAAACATCAATTTTTCGTCGCAATTTTCAAATGAACGACACTTTTATTTTTTGCGACATTTGCATATCCACCTTCGTTTTGTTTTCATGACTGTAAGCATGAAAACTTGTTCTTTCGAAGTCCCATTGAAATCATTATTTGAACTGTCATGATCTTTCTTGTCAATATGCCTATTGCGCTTACATTTCACCTATCATTATGTATCTGGCAGAACTTTCGAACTATACTCATTGAACATTCTTGTATTGATTGTGTGACTTGGTTTCATTGAGTTTGTAATGCATTGGCATTTGGATTTTCATTTTATTTGACCTACGTGACCTTTGGTTTCATGAAAATACATGGGTGTTATGGTTAAATCCTTCATATATTTCTTTTAATATGATACCTATGTTTGTGTTTTCATAACTATTGGCTTGTTGATTATATGAATACCCATTGGCACATTGGTTAAACTATTGATTATATGAGCTGATACATTGGTGCACTTTTGGTTTTGGTTTTTAATTGAATGTTGATGGTTTAAAACTATGGCAAAACGTTGATTGTGCACGTTGGTTATACCATTGATTTAATTGGTCAGCCTAGTGACTTGATTGTTGAACTATACAATAGTGGGTTGAACAACTATGAAAGCCGGCGGTTGTACCTTGGCAATAATTGTTATGCATGGCAGAGATAAACTCCACCACCTTCGCACGCTGGCATTTATGCCTATCCCTTATCCCCGTTCACTTTTGTTAGCTCGGGTAGCTCTGATCCTGTGTGTGTTATGATTCAAACCCTTGGCTTACCATGTGCTCGGCTCCATGGCACCAGTCGTGCGAATCGAGCCAAACAGCAACCAAGCCTTGTTAATGTTTGACAATGCTCGGAAAGACTTGGAATATAACGGATGGCTCACCTTCGTGCAGTGATTTGAGGGTTTTAATTTAGTTGTGGCACAACAGTTCGCCACAACTTTCGATGGATGTAGAGACAAGGTGGGAGACATACAGTTGGAAATCGATAAGGAATTTATCAGTTCTGTTACAGGGCTACCTGCCACGGGCCAGCGCTGGTTCAAGAATTCGAAAGTGGAAGAGGTCCCATGGCCACTACTATTTGTCTCCCGAAAGGTCACCTCTTGTGACAGAGGTATGCCCATCTCTACGCTTAAAACTCGATGGCACGATACTTTGATGATAGTCAAACAGTTTGTGACCTGTGAAGGTCGATACAGACTCGTTTTCCTCTACCACCTGCGTTTGCTAATGAATTTTATGGGATACCCATTGAATTTGCCCTTTTACTTTCATCGTATCCTATATAAAATGTCGAAAAGGTTTAAAAGGAAGAAGACTGACAGTAGCCTATTCCACCATGGACTTATCAAGCTTATCATTGTTTATCATTTGAGTTTACATGGTGATAGTTGGAGAGCTTTCGTCGCTCGAAATGGTTTCGATGACATAGACCCTGTCCAGGTTGACAAACCTGTGGTGACTGAAGCCAAGGTTGAGCCACCTGTTCCCTTCCATATCCTATTTCCCTCTCCTAAGCTTTCGGTCGACCCTGCGGTTGACTTACCAGACGTTGGAACTGAGAATGTCGAGGCTATAAAGAAACCTATGAGAAAAAATCCCAAGGAAAACCCTACTGCTAATGCTAAGGGTAAAAAGAACGCTCGGCTTATTTCAAGAATGGCTAGGAACAAACCTAAACCCTCTGCTGAGTCAAAGCCTATTGTACCTAGTGAGGATTCGGACTCTGTCGTAGAACGTTTCTTAGCCAGTGAGTACCCTTACTCGCAGGGTTTATGCCTCGATCCACCTTATGATTTCGTGACAAATCTTCCCCCCTACCTGAGAAACGATCCCAGATACCCAGGGATTATATTGCTTAACGAAACCCTCATCAATGTGATCAAACCCTCACACGCACTTTCAAACCCCACACATTCTTCATGTGACCAATGCGATTTATGGTTGGAACGATACTACATCGATGTTCCCCTACTCCAATCGAAAATTCAATCACTGGAAGATCAAATTGCAGTGTTGACCAGTCAGAGAGACCAACTCCAAGCAACTGATAAAAAGCAGAAGACGACAGGCTCCATCCTTTTCAAGAATGTTGAATCGGCCACAGTCCTTATCAACTCTAAATTGTCCTGACCAAGCCGTCTCGTCGCCATACAGGTATGGATTTTAAATCGTTTTGGTTTTGTGAGTGACCATGAGTAATATAGTGATTGAAATTTGATTTTCGAATAGCTCTGTTTATATTTCTAAATGGCTCTGTAATAATGCATTCGTTCTGTATATTGTGTTGCTTTGCTAAAAATAAATTAAATTTCGTTTTAGATACATGAGTTGATCATTCCCAGTTTAGACACCAATAGATTTTCATTCGGATTTGATTGGTCTTCGTTTGAATTTGATTTGTTGGTTTGCCTAATTGAGTTAACGAAATTGATGGTTTGCTTTCAATTCAATTCGTTTCATATCCACTCCGAATAGGAAGTCTCATGCTCAGTTTAGAATACGATCATGTTTGGATTTGATTTTGTTATGGTTTGTATGCTATTATTGGTAAACGATTTCAATGAGTTTGGTTGTTACGATATGTTGTGTCATATAATTTTCCAAATCGGGAATACCACTCTGTTCAATTTAATTTGGAAAGAACTACTATGTTTTTATAAAAAAAATGATCTCATTTAAGCCTGTGCAAATGCGCCTGAATCATGGAATGGATTTGATTCATGACAACTATGCTAAACCCAACCGATTGATTCGCTTGATTGGATTGTTGTTAGTTGGATCATTTTCATGAGTTAGATTCATATCATAAATGAATGCTCTGTTTGATTTTAAATTTGCAAAACGAATTGATTGACTGTGTTATCTCTACCAAATCCGGTTACAATTCGTTTGAGTGGAACGATTTTGGTCAAGGTCAAACGATCTTGTTTACCCTAGTTGCAAAAACAAACAATCGGATATCTCATATGAACTCTGTTACACCTTGTTACAATTTCGTTTGTGGACAGTTACGCGCCAGTGTTGGTTTAATTCGCTTATGGTATAAATTGTTTGCTATGTCGTTACAGCTATAATGAATTGTAAATGATTTTGTTTGGATTCGATCGTATCTTTTTTTTAAACATTACCTATGATTTGTTTTGATTATATCAGTTTCAATCGAATATCAAACGATTTCTCAATGGTTAATTATGATCTTGTTCGTTCGATTTTGTGGTAACCAAAGAAACAGAGTACACCTATCTCTGTATTCGGTTGAATGATTTTTTATCCTGTTTGATTTCGAATGGTATAACAAATTCAAATTGAATGATTCGTTTTTAAATAGCTATTGGATGTCAATTAAATTGAATTCTTTAAAATATTTTCAATCGATTTCAATGTTGATTTTGTGTCTTATTTAGACTAGCTATAGAATCGCAAGATTCTGTAGCTAGTCTATAGAATTAGATTTTTACCATTTTATTAATAAAAGATCCTTCTAACTTGTCTATTTTTGACCCTTTTCAGGTAAATTCGAATTGCATGGGATATGATGGACAGTCTAGGGGATGTTTGTGTGTTTTAGTTTTATTGTAGTTTCCTAGTTTAGTTAAACTTGGGATATCTTCCCAGATTTATGTAAACAGTTTTGATAACTTCCACAGGGAGGTTTTACCCTATGGAAAACTTATAAATACTTATTATTTTTGTAATAAGGATCATCCTCACTTGTGGGAGAACCAGGCTATGGATTTCTAATATAAACTGAGACAGGAGTTGATGTTCTGCTACAACTTTCGCTTTTCATAATATCAATATTTTGTTTCATGTTTATGTTTATCAATTTTATTTTGATTGGTGACTACTTTAGCTATCATAGTCTTTTGCGAAATGATATGATTTAATCAATATGATCCATGTCTGATTTCTTTCATTACTTAAAAATACAGCAATTATTTGATTCAGTTCATGAATGACAGATTTCTCTTCTTCATCAATTGAATTATTATGTATAGATATTTTCATACAGGTTTATCTAATTGTAGAGATTTATAAATTATAAGATTGTTGTTATTTTTAAGTCTTGTTTGTCCTGTAATCAAACTTAAAGAGCACTGCAGCTATCGTTTACGAGAAGCTCCTGGATTATTCGGTGTGGATTTCCTCTCTCCGATCTGCTAGAACAGTCATCATACACAGGGCAAATCTGGAGCGTTTCTCTAGGTCTTATTATTTGTGATTTATTTTCGTTAATTTGTTTAGTATAATTCAAGTAATTTGATTAGATATATTTGTAGTTTAGATTAGTGATTTAGTTAAATTAGTTTTCTTTTTTATTTCTTGTTCATAAAATTATAAAATCAACAAAAATCTATTTTTCTGTCTTAGGGCAGAATATTAATGAGTTTTTCAGGTTTTATTTAAATCTGTAAATTGTGGATATTGTACATTTTGTGAATAAGTTATATTTCAGTTAGTAGTTAGAGTTAGTATAGTATGAGTTAGTAGTTTGTATATATAGTTAGTTAGATTAGTTTAGTTTGTTTTAATAATTAGTTTTATTTTAGTTTGTTTAATAGTTAGTTTTAGTTAGATTAGTTTATTAGTTTGTTTTTTTTGTTTTTTTTTTGGTTAGATTAGTTAGATTAGTTAGTTTAGAATAGTTTTATTTTTGTTTTATTTAGGAACTTATATCGGCTAACGGAGCCGCTAAACCCGTTAGGGTGGTTCATCCCAAACGGCTTGGGTTATTAGACAACCCCGGACCGGTTCCACTCTCTCAGTTGACAGACGGTCATTTTCGCCCGTCAACAAATGGCGCTAGAAGGAGGGCCTGAATTTAATTAATGGCACGATGTGGTCGCAAGACTCCTCCTCCATCGAATTGTTCACCTATAGTGACTAGAAGCCATTCAAACGATATTATTCCCCTTCAAACAGCAACTACTTCAACCGAAGATCCACAGATCACAGTTGAGCCAGCAACCCCTAATCCTACAGGTGGTGACATACAAGAGATTGTTCGTCAATCTCTTATTAAAACACATAGTGCCTTAGCCCGTTTAAGGCAACCTAGCCGTCCGTGGGGCCAACCTTTGGATTTCTCTGATATCAAAGAACAATTAGGAGGCATTGATCCTACTGTGAATCCTTCAGATCCAATCTTAAATCCTGCTGGAGGAGGATTTGGGATACCCCCTTCACCACCTCCATCATCTCCTTCCTCTTCTGGAGGAGATTCCTCTGACGAAGGCAATTCCCCTTCTCAGCCTTCCACACCCACTACCCCGATGGAAAATCAGAACAACCCTGCTAGACCATGGCTTGACCAGGATGTCGTAGTCGTACCTAGAGCTCAGCACCCTTTACCTAAGCATCCAGAGAAATGGCTTCCCAAGTTTGATCCTTATTCAAAACAGATCGCTGAATATCACATTAAAAAATTTATGTTAGCCATAAGACACCACAATGTTGAACATGAAGAAGTTTTATGTAGGTTGTTCCCTTATACCTTCAAGGGAAATGCATCCACATGGTACTTTTCCCAACAACCCCATACCATTGTGTCTTGGGAAAAGTTCGAGTCGTGCTTTTTGGAAAAATTCGGAGACGGTAAACCTCTGGAAGTCCTAGTCATGGATCTTTCTAGCTTAGAAATGAACCCAAAAGAAAAAGTTAAAGACTTTAATCAAAGATTCTTAACACTTAAAAACCGAATCCCTGCGGATTCCATGCCTGTCAAGAGTCTTATAATAGCTTACTACACTAAATCTTTGCATCAAAGTATAGCTATTTGGGTTAAACGATCTAAGAAATCCACGTTTTTAGAAGCCTTCGAGGAGGCTAGCCAGATTGAAAAAGACATACTTAGTCTTAAAGACTCTACTAGCAACGAAACTGAGACTAGTCCTTCTTCCAGAAAGAAGATCGAAATCCTCCCCAGACCTACTCAAAGTAAAACACCACCTGAAACCTATGATTTAGAAAACTTAACCAAAGTTGTTCAAAAACTATCAAATCAAGTTATCGACTTGAAGAGGTTGACCGAAGAAGCTTCCATGAGCAAAGGACCTTACAAACCCCCATTCCGGAATCCGTTTCCTACCAACCGACCTAATCCAACCACTGAAGGCCTAAATCTAGAAAGCTTGCAATGTGCCCTTCAAACAATTCTAGAAGCCCAAGATAACTTGATGCCTCCTGAGATTTCTGAGGAGGTAGTTGAACAAGAGACAGTCCAAGAAGAATATTCTTCTCCAAACATTTTTGGACACTTCTTGGATAGCATCTTCCAAGCTAACTTCGAGACAGTACATCCCTATAACACCAGGAGTAAGATAGCCAACAAACTTTCTTCTGAAAACACTACAACTCCGCCTCCAAAGCAGTCTAAATCAGCTGAGACTAAACAGTGTAATGTGAACCCCAACTTAGATTATGATGTTGTTGAAGATCTTAAAAAGTTAAGGGCAAACATTTCTATTTATGATTTATTGAAATTTCCATTTCTGCTACAAAAAATGTTACAGAACATCTCGAAAAATGGAAAAAAAAAGGTAATTCTAATGGTAACAAGGTTGTGCAAAACAAAGTCCCTCAGAAGACTTCCACTAAAAATAACCCTGATCCTCAAGATAAAGGAAGCCTTCCTGTAAGTAATGTAAATAATGTAAATAATGTAGATAAAGTAGCTTTAGAAACTGCGATTAAAAAGCCACAAGCTACTACTCTGATTACTCGCAAAAACGTACCTCCTTTCTTATTAACTTTCGAAATTTTTAATAGAAATGTGCACAATTGTATGGTAGACTCAGGAGCGTCATCCAATGCGATGCCTTGGTCTGTTTGCCAGAAGATTAATGCTGAAGTTCAACCCTCGACTTTAAAAATCATACAACTTGATCGGACCAATGTTAAAGTTATAGGCGAACTAAAGAATGTGCTTATTAGGTTATCGTCTAACCCCAAGGTTCATCAGGTTATTGATATAATTGTTGTGGATATTCCAGAAGTGTATGGTTTGTTTTTGAGAAGGGACTGGTCAGAGCAGCTACATGGTTATTTCGCGATAGATTGGTCCCATCTATGGCTTCCAGAGAACGGAAAGTCTAATAAAATCAAAGTAAATCGTGAACGCTACCTTAAGTTCACGGTCACAGATTTGAACGATCCCAACGAACCGTATACACCTTCTATTTATTCACCTAAAGTACAAGGGATGGACACCTTCTTCGGAAACTTCATGGCCGAGGCTTCACCTATCACCAATCCAGAACAACAGTCCGAGATTGCAGCGTACGCACAGCCAACCGCTTCCACGCAATGTTCTCATGTACCCGATGGAAATCCAATCTGGTCTCTGTATTTCGACGGGTCAAAGTCCAAAGAAGGAGCTGGAGCAGGCTGTGTCATTATCGATCCGGCAGGTAACAAAACATTGATAGCATGTAGGTTGGAATTTGAATGTACTAACAATACTGCAGAATATGAGGCTTTACTGCAAGGTCTCAGAAAAGCTTCAGATATGAACATTCAAAATTTAATCGTCTTTGGCGACTCTGAAATAGTGGTTAGACAGGTAAGAGATTCCATCCACTATCTGTCTCTGTATCTCAAAAGTTACCATTCTGAGGCATGGAATTTAATGAATAAAGTTTCCGCTTTCAATATAAATTCTATCCCTAGATTGAATAACTCTGAAGCAGATTTATTAGCTAATGTAGCTTCTAAACTTCTTTCTGCAAAAGGCTTATCCCTAGATGCATTCTCCATTGAGATGTTGTTTCGGCCATACGTTCCTGACAACATCATGAATTGGAGAGTATTTGACGACCATCAGCAGATTATCAACTTTCTGCACATGGAAGAAACTTTTCAAGGCGCGGTGATAGACGAACAAACGCACAACAACAATTTGTGTGATTTCACGGTAATACCTGATCTGAGAACTCCTGAATCTCATCGGATATGGTAAACTCGATCCCAAAATCTGTAGTTAGATTAGAGAAGTTTTATGATTTTGAAGATAAATTTAAAAAGACGGTCAATTGTAAAACCAATAGTTCCTCATTATCTTATGAAAAGGTGAACTTAGGAACTAATGAAAATCCTCAATGCATCAATCTAGGGTTAGGGTGTTCTCGACAAGAAAAAGCTGCATTTATTAAATTATTCAAAGAATTTAAAGATGTCTTTGCATGGACATATGATGACCTTAAAACATCCAACCCTAATATCATACAGCATGTCATCCCCATGAAGCCCCAAACCTTACCCTTTCAACAAAAACTAAGGAAAATGCATCCTAAACTCGAACCGACCGTTCAAAAGGAATTGAATAAGCTCCTAAATGCTAAGATAATTTTCCTGTTAGACACACTCAGTGGTTTTCTAACCTTGTCCCAGTCCGGAAGAAAAGTAGGGAAATCTGACTTTGCGTCGATTTTCGAAACCTTAATAGGGTGTCTGATAAAGACAACTACCCTGTCCCACCCATGGAACAGATCCTTCAACAGGTATCCGGTTTCGAGAGGCTATCTTTACTAGATGGTTTCTCAGGATACAACCAAGTCCTGATGTCTCCACCAGACCAACTAAAAACTACCTTTCGTACTCCGTGGTTCACTTATGCTTATCGCAAAATGCCTTTTGGATTGATTAATGTCAGTGCCACTTTTCAGAGAGCAATGGACATTGCTTTCAGAGGCTTAATCACTCAATCCGTCGTAGTTTACCTAGATGATGTGACTGTATTTTCTAAAAACAAAAACGATCATCTAGCTCACTTACGAGTCGTCCTACTGCGATGTCACAAATACGGCATCTCCTTGAACCCCTACACCAATGTTTTGCAAACATCAATTTTTCATCGCAATTTTCAAATGAACGACACTTTTATTTTTTGCGACATTTGCATATCCACCTTCATTTTGTTTTCACGACTGTAAGCGTGAAAACTTATTCTTTCGAAGTCGCATTGAAATCATTATTTGAACTGTCATGATCTTTCTTGTCAATATGCCTATTGCGCTTACATTTCACCTATCGTTATGTAGCTGGCAGAACTTTCGAACTATACTCATTGAACATTCTTGTATTGATTGTGTGACTTGGTTTCATTGAGTTTGTAATGCATTGGAATTTGGATTTGCATTTTATTTGACCTACGTGACATTTGGTTTCATGAAAATACATGGGTGTTATGGTTAAATCCTTCATATATTTCTTTTAATATGATACCTATGTTTGTGTTTTCATAACTATTGGCTTGTTGATTATATGAATACCCATTGGTACATTGGTTAAACTATTGATTATATGAGTTGATACATTGGCGCACTTTTGGTTTTGGTTTTTAATTGAATGTTGATGGTTTAAAACTATGGCACAATGTTGATTGCGCGCGTTGGTTCTACCATTGATTTCATTGGTCAGCCTAGTGACTTGATTGTTGAACTATACAATAGTGGGTTGAACAGCTATGAAAGTCGGCGGTTGTACCTTGGCAATAATTGTTATGCATGGCAGAGATAAACTCCACCATCGTCGCACACTGGCATTTATTCCTATCCCTTATCCCCGTTCACTTTTGTTAGCTTGGGTAGCTTTGCTCCTGTGTGTGTTATGATTCAAACCCTCGGCTTACCATGTGCTCGGCTCCATGGCACCAGTCGTGCGAATCGAGCCAAACAGCAACCAAGCCTTGTTAATGTTTGACAATGCTCGGAAAGACTTGGAAGATAACGGATGGCTCACCTTCATGCAGCGATTTGAGGGTTTTAATTTAGTTGTGGCACAACAGTTCACCAAAAATTTCGATGGTTGTAGAGCCAAGGTGGGCGACATACAGTTGGAAATCGATGAGGAATTTATCAGTTCTGCTACAGGGCTACCTGCCACGAGCCAGCACTGGTTCAAGAATTCGAAAGTGGAAGAGGTCCCATGGCCACTACTATTTTTCTCCCAAAAGGTCACCTCTTGTGACAGAGGTATGCCCATCTTTGTGCTTAAAACTCGATGGCACGATACTTTGATGATAGTCAAACAGTTCATGACTTGTGAAGGTCGATACAGACTCGTTTTCCTCTACCACCTGCGTTTTCTAATAAATTTTATGGGATACCCGTTGAATTTGCCCTTTTACTTTCATCGTAGCCTATATAAAATGTCTAAAAGGTTTAAAAGGCAGAAGGTTGACAGTTGCATGTTCCACCATGGACTTATCAAGCTTATCATTGCTTATCATTTGAGTTTACATGGTGATAGCTGGAGAGATTTCGTCGCTTGAAATCTTTTCGATGACATAGACCCTGTCCAGGTTGACAAACCTGTGGTGACTGAAGCCAAGGTTGAGCCACCTGTTCCCTTCCATATCCTATTTCCCTCTCCTAAGCTTTCGATCAACCCTGCGGTTGAATTACCAGACGTTGGAACTAAGAATGTCGAGGCTATAAAGAAACCTATGAGCAAAAATCCCAAGGCAAACCCTACTGCTAATGCTAAGGGTAAAAAGAACGCTCGAATTATTTCAAGAATGGATAGGAAATAACCTAAACCCTCTACTGAGTCAAATCCTATTGTACTTAGTGAGGATTCGGACTCTGACGTAGAATGTTTCTTAGCCAGCAAGTACCCTTACTCGCAGGGTTTATGCCCCGAGACACCTTATGATTTCGTGACAAATATTCCCCCCTGCCTAAGAAACGATCCCAGTTACCCAGGGATTAAATTGCTTAACGAAACCCTCAGCAATGTGATCAAACCCTCACCCGCACTTTCAAACCCCACACAGTCTTCCTCTGACCAATGTGATTTATGGTTGGAACAATACTACATCGATGTTCCCCTACTCCAATCGAAAATTCAATCACTAGAAGATCAAATTGCAGTGTTGACCAGTCAGAGAGACCAACTCCAAGCAACTGATAAAAAGCAGAAGACGACAGGCTCCATCCTTTTCAAGAATGTTGAATCGGCCACAGTCGTTATCAACTCTAAATTGTCGTGACCAAGCCGTCTCGTTGCCATACAGGTATGGATTTTAAATCGTTTTGGTTTTGTGAGTGACCATGAGTAATATAGTGATTGAAATTTGATTTTCGAATAGCTCTGTTTATATTTCGAAATGGCTCTGTAATAATGCGTTCGTCCTGTATATTGTGTTGCTTTGCTAAAAATAAATTAAATTTCGTTTTAGATACATGAGTTGATCATTCCCAGTTTAGACACCAATAGATTTTCATTCGGATTTGATTGGTCTTCGTTTGAATTTGATTTGTTGGTTTGCCTGATTGAGTTAACAAAAATGATGGTTTGCTTTCAATTCAATTCGTTTCGTATCCACTCCGAACAGGAAGTCTCATGCTCAATTTAGAATACGATCATGTTTGGATTTGATTTCGTTATGGTTCGTATGCTGTGATTGGTAAACGATTTCAATGAGTTTGGTTGTTATGATATGTTGTGTCATATAATTTTCCAAATCGGGAATACCACTCTGTTCAATTTAATTTGGAAAGAACTACTCTGTTTTTATAAAAACAATGATCTCATTTAAGCCTGTGCAAATGCGCCCGAATCATGGAATGGATTTGATTCATGAAAACTATGCTAAACCCAGCCGATTGATTCGCTTGATTGGATTGTTGTTAGTTCGATCATTTTCATGAGTTAGATTTGTATCATAAATGAATGCTCTGTTTGATTTTAAATTTGCAAAACGAATTGATTGACTGTGTTATCTCTACCAAATCCAGTTACAATTCGTTTGAGTGGAACGATTTTGGTCAAGGTCAATCGATCTTGTTTACCCCAGTTGCAAAAACAAACAATCGGATATCTCATACGAACTCTGTTACACCTTGTTACGATTTCGTTTGTGGACAGTTACGCGCCAGTGTTGGTTTAATTCACTTATGGTATAAATTGTTTGCTATGTCGTTACAGCTATAAGGAATTGTAAATTATTTTGTTTGGATTCGATCGTATCTTCTGTTTAAACATTACCTATGATTTGTTTTGATTATATCGGTTTCAATCGAATATCAAACGATTTCTCAACGGTTAATTATCATCCTGTTCATTTGATTTTGTGGTAACCAAAGAAACAGAGTACACCTATCTCTGTATTCGGTTGAATGATTTTTGATCATGTTTGATTTCGAATGGTATAACAAATTCAAATTGAATGATTCATTTTCAAATAGCTGTTGGATGTCAATTAAATTGAATTCTTTAAAAGATTTTCAATCGATTTCAATTTTGATTCTGTGTCTTATTTAGACGAGCTACAGAATCGCAAGATTTTGTAGCTAGTCTATAGAATTAGATTTTTACCATTTTATGAATAAAAGATCCTTCTAACTCTTCTATTTTTGACCCTTTTCAAGTAAATTTGAATTGCATGGGACATGTTGGACAGTCTAGGGGATGTTTGTGTGTTTTAGTTTTATTGTAGTTTCCTAGTTTAGTTAAACTTGGGATATCTTCCCAGATTTATGTAAACAGTTTTGATAACTTCCACAGGGAGGTTTTACCCTATGGAAAACTTATAAATACTTATTATTATTGTAATAAGGATCATCCTCACTTGTGGGAGAACCAGGCTATGGATTTCTAATACAAACTGAGACAGAAGTTGATGTTCTGCTACAACTTCCACTTTTCATAATATCAATCTTTTGTTCCATGTTTATGTTTATCAATTTGCATTTGATTAGTGATTACTTTAGCTATCATAGTCTTTTGAAAAATGATATGATTTAATCAATATGATCCATGTCTGATTTCTTTCATTACTTAAAAATACAGCAATTATTTGATTCAGTTCATGAATGACAGATTTCTCTTCTTCATCAATTGAATTATTATGTATAGATCTTTGCATACAGGTTTATCTAATTGTAGATATTTATAAATTATAAGATTGTTGTTATTTTTATGTCTTGTTTGTCCTGTAATCAAACTTAAAGAGAACTGCAGCTATCGTTTACGAGAAGCTCCTGGATTATTCAGTGCGGGTTTCCTCCCTCCAATATGCTAGAACAATCATCATACACAGGGCAAATCTGGAGCGTTTCTCCAGGTCAGTTTGTGATTTATTTTCGTTAATTTCTTTAGTATAATTCAAGTAATTTGATTAGATATATTTGTAGTTTAGATTAGTGATTTAGTTAAATTAGTTTTCTGTTTTATTTCTTGTTCATAAAATTATAATATCAACAAAAATCTATTTTTCTGTCTTAGGGCAGAATATTAATGAGTTTTTCAGGTTTTATTTAAATCTGTAAATTGTGGATATTGTACATTTTGTGAATAAGTTATATTTCAGTTAGTAGTTAGAGTTAGTATAGTATGAGTTAGTAGTTTGTATATA
>ML785185.1:251459-263335 GCA_009831015.1 Picea engelmannii
TAAAAACATATAAAATAAAATAAAACCAAATTAAAAAACTTAAAATAAAAATTTTAATACAAAATTTTAAAAAATTCACAAAACATTGTAAAAAAAACATAAACTAATGTTATAATATAACATTGTTATATTATAACAATGTTATAATATAACATTGTTATATTATAACAATGTTATAATATAACATTGTTATATTATAACAATGTTATAATATAACATTGTTATATTATAACAATGTTATAATATAACTATGTTATATTATAACAATGTTATAATATAACTATGTTATATTATAATTATAATTACAATGTTATAATTGTGTTATAATAATAACTATGTCATATCATAACATAGTTATTATAATAACTATGTTATAATCTAAATGGGACTTGGGTCAGGCCCGCGGGGGGGCTGAGGCGATGTCTAGCATCGCTCCATCCCCCCACAAGCCTGGCCCAAGTTCCTTCGGCGTCCACAGGACCTGGGCCAGGCCCCCCCGCCGGCCTGGCCCAAATCTCATTCATATTATAACATAGTTATAATAATAACTATGTTATATTATAACATAGCTATATAGTAACATATTATAAAAACAAAAATTTAAATAAATTTGTAGCTTAGGTAAATTTAATGTTTTTGTTAATTTTGTTTTATTTTAGATGTTTTTGTTTTTTAATTTTATTGAATTTTGAAGTTTTTTTTTCTAATTTTAATTTTTTTTTTAAGTTTGAATGGATTTTTGGTTCTTTTTTTTCACAAAAAAAAAAACTATTTTTGATTTTTAAATTATTGTTTTTTGGAGAAATTTTAATTTTTTTTCATTTCTTTCTAGTTTTTCTTAGTTTTTCACAATTTTGTTAACTCGGAAAATTTATTAGCTCATATGTTTTGAATATGGTCAATATAACAATACTTTTAAGAAATTATTTATGTTTCATTCAACGTAACTTGTATTTACTGTTTTATTATTAAAAGTAAAAAAATATTAAAAAGTGACGTTGAATTTTTAAAGTATATTGTGATATTTTCATGGCATTATGTATTACCTTCTGCTTTGCATGATAATAACATTTAAAAAGTAAATATTTAAGGGTTTATTTTATGATTTTGTTTATAGTAATAATGAGTTATTTTACCACGTTATTAAAATGTGTCATTTTCACACCCCAATTTTAAAATGGGTGCTACCAGTAGCAGTACTTTTCAATTTGATGGTTGATTTTGAGGTTTTGGTTTTAATGGTACCAAGTGATAAAAATACTATTTCAAATGATCTCAAAATTTAACGTTTTGAAAAAAAAAATCAAAAACATTTTTTTTGTTTTTAGGTGATGATTTTAAGGTTTTTTTGAGCTATTGTCTAAGTTTTGAAGGCCATGTTTGAAAAATGTTGTAATTTTGACCCCGTTTTAAAAAGTGGTGCTACTGGTAGCACCACTTTTTGATTTGGGGGTTGATTTTGATGTTTTTTATGCAAGAATATGGGTTTTTTGGGCCAGAGTTCTCATTTTGAGGTCATAGTTCTCATTAAGTTGGTAACTATGTTAAAAGACACTGAAGAACATTGTGTACTATTTTTAGATATTCATTCATTACAAGTACATAGTTATGATTATTTCAAGTTAGGGTTGTGTTGACGAGCGAAAAAGACCATCTGTAAATTGGAAGAACGAGTCTGGTCCGGGGTTGTCTAAGTAACCCAAGTTGTTTGGTATAACTTGTCCTGACGGGTTTAATGGCTATGTTGGCCAATCTAAGAATCCTAAAAGAAATAAAAAGAAAAGAAAAGAAATAGGTAACTAATTACTAAATATTACTCATATGTGCATATGTATATAATGTGACTGTAATAGTTGTATTTAAGCTAAAGATAGATAACTATCATTTATATACATTATTTACAGGCTACAAGTTTTAATCGAAACTTACGAAAATCGATGTGAAAATGACTGCTTTCGAAGAAGCAGATAAAGAAAGCACATAGAAATATTTTTTGATTTTCCTTTTATAAGTCTTAAACTAATGAAGAAAATGTTATGAAATGAAAACGTACAGATAGTCAAAATCCAAACTTTACGTTCAAATTTCAGTGATAAACAAATAGCAAAAAAATGAAATTGAGCTAACCTGTTATCGAGCTAATGATATGCATCCAAATATCTGTGTGATCTGAAAACATCTAACCACCTTGCCCGGGAAGGAAACCTGCACTAAACCTTAAGTTTGTTCTGAATAAATGAAGAACGATTATGTTGGCAATTAAATTTAAATAGCAGATAGAATGATATCAATAGTTATCGTAGTCTTATAATTGCAAGAAATTGCATCAAGAAAAATATGTTGGCGAACATCCTTGTATTTAATCTATCAACAGAAATTAAAGGAGAAACCCTGTAATTGAAGCTAAATAGATGATCACAAAATTTATATCTGAAGCATTTTATGGACAACATTCATAAAGGAATTATCCTAATAACATAATAAATGATGAAGACTAAAGCTATCAAAAACTTATTATGATATCAAGATGAACATAAACTTAATAAAGACACCACCCACAAGAAGCTAAAGTCGGAATGAGTATTGTTGTTCCATTAAAGTCTGTTGATCAAAAGTCCATCTTCTGCCCCAAGCGAGGATGTCTTGATTACAAAAATTACAAGTATTTAAAGAGTTTAGAAAAGTTAAATATCTTATCTTGTGGGATAAGATTAAATCTCCAAAATGATTTATTACAAAATAGAGGGTGATAACCACTCCATATCACACTGTATCTCTCAAAACTAAAACAAAATTCTTTTTGTTTACAAAAGATGTGCCAAATGAGCTCAGAAATAGTCCATAACATGAGATCACCACCAATTACTTGATATCTTGAAAACAAAAACAAAAATAAAAGACTTTAGATATTGTTATAACCAATAATTTCCACAAATTCGAATGAAGATAAACTGGCTACAGAATCAATTGATTTTGTAGCTAGTTCTATTTTAACAACAAAAATCAAATTAAATCTATATAATTAAAAAAAATGAATAAAATAAAACTAAGGCAATCAATCAAATCTTTACCTCTTAACTGCATGCTAAATTTGATTCACAGGATCTCAGAATTAACTACTGTTGTAACACTCTCAACATTCTTTACTATTATGTTCCCAGTCGTTTTCAAACGCTTGCCTTACCTTTGAACAATGGACTTTAGCCTATGATTTCCATCCTTTAGCAAGTCGATCTGAATAGTGAAGGTTTTGATTTGCGATTGTAGAGTAGGTATGTCTGTATAATATTTATCGATCCAAAACAGACAAACTTCACACTGTGAATCTGTGATAGTTGTTTGAGAATGTCCACGGCCATGTGTCAGAACATCTCCACTGTTGCCTGTGGGTTTCTTATCAAGCTTGATACCTGGAAATCCTTGACTGTGCTTCAGGCAGGGTGGAAAATTATCTACGAAATTATAAGCCTAGGCGAGATCTGGTTTGAGGCAAGGAGGGTCTTCTTCGGCCAAGAATCTCTCGATCTCAGAATCGGAACTCTCATGGACCTGGATCATTTTGATCGAGCTCACATGAGAGTTCAATTTATTTCATAGGCTTCTTGAGATTAATCTACCTGCCCTTTTATTTTTAAACCCTATCTACATGTCACCCTTAGACGGTTTGTATGAAGGCATGTTTGTGTTCTTAGCAGAGGTGTTAGGATAGGTGTGTTGTTCATGGCCATGCAATTCAAAGGTTGTCGGCTTAGCATCTGTTTGTTTGGGCATAGGCTCATTGCGGATGGTCGTAACACAGGCTTCTTTAAATGAAGGAACTACTCTGTCAATGGCAGGGACTGTGGTTTCTTTCATCATGGGCTTATCAACCTCTACAGTACTGGGTGTAACGAAACCATTTCAGATTAGGAAGGTGTCCCAATTATCATTTTGCAATTTTAGTTGATGAACCAACAACATTTTTATCAACCTGTGATGAAACATACTAGAGTTTAAACGCTATCTCTTATACCTTTTGGCCATCTTATACAGACTTCTTAATAAATAAACGAGCATATTCAACTGAAAACTGATGAAGTTCATCAACAAATGTATGCGATACAGGAAACAAGGCCAAAGCGACCCTCACATGTGACGAATTGTCTCAGGATTGCTAATAAAACATGCCATCGAGTTTTCAACAAGGATATGGGCATACCTTTATCACAGCATATGATCTTCCTAGAGGTGAAGAACAGGCTCCATGGTACCTCTTCTACCTTGGCGTTTTTGAACCATTTTTGTACACTCAGTGGAAGACCCATCGCCTGGCCTAAAAAATCCTCAGTGACCTCGATCTGAATGTCTCCTACCTTGGCTTGGCAACCACCAAAATATAGGGCAAATTCTTGGGCAGTTTGCAAATTAAAACCCTGATATTTCTCGAGAAATCTGAGCCATCCTTGACCTTTAAGGTCTTCCCTTGCATCATCACATAGGAGAAGGGTTTGCGAGCCATTGGGCTCAATCCTTATGACCAGGGCCTTGAGGGTTCGGGAGGCAGAAAGAAAACACAGTGAGTATAAAAGGTTTCTGGGACAGAGAAGACCAGAGCGAAATCTCATACCCAAAACTCATCAATACCCTAGCTCGTATGAAAAGGGGTTCTGCAATACAAAATGAAAGGCGTTTTGTTAAATGAGTGCCAAGAGTACATACGAAACCCAAGAATTAGCTTGAAATGATGGGCCTATCATTTTCAGACTACAACCTCTCACAGGGTACAAGCCACGACCAGGTTCATTCAAAATTTATCATTGCGCAACAAGGTGGGGTTGGTTTCTAAAGTTTAGGAGAGGAAAAATTTTGTGAACCAAAGTGTAGTGACAAGAATAGGTCTTACCAAGAGCCACAAAGATATATAGCATAGTTTAATTTCAATGGATCCTTGGTGTTTCAAACAACAATTCAAAGCACACTTCACAATCGATGAGTCAGTTTAAAGCAATAAACAAGATGAGATTCACAGCAAAAAAAAGCCTTTATTAAAAAAACTGTAGAGACATCTACCTTTCATAAACCTTAGATAAAATGGTAATACAATCATAAATTTTAATGCTTCGTTCATTCTTTCAGTCATGAACAAATCATGAAAACAAAGAAAGGAAAACACTAGGAATAACCGAAACATCATATTCACAGTTTCAAAAATTGCTTATGAAAAGCAATAACCATATGACCACGGGTAGGAAGCTACATAATTTATTATTTGATGCTTTAAAAGGTGAAAATATGTAGGGTTGCCAACAATGGCGACTTTCTGGGAGAAGCAGTTATCTCTGTATCACCAATGAGTCAGGTTAGAACTATTAGAATTATTTCAGATCAAAGAACAATTGAAAGACATTAAGCATCTTGACAATCATTGTGTGGTCCAGCTTAAGATATCTTTCGTTAAAAATGAAATCCGGTGACAGACTTCACAAATGAGAGCCACGATGTTTAAGTTGATGGATCCAATGCTGTTGACAGGGCCACTGCTTCTAGCAAGCGTCCATAGCCTCGGAAAGGATGTCAATTAACCCACTCTGACACATCTATCCTGTCCAAGAAATTTCAATTCAGAATGAAGGATGCTTATGATCAAAATTTATACCTGAGAATTTTCTTTAACCTGACATCGCTTCGCTGCCAGCAGGCCCGTTCAGTACCCCAACGAACTTGTCTTGGCATCATGCATGCATTTACCCACTGCTAGCAGAATTGTTCAGTATCTCGGCGGGTTTACAAACACTTCCCACAACTCTTGAGAAATTTTTCACAATCTGATATAAATTTAAAAACATTCATAAGAGCGGGGTGACGCTGAAAATTCTAGTTTTTACAAGACTTGTTATTTTCTAGCCTTTTAATTTTTGCTTGCTAACCTTCATCATGGTCTGAAAATAGTTCACTGATGAAACTAATTTTCGAGGACAGGAAAGCATTCTTGAGTCACTTTCTTAAAAGCAGGGGCAGCGTAAAGAGATTGTAATAATAGTCGTGTCTACTCTCAAATGAAAATTGAAACCAAAAATCAATTCTGAACAAAAAACCATCTTTAACTAGTCTACGTTTTTAGGAAAACACAACAGTTGATGCTCCGACAGTCCTTGACAGTTGTTTTAAGATGAAGCATTTTGTTCTCCTTTTTTGAACTAAACCGTAATACAGGTATGTTTTACCCGGAAAGTCAATAAACAAAAAAAATAAAAAGAAAAAAAACAGAAAGAAAAACAAACCAAAACAGAAAAATATGTACAAAAGGTGCATCTGGGATTTGTCAGGCGAAATATCTTTTGAGAGCTTGGCCATTCACTGGGAAGGTGTCTGGTTGTCCCTCTAAATTCTGCAAGCGGAAAGAACTGGGACCTGGTTTTTTAGCGATTAAGAAAGGTCCCAACCACAGGTTCTGGAACTTGGTATGTTCCCCTTTCCCCTCACGAGGTTTATCCCACTTGAGGACAAGATCACCTACCTCAAAATTCTTTTTCGAGGCAGAACTCGAATCAAACCAGTTTTTGACAATACGTTGATGTTGATCCAGTTTTTCTTTCGCTTGGGCTCATACCTCTTCTAACTTCAACAAAGCATTAATCTGACTTTCTATGGGAAAACAATCTTCTTCCTGAAATTTCTGCGATAGTTGCAAAGAGGGAAGTAGAACATGCGGAGGAAGAATTGCTTCCCTTCCGTAAACGAGAAATAAGGGGGAATTACCAACAATGGTTTTCGGAGTCACCCTATCAACCCATATTGCATTGAATAGTGCGTTGTGCCAGTTTTTGTGGTTTTCGAAAACTGTCCTCTTGATGATATTGATCAGGTTTTTGTTTGTCGATTCTGCTAAACCATTTGCTTGGGGGTAATAGCTGGCAGAATATTTTAGTTTTATCCCTTTTTCTAAGCAAAGGAACTCATATCGAGGGATGAAAAATCGGAAGCATTATTGAAAACCATACATTCAGGAATACCGAATCGAGAAATGATATTTGAATTAAGGAAAGATATTACCTGACTGGTGTTTACCACTTTTAATGGTGCAGCCTCGGACCACCTGGTAAAATAGTATGTCGTTGTAATGATGTATTTATGTTTTTGTGAGGAGGTGGGGTTAATTGGGCCAATGATGTCAAGACCCCATTGCTGAAAAGGGAAATCCACCGAGACAGGTTGTAGCGGGAATGTCGCCTTCTATACTCATACAGAGGCCTTTTGGCAAATTATGCATTTGCAACATTATGTATGGGCATCTTTGAATAGTGTGGGCCAATAGTACCCTGCTCTTAATACTTTGTGAGCATTAATGTCTCCACCGAAGTGCCCACCAGCTTCTTCTGCATGCAATTCAGATAATACTTTATCTACTTCATCTTTTTTCAGAAAACGCATAAGGATTTCATCGAAATTTTTTTGAAATAATATACAATTCATCAGCTTGAAAGTTGCAGATTTTAGTCTTAATGCTCTTCTCTTTTTTGGATCAATATGACAAGGATATTAACCATGTGTTAGATAAAACTTGATGTCGTCAAACCAAGAATTAGCAGGATCTTGTGCACAACAAATTTGACTTTGATTATGTTGATCTTCAGTTAACACATCGGTTTGACTTTGTTGTTCTTCAACTGAATCAACGACTAATTTATATAGACCTTGGCCTCTAACAATTTTCATAGGGGTAATATCGAGGTCATACTCTTGTAAGGATGTCATCCAGTTTGCCCATTTTTCACCCAGTTCTTTCTATACTAGCAAATTTCTCACAGCAGGGTAAGGCATAATGACTTTAGTTCTATATTTCAGTAGATATGATCGAAAATGCTTTACCGCTTTAAAAACAGCGCAAGTATGTTGATCAACAGCTGGATAATTAAGCTTTGCTCCCTTAAAGGCTGAGCTCATAAAGGCAATGGGGATTTCATTGTTTTCAGCATTCTTTTGGGTTAGCACAACGGCATAAGATCGATCAAAGGCGAACGTGTAAAGAGTAAAATCTTGTAAAAAGTCAGGGATCATTAGGGATGGAGCCTTCACTATGGATTTTTTTATTGAGTCAAAAGCTTGAATTTCTTGTGGTCCCCAATGGTATTACACATCCTTTTTTATTAAGTTTTTCAATGGCCTCACCATTTCCGAGAAACTTGGGACAAACCTTCTGACAAAATTTATTTGACCTAGAAAAGATTGCATAGATTTTTTGGAAGAGGGGGGAGGAAGCTTTGAAATGACTTGAGTTCTTTCGAGATCAATGATCATCCCTTCATTGGATACTATGAATCTGAGAAGCTTGCCTTGTTTCACTACAAAGACAATTTTTTTAGGATTTAGAGAGATGTTGTACTTACGGCATTGTTGTAAAACAAATCTTAGATGGGCTAAATGATCCCCCTTATTTTTGGAGAAAACAATGACATCATCGAGATAGACCACTATAGATTGATTGATTAGACCGCGAAAAGCGATATCCATCGCTTTCTGGAAAGTGGCCCCGACATTTATAAGCCCAAAAGGCATCTTTTTATAGGCATAGGTACCCCATGGAGTACAAAAAGTGGTTTTCAGCTGGTCTGGGGGAGACATGAGGACCTGGTTGTACCCTAAAAAACCGTCTAGTAGTGACAATCTTTCAGAACTGGATACCTGCTGGAGAATTTGTTCCATCGGAGGAACAGGGTAATTGTCTTTGTCAGACGCTCGGTTTAAGTTCTGAGAATCGACACAGAGTCAAATTTCTCCACTTTTCTTCCTCACGGGGACAAGGTTAGATACCCACTGTGTGTGTCTTACTGGGAATATTATCTTTGCATTCAATAATTTGTTTAGTTCTTTCTTGATTGTTGGTTCAAGTTTGGGGTGCATCTTTCTCAACTTCTATTGAAAAGGTTGAGTCTGGGGTTTCATAGGGATGATGTGGTGTATAATGTTAGGGTCAAACATTTTTAGATCATCATATATCCAAGCAAAGACATCCTTAAATTCTTTAAATAGTTTTCTAAAGGTTGATTTCTCTTGCTCGGAATATCACGTTCCCAAATTGATGCATTGTGGATTATCTTTAGTTCCCAGATTTACCTTTTCATGGGTCAAGGAAGAACTTTTCATTTTACAATTTACCGATTTTCTGAATTTGTCATGCAAATCATAAAAAAAAAAAATCTTACATAGATTTCGGGATAGAATTTACCAGATCTGATGTTGATTTGGGAGACCTTGGGTCCGATATTAACGTAAAATTGTGGAGGTCTTCGTTGTGGGTGCCTTCATCGATAATCGTGCCTCAGAAAATGTCTTCCATGTGCAGGAAATTGATGATATGTTGATCATCATTGAACACTCTCCAGTTAGTGATGTTGTCTGGGACTGATGGTCTGAACAACAACTCAATCGAAAATGCATTCGGAGAAAGTCCTTCTGCGGGAAAAAGTTTGGAAGCAACATTAGCTAACAAGTCAGCCTCAGAATTGTTAAATCCTTGAATGGATTTAATGTTAAATGCGGAAAATTTGTGCATTAGATTCCATACCTCAGCTTGATAACTTTTCAGGTGTGGTGATAGGCAATGAATGGAATTTCTTACTTTTCTAACCACAATTTCTGAATCGTCGAATACCATTAAATTATGTACTTTCAAATCTAGTGCCTTTCTGAGTCCTTGCAGAAGTGTCTTGTATTCAGTAGTGTTGTTTGTGCATTCAAATTCTAATCAGCAAGCGATCAAAGTTTTGTTACGTACTGGGTCAATGAGCACACATCCTGCACCAGCTCCTTCTTTAGATTTGGATCCATCGAAGTAGAGAGACCATATGTGAGTTTCATCGGCCGTATTAGACACATTAGGTAGAATTGTCAACTGTGTGCATGTCATGAGTTCTGACTATTGTTCTAGGTCAGTGATGATAGAATTTTTTGCCATGAAGTTACCGAAAAAGGTGTTCATTCCCTGCATTTCGGGTGAATTAGAGAAAGAAGTAAATGGTTCATTAGCGTCATTTAAATCGGTCACGGTAATGCTCACGATTGATCCTGATTCTGTTAGGCTTCCCATTCTCTGGCAGCCACAAATGGGACTAGTCTGTCGCAAAGTAGCCATGCAACTGTTTGGACCAATCCCTGCTTAAAAATAAACCATATACCTCAGCGATGTCAACGGCAATGATATCAATAATCTGGTGAACCTTAGGATTAGAGGATATCCTAACAAGGATATTTTTTAATTCACCTATTACCTTAGCACTGGTCCAATCGAGCTGAATAATTTTCAGACTGGAAGGTTGAACTTCAGCATTGATTTTTTAGCAGACAAACTAGGGAATCACATTTGATGATGCGCCAGAATCTACCATGTAGTTATGTACATTTCTATTGAAAATTTCAAAAGTCAATAAAAAAGGTGGGACATTTTTGCGAGTATTAACAGCAGAACTTTGTTGGTTTTTAGTCGATGTCCCTGAAATTACTTTATCTACATTTGATACACTTTTTACAGCAAGGTCTCTTTTATCCGAAGGTTCTGGTGTTGTTTTAGTAGGGACCTTTTGAGGTGTTTTAGGGCTGATTTCTGCAATTTTCTTGCTGTTCAGATTGTTGTTTTTGTTGTTTTCTGCAATTTTTTGAAGCATCTTTTCCAGAAGAAAAGGAAATTTCAACAGTTCATAAACAAAAATATTAGCTCTAAGTTTCTTTAGGTCTTCAATAAAATCATATTATAAACTTGAGGTTGTTGAATTCTGTTTAGTTTCAATTTGCTCAAACTGTTTTTTAGGCGCATTAGTTCTAATTTCAGAAGAGGATTTATTCTAAGTTTTGCTTCTGGTATTGTAAGGATGGATAGTTTCAAAATTGGCTTGAAAGATACTGTCGGAAAAATGCCCGAAAATATTGGGAGAGGATTCATCTTCTTATATTGTTTCTTCTTCAACCACATATTCAGAAATCTCAGGGGGAACTAAGTTATCATGTGCTTCAAGGATTGTTTGTATAGCATATTGTAGGCTTTCGAGTTTTAGGCCTTCAGGATTTAGGTTTGGCCGGTTTGAGGGAAAAGGTTTTCTAAAATGGGGTTTGTAAGTCCCTTTGCTTGAATATGCTTCTTCAGCTAATCTCCTTAAGTCTACTACTTGATTTGACAATTTTTGGATGACCTTTTGTAAACTTTCCAGATCTGAACTCTCTGATTGAGTTTTGGTTTGGGAAGGTCTAGGAAGAATTTCTATCTTCTTATTAGAATATGGGGTAATCTTTGCCTCGTTACTAAGATTATTTTTTAGGCTTAGAATATTTTTCTCAATTTGGCTTGCCTCCTCGAAGGCTTCCAATAATGTTGCCTTCTTAGACCTTTTTACCCAAATAGCTATATTCTGGTGTAGGGCTTTGGTGTAATATGCGACAATAAGATTTTCAGCGAGCATTGAATCAATGAGGATTCAATTTTTTAATGTGAGGAACCTTTGATTAAAATCTTTTATTTTTTCCTTAAGGTTCATCTTTAAGCTGGAGAGTTCCATGACTAAGACTTCGAGAGATTTATTATCTCTGAATTTCTTGAGGAAACAAGACTTGAATTTGTCCCAATATACAATGGTGTGGGGTTGTTGGGAAAAATACTACGTAGAGGCATTGCCTTCAAACATATAAGGAAAAAGTCTACATACTACATCTTCATGTTCTATGCTTCGGAGTCTAATGTCTAGCATGAGTTTTTTTATGTGATCCTCGGTGATTTGCTTAGAGTCTGGATCGAATTTAGGGAGCCATTTATCTGGATGTTTAGGAAAAGGGTGTTGGGGTCCACGTATGGCCACAACATCTTGATCGAGCCAGGGTCTGACGGGATTGTTTGGATTTTCCATGGGCGT
>ML785185.1:263385-284259 GCA_009831015.1 Picea engelmannii
TATGTGATCCTCGGTGATTTGCTTAGAGTCTGGATCGAATTTAGGGAGCCATTTATCTGGATGTTTAGGAAAAGGGTGTTGGGGTCCACGTATGGCCACAACATCTTGATCGAGCCAGGGTCTGACGGGATTGTTTGGATTTTCCATGGGCGTAGATGGTGTCGAAGGCTGAGATGAAGAACTGTCTTCGTCGGATGACTCTTCTCCCGAAGAGGAAGGAGATGAAGGAGGTGGTGAAGGTGGGATACTAGATCCTTCGGCTGCAAGAGTGAGGATGTGATCTGGATCTGTAGGGTTTAGGAGCAGACCAGTGCCTTTAAGTTTCTCTCTGATATCAGAGAAATCTAGAGGTTGATTCAGTGGTTGACCCAGTTGTCTGATACGGGCCAAAGCACTGTGTGTCCTTAGAAGTGATTGACGAACAATTTATTGTACGTCAGACCTTGGAGGGTTTGGTGTTACTGTCTCAGTGGTAATCTGTGGATTTTCGTTTGAGGTGGTTTATGTTTGAGAAGTAAGGTTGTCGTCAGAAAGAATTATTGTTACTATAGGGGAGTAGGTGTGTGGGGGAGGAGTCTTGAGACCTCCACATGCCATCAATCATGTCCAAGCCCACCTTCTAGCGTGATTTGTTGACGAGCGAAAAGGATCGTCCGTCAATTGGAAGAAAAAGTCCAGTCTGAGGTTGTCTAAGTAACCAAAGTCATTTGGTATAACTCATCTTGACGGGTTTAATGGCTCCGTTGGCCAATCTAAGAATCCTAAAAGAAAAGAAATAGGTAACTAATTACTAAATATTACATATATGTGCATATGTATATAATGTGACTGTAATAGTTGTATCTAAGATAAAAATAGATAATTGTCATTTATATACATTATTTACAGGCTACAAGTTTTAATCATAACTTATGAAAATCAATGTGAAAATCACTGCTTTCGAAGAAGCAGATAAAGAAAGCACATAGAAATATTTTTTGATTTTCCTTTGATAAGTCTTAAACTAATGAAGAAAATGTTATGAAATGAAAATGTACAGATAGTCAAAAGCCAAACTTTACGTTCAAATTTCAGTCATAAACAAATAGAGGAAAAATGAAATAGAGCTAACCTGTTATCGAGCTAATGATATGCATCCAAATATCTGTGCAATCTGAAAACATCTAACCACCTTGCCCAGGAGGGAAACCTTCACTGAACCTTAAGTTTGTTATGAATAAATGCAGAATGATTATGTTGGCAATTAAATTAAAATAACAAATAGAATGATATCAATAGTTATTGTGATCTTATAATTGCAATAAATTGCATTAAGAAAAATATTTTGGCGAACATCCTTGCATTTAATCTATCAACATAAATTAAAGGAGAAACCCTATAATTGAAGCTAAATAGATGATCACACAATTTATATCTTAAGCATTTTATGGACAACATTCATAAAGAAATTATCCTAATAACATAATAAATGATGAAGACTAAAGCTATCAAAAAATTATTATGATATCAAGATGAACAAAAACTTAATGAAGACACCACCCACAAGAAGCTAAAGTCGAAATGAGTATTGTTGTTCCATTAAATTCTATTGATCAAAATTTCATCTTCTGCCCCAAGCGAGGATGCCTTGATTACAAAAATTACAAGTATTTAAAGAGTTTAGAAAAGCTAAATATCTTATCTTGTGGGATAAGATTAAATCTCCAAAATGATTTGTTGATTACAAAATAGAGGGTGATAACCACTCCATATCACACTGTATCTCTCAAAACTAAAACAAACTTCTTTCTGTTTACAAAATATGTGCCAAATGAGCTCAGAAATAGTCCATAACATGAGATCACCACCAATTACTTGATATCCTGAAAACAAAAATGAAAATAAAAGAGTTTAGATATTGTTATAACCAATCATTTCCACAAATTCGAATGAAGATAAACTGGCTACAGAATCAATTGATTCTATAGCTAGTTATATTTTAACAACAAAAATCAAATTAAATCTATATAATTTTAAAAAATGAATAAAATAAAACTAAGGCAATCAATCAAATCTTTACCTCTTAACTGCATGCTAAATTTGATTCACAGGATCTCAAAATTAACTACTGTTGTAACACTCTCAACATTCTTTACTATTATGTTCCCATTTGTTTTCAAACACTTGCCTTACCTTTGAATAGTGGACTTTAGCCTATGCTTTTCATCCTTTAGCGAGTCGATCTGAATAGTGAGGGTTTTGATTTGCAATTGCAGAGTAGGTATGTCTGTATAATATTTATCGATCCAAAACAGACAAACTTCACACCATGAATCTGTGATAGTTGTTTGAGAATGTCCACGGCCATGTGTCAGAACGTCTCCACTATTGCCTATGGGTTTCTTATCAAGCTTGATACCTAGAAATCCTTGATTGTGCTTCAGGCAGGGTGGAAAATTATCTACGTAATTATAAGCCTGGTCGAGATCTAGTTTGAGGCAAGGAGGGTCTTCTTCAACCAAGAATATCTCGATCTCAGAATCATAGCTCTCATGGACCTCGATCATTTTGATCGAGCTCACATGAGAGTTCGATTTATTTCGTATGATTCTTGAGATTAACCTACCTTCCCTTTTATTTGTAAACCCTATATCCATGTCACCCTTAGACGGTTTGTATGAAGGCTTGTTTGCGTTCTTAGCAGAGGTGTTAGAATAGGCGTGTTGTTCATGGCCATGCAATTCAAAGGATGTCGGCTCATCATCTGTTTTCTCGGGCATAGGCTCATTGAGGATGGTTGTAACACAGGCTTCTTTAGATGAAGGAACTGCTTTGTTAGTGGCAGGGACTATGGTTTCTTCCATCATGGGCTTATCAACCTCTACGGTACTGGGTGTAACTAAACCATTTCGGATTAGGAAGTCGTCCCAATTATCATTTTGCAATTTTAGTTGATGAACCAACAACATTTTTATCAACCCATAATGAAACAGAATGGAGTTTAAATGTTGTCTCTTATACCTTTTGGCCATCTTATACAGACTTCTTAATAAATAAAAGGGCATATTCAACTGAAAACCGATGAAGTTCATCAACAAATGTATGTGATACAGGAAAACAAGGCCAAAGTGACCCTCACATGTGACGAATTGTCTCAAGATTGATAATAAACTATGCCACCGGGTTTTCAACAAGGATACGGGCATACCTTTATCACAGCATATGATCTTCCTAGAGGTGAAGAACAGGCTCCATGGTACCTCTTCTACCTTGGTGTTTTTGAACCATTGTTTCCCACTCAGTGGAATACCCATCGCCTGGCCTAAAAAATCCTCAGTGACCTCGATCTGAATGTCTCCTACCTTGTCTCCAAAACCATCAAAAGATAGGGAAAATTCTTGGGCAGTTTGCAAATTAAAACCCTAAAATTTCTCGATAAATCTGAGCCATCTTTGACCTTTAAGGTCTTCCCTTGCATAATCACACAGGAGAAGGGTTTGCAATCCATTGGGCTCAATCCTTACGACCGGGGCCATGAGGGTTCGGGAGGTAGACAGAAAACAAAGTGAGTATAAAAGGTTCATGGGACAGAGAAGACCAGAGTGACATCTCAGACCCAAAACTCATCAATACCCTAGCGCATATGAAAAGGGGTTCTACAATACAAAATGAAAGGCATTTTGCGAAATGAGTGCCAAGGGTACATACGAAACTCAAGACTTAGCTCGAAATGATGGGCCTATCGTTGTCGGACTGCCACTTCCCACAGGGTACAGGCCACGACCAGGTTCATTCAAAATTTATCATTGTGGAACAAGGTGGGGTTTGTTTCTAAAGTTTAGGAGAGGAAATTTTTTGTGAACCAAAGTGTAGTGACAAGAATAGGTCTTACCAAGAGCCACAAAGATATATAGCATAGTTTAATTTCAATGGATCCTTGGTGTTTCAAACAACAATTCAAAGCACACTTCACAATCGATGAGCCAGTTTAAAGCAATAAACAAGATGAGCTTCACAGCAAAAAAAATCCTTTATTAAAAAAAACTGAAGAGACATCTACCTTTCATAAACCTTAGATAAAATGGTAATACAATCATAAGTTTGAATGCTTCCTTCATGCTTTATTTCATGAACAAAGCATGAAAACGAAGAAAGGAAAACACTAGGAATAACCGAAACATCATATTCACAGTTTCAAAAATTGCATATGAAAAGCAATAACCATATGACCACGGGTAGGTAGCTACATAATTTATTATTTGATGCTTTAAAAGGTGAAAATATGTAGGGCTTCCAACAGGTTGTTGACTAATCCAAAATTAGTCATGTGAGACTAAAGTAAAGTTTGAGGAAAATGTCAGTCTCTTGTTCTTAAAGTTAAGGAAGGTTTCCAAGTATGTGATCATATACACCAAGTCTATTACAAAGTTACAAATCAGATTTGGATGATGAAATTGATGAGGGCTTTTGGTTGAGGCACATGTTGGGTACATGGTTGAGACAAGTAGTTGATGAGTTGACACATACATGAGGTATATAGTTGATGATGTTGGTACATCTTGATGAGTCATAGTGTATGTGTATTTGACGCATGATTGGTACATATTTGGTGCATGGTTGATGCACTCATTGATGATACAGGTTGAGGTACATGTTGGTGAATGGTTGATGCACTTGTTTATGGTACAGGTTTAGAGCAGTATATCTCATAGTGATAGTGTGACAGTGGTTCCATCATTCTACTTATATTTCAGGGCAGTTGGACGGGGCAAGGATTGGTGGTTTTATCCACCTTCTAATTGTAGCTAAAAAACATAGGAGTTTGTAGCCTCCTTCTGGTTGTAGCCAGAGAATTGAGGAGTTAGAGCTTCCCTCAGGTTGTAGCCTGAGAAACTAGGGGGTTGGAGCCTCCTTCCAGTTGCAGTTGTTAAACAAAGGAAGTTGGTGCTTCCAATGAATGTAATTCTTAAAGACATATAAGAAAAATAATTGTGTGGTTTTCTCCCGCTTTGGGTTTCCACGTAAAAACACTGGTGTATTGTGTATGTGTATGATTTATCATTTGTTCATTGTTTATTTACTCTACAACTATTGGATGATAATGCTACATTGATATAACACTTGCATTTTATGGTTAAAAAGGATTTAATTTCTCTATTATTGATTCACCCCCCCCTCTTAGTAATCCAATAGGTTTTCCCTTTTGGTTTTCCAAGGTAAAATATTTGTGTTCTGTGTGTTTTCTTTGTCATTTACTTTCTTGTTTAAATCTTGTTGGAAGATTGGTTGTATTCATTGATGTCAACCCTAGCCATTGGTTTTTATACCCCACAGTTTATTGAAGCAGATAGACATGAAGGAAATTAAATATGTAGATACAAAACCCATGGATGGATAGTATAAGTCATTATGCTTCCGGTGGTATGTGGCACGTCACGTGGATCCTCACAATTGAGGAGAAATGAATTTTTGAAGATGACAATGTGAATTGAAGTAGAAACTACATGTCGGCCCTAATGTTAAAAGGAAGTGGCATAAAGGGTATAAATACATATCATTATACATTCATTTTACACACACAAGTTTGTTAATGATCAAAGAGATATAAGTTGAATTTCAGAGAAAATCTAAAGTAAATAATGTCGAATTTCAAGGGAGGATGAAGTCTCTTGGTGATGTGTTCTAAGGTATGTTATTTACAGGTCATCTTAACATTTTTTCTATAACTTTGTTTCTAGAACAATTCAGATGGTGAAATTCAGAGACTATTGAGAATACATATCTAGGTATCTATGTTAAAAAAATTAGCGCTTTATTCGCTACAATTTTGGAGATACACTCTATGGAAGATAGGGCTTTTTACTAGTCCTGAAGCTAGTCATAAACACGTGTTCTAGGTAAAACAGTCATAACTTCTTCATACAAAATCCAAATGAAGTGAGACCAATTTCATTGGAAATAGTGTGGGTTTTAGTTTCCTATGTACTAATTTCATAATTTGATGTTAAATATTGAGCGCAGGGCATTCTGTACAAGTTCTCTCTCCTGAATAAATTAGAATTGAATAAGATCTACCATTTTCTCTATAACTCCTTTTTCAGAGGATTCAAGGAGTGAAACTTGGAGGAGTTTCAGAGAATACATTGAGTAATATTATCTATAGGATCAGAGTATTCCAAGAAGTGAAGAATTGCAGAAGTTGAAGAAGTCTCAGGAAGCATTATCAGGTTCTATGTGATGGTTGGTTGATGATGATAATTTAATGTAAATTTTTATTATCTCTCATATATTTTTGGGTGGAAAGAAGGGGCAAGGATGGAGAGGTCAACCTTATCTTGATATTGGAGGATTGTATCTTCCTTTTGGAGTTTTATCCCTCCTTTTATATTTGGAAGTTGTAGCTACCTTTGGAAGTCATTACTTCCCTTGAACAATAACTATTGGTTATTTATCATATATTGTGCATGGTGTATTGTGGTGTATTAGTGTAACTCTTCTACTATTGTTCATTTCTCATTCGATATAATTGAATATATAATTGGGTTGAATTATAAGTTGAAAAAAATTCCAAAATTGTACTTGATATTGATTCACCCCCCTCTCAGTATCAACAATTGGTATCAGAGAAGGTTGCCTTCAGAACAGTTTAACCACTGGAAGGAAAGTCCTGAGCAGAGATGGATGACCACGAGCAAATTTCAAATGTGATTCAAATATTTGATGGAATAAATTATGTATACTAGAGTGATAGAGTGAAAGCTTACCTAACGGCTTTGGGAGTAGACATTTGGTACTCAGTTGTAAATGGCTATGTAATCCCAAATAATGCTCCAACCGATCCAAATGAGAAGAAACTTATGAGTTGTAATTAAAAATCCAGACATGTTATTCTAGGAGCATTGGCACCAACCATTGCTAGCAAAGTGATGGGTTGCAGCATTTCTAAAGAGGTATGGGACAAACTCAAGAGTATTTATGAAGGTGATCCAAAATTTAAGCAAGTCAAGCTTCAACGACATAGAGTAGAATTTGAAAATTTGAAGATGGGTGAAAAGGAAGATATTGCAACCTATTTTATTAGAGTTGATGAAGTTGTTAATGCTATCGGAGGATTAGGTGAAGGGCTCCATGAATCCTTGGTTGTACAAAAAGTGTTGAGATCACTTCTCTTGAAGTATCATGCTAAGGTATCTGCCATTGAGGAAACTAGGGACTTGACCAAAATGAAAATGGATGAATTACATGGGTATCTTATAGCATATGAAATGAGAACAGGTATAGAAAGTGACCAGCCAAACAATGAAGCAGCCTTTAAATCCATAAAGAAGACAAAATACAAGGATAACGACCTTGATGAAGAAATAATAAATTTCGTAAGAAGTTTCCAGAAGGAAAGTGGAATATACAAAGGTAAGTCTCCTCTCAAATGCTTTAATTGTGGTATAATAGGACATATTGTCGAAAACTTCTACTATAAAAAGAGAAGTCTCAACAATAAAAAGAGCTTCTACTCCAAGGATGATGACATCTCCTCATATGAGAGTGATGAAGAAGATAATGATGAAGGAGAAGTCCTCTTCATAACCCAAGAAACCCAGGATGATGATCACAAGAATTCTAAAGAAGAAGAAATCATTTCTGAAGAAGATTCAGATGAAGAAACCAACCTTGATTCCTTTCAGGGATACAAAGACAATGTAGAGAGTGAACAAGAAGATGAGAATCTTGAAAAGTTGAAGCATGTTGAAATGGAAAATATCGAGATTAGAAACACAAACATAATACTAAAAGGTGAATTGAGTAGTTGTGAAGAAGAGAATTACAACATTGAAAAGACCATTGATAGCTTGAAGGAACAATTAGAAGATTATGAGAAATTGAAAGCAGAATTGGATCACACAAAAGGGGAGCTACTATTGACAATAGAAAAGTTGAATAAGTGTGAAAAAAGCACTGAAAATTTAGATGAGATCCTTAGTAGTCAAAGATCTCCAAACGACAAGACAGGACTAGGATACAATGATAGTTTGAAGACAACAAAACAAGAGAAGAAAGATGAAAATGATGAAACCAACACTCCAGAACAAGTTAAACAACAAGATAGAAGACTAGAATTCAGAAGGAATAAGACATCAAGAAGATCCTCTCCCATCAGGTATGAAAGCAATCATTATGAAGGAAACTATAGAAGAATAGATCGTGAACCCAGATGGACCACACTGCAAAGAAGATCACGTACTCCCAGGTATCAAAATTTCTTTCTTGGACATTGTTATACTTGTGGAAATTTTGGACACAAGACAATCAATTGTAGAATCAATGAAAGGAATAACTATGCAAGCTAAATGAATGGTGCAAATAGTAGATATGGAAATGTTCGTAGACCTGTCAACATAAATTATAATCCATTTGACCCATTAAAGAAAATTTGTCAACATGAAGAAAAAGGGTGGAAATGTTGCATTTGGAGATGACTCATCTACCAAAATACTTGGAAAAGTAATTGTAAAGCTTGGAAGTGAAAATATAAAAGAAAGAAAAGTCATATTGGTTGAAGATATAAAGCATAATCTACACAGTGTCAGCAAAATATGTGATCAAGGATACACTCTTATGTTTGACTCCCGAAAATGTAAAATCAGAGAAAATAACTTATGAAGATTGGTTGCAACTGAAACAAGAAGACTGAACAACATATACATCCTAGACATGAAGAAGAGAGAGAAGAGAGAAGTCACACAAAAGGATTACAAGGAAGAAAAAGTCCCAAAGACCAAAAATAAGGATGAAGTATTATTGAGTGCCACATGTTCAGGGGGAGCAGACCCAAAGAATAAGGTCACCTTATGCCATTGAACTCAGGGGGAGCAGCCCCACCCTTTTCCATTGATGTCAAAGGGGAAGAGAAATTGGGATCATGATGATAGGGGGAGGGAAGATTGGTTGTTGTCATTGCTATCAACCCTAGTCATTGGCTTTTGGACCTCACAGTTGATCGAAGTACATAGACATGAAGGAAATTAAATATGAAAATACAACACCCATGGATGGATAGTATAATTCATTTTTCTTATGGTGGTATGTGGCACGTCACGTGGATCCTCACGATTGAAGAGAAATGAATTTTGGAAGATGACAATGTGAATTGAAGCAGAAACTACATGTCGTCCCTAATGTTAAAAGGAAGTGAAATAAAGGGTATAAATACATATCATTATACATTCATTTTACACACACAAGTTTTTTAATGAACAAGGATATATAAGTCGAATTTCAGAGGAAATCTAAAGAAAAGAAGGCCGAATTTCAAGGGAGGATGAAGTCTCTTGGTGATGTGTTCTAAGGTATGTTATTTACAGGTCATCTTACCATTTTTTCTATAACTTTGTTTCTAGAACGATTCATATGGTGAAATTTGGAAGCTATTGAGAAGACATATCTAGCTACATGTGGTAAAAATTTCAACGCTTTGTTCGCTACAATTTTGGAGATACACTATGTGGAAGATAGGGTTTTTGTCTAGTCCTGAAGCTAGTCATAAACATGTGTTCCGGGTAAAACAGACATAAATTATTCATAGAGAATCCAAATGAAGTGAGACCAATTTCATTGGAAATATTGCGGGCTTTAGTTTCCTGTGTACTAATTTCAGAATCTGATGTTGAATATTGAGCGCGGGGCATTCTGTACAAGTTCACTCTCCTGAATAAACCAAAATTGAATAAGGTCTACCATTTTCTATATAACTCATTTTTGGGAGGATTCGAGTGAAACTTGGAGGAGTTTCAGAGAATACATTGAGTAATATTATCTATAGGATCAGAGTATTCCAAGAAGTGAAGAATTGTAGAAGTTGAAGAAGTCTCAGGAAGCATTATCAGGTTCAATGTTATGGTTGGTTGATGGTGATAATTTAATGTAAAGTTTCATTATCTCTCATATATTATTGGGTGGAACGAAGGGGTAAGGATGGAGAGGTCAACCCTCTCTTGATATTGGAGGATTGTATCTTCCTTTTGTAGGTTTATCCCTCCCTTTATATTTGGAAGTTGTATCTACCTTTGGGATTCAATACTTCCCTTGAACAATAACTATTGGTTATTTCTCATATAGTGTGCATGGTGTATTGTGGTGTATTGGTGTAACTCTTATACTATTGTTCATTTCTCATTGGATATAATTGAATATATAATCTAGTACTTGAAGTATAAGTTGAAAAAATTTCCAAAATTGTACTTGATACTGATTCACCCCCCTTTCAATATCAAAAAATATGTCTTCCTCTCTTCTATTAGGTTTAGCGTGGAAGTATATTTCTTAACATGTGGTATCGGAGCTTAGGTTAACAATTTTGGATCTTAGCTAAAACCTATGTCTAGTAAGAGTCGTAAGACAAATATATTTAAATTTTTGCTTGAAATAATGGCAAGTAGTACGAGGATAGAGATCAAAAAATCCAATGGCTAGAATTTTGAGCTTTGGAAGCTTAAAATTAAAGATCTCCTTGTAGATAGAGAACAATGGGAAGTAGATCATCCAAGTACCATTATGACAAGTATGCTGATGGAATAATTTGAGAAACTCAAAAAAAGGGCAAGGAGTACGATTCAGGTGAAGACTCAACCAATAAATTGCAGGACAAGTTGGGGAGCTTGTACCAGTCCAAATACCTGGTAAATAAGTTGTTCCTTAGAAATAAATTGTATCGTTTAAGGATGAGTTATGGTATCTTGGTAATTGAACATTTGAATGCGTTCAATACTATAATAATTCAGTTATCATCTATAGACATCGAAATCACTAAGGAGGATAAATGTATTACCCCTTTATGTTCTTTACCAAACTCCTGGGATAGCTTAGGCGTGTCTATATGGAATAATTCAACCACATTGGTGCTAGAAGATGTGGTTTCATCTCTATTGTCAGAAGAAATTAGACATAAGAACATGGAAAGATCGACCAAAGATGCTTTAATGTTGAGAGGTCAAACAATTGATGGAGATAAAGGAAAATTCTCTGGTAGAAAGTCTAAGTCGAAGGGTAGATCTAAATCCTCAATTCAGTCAAATAGAATATGATAGAAATGTGGTAAATTTATGAATTATAAAAAGGACTACAATTTGAAGGCGATAGAAGTCACCATGGGATATGATGAGAAGTATTTGATTGAGAGAAAGACTACTCCAAATAAAGGATTCGATGTGTATCTGGCGTTGACCATTACACAGTCGGATCAAGATGTTTGGATGATCAGTTCAAGAACATCCTATCATATGAAACCTCACATAGAATGTTTATGTGACTATGAGAGATATGAAGGACGAGATATGTTCTCGGGGGATGAATTGACAACCAAAATTGTTGGACGACGAAGATTCTGACTGATACTGCAGGATAGGAGGAGTACAAAACTTCCAAGTGTGCTACATATTCTAGGTTTGGAAAGAAACCTTATATATGTCAGTCAGATGAGTGATGCAAGAGTGCACACTCTATTTTATAAGGATACATCCAAAATGGTAATGGGTGTGATGGTCTTAATGAAAGGAGTTTTATTGGAACCATATACAAGTTGTTAGGGAATGTCGACTCAGATGTATGCAAGAACATCATTGTTCCTAAAGTTGAATTGACTTTGACTCGACCCAACTAATCTCAGGTCGTGTCAATTCAAACTGAATCGAAAATTTGGCATCAAGTTGACCTCACCATGTTATGGAACGAGAGGATGGGACACATTCAAGAAAAAGGACTTTGATCTATGTATAAAAAAGGTATATTCAAAGGTTTTCCTCAATGTAATTTTGAAGTAAAATTTTGTGAACATTGCATATATGGAAAACAAAATCTGGTGAGATTCCCATTTAGAGTGACAAGGGAAAATGGGATTCTAGAATTGGTTCATAGTGATGTGTTTGGGCCTGTAATTGTCCCTTTACTTGGTGGACTCCTTTATTATGTCTCCTTCATATATGATTTTTCTAGAAATACATGGATATAATTCATGAGGAAGAAATCAAAGGTTTTCGAGAAATTCAAAGATTTTAAATCTTTTGTGGAAAACTAGACAAATAAAAAGATCAAGGTGTTGAGAACTGACAATGGCAGTGAATTCGATGGAAAGGATTTTGAGCAGTTCTACAAGCAGTGTGGCATAGCACACCAAAATACCACACCATATACCCCACAACAAAATGGAATTGATGAAAGAATGAACAAAACATTTATGGACAAGGAAAGGAGTGTGCTTAATGGTGCTAGGCTCACACAAGAATTCCAGGCAGAACCAATCGACACTAAAAAATATTTGGTGAATATGTCCCCTTCGTCAGTGCTAAACGAATCAACTCCACATGAGGTATGGTTTGGTAAGAATCCTTTACTTTCACATCTCAAAGTATTTGTTTGTGATGAATTTGTTCGTATTCCCAAGGAAAAGAGAAGCAAGTTGGACAAGTAGAAAATCAAGTGTATTTTCATTGGATACAAAGAAGGAATGAAAGGATATAAGCTATGGGATCTTGCATCAAGGAGAACAGTGTACATTCGAGATGCAGTCTTCAAAGAATTCGGAGGGAATTCCGAGTCTAAAGTGGTTCAAACAAATAAAAATACAGAGAAGCTGAGGTTTGAATTGAGGAGCGAAGAAGATGATTCAGATGAGACAATCAAATCGGATAAAGAGGTGGAAAAACTAACCCTAATTGTAAGGAGGTCTGAATGAGTAAGAAAACTAGTTGAAAGTTATAATCTTTTCAATTTTCATTCTACATTTGTGTTACTTTCCACTCGTGAGGAGCCCAAGTCAGTTAGGGAGGCAGTCAACTCAACAAAGGGTAAACTCTGGAAGGACACCATGGTCAAAGAGATGGAATCCTTGCACAAGAATGAGATGTGGGATTTGGTCGAATTTCCTAGTGGAAGAAATCATGTCGGTAGCAAGTGGGTATTTAAGAAAAAGATGAACGCAACAGGCCAAGTCCATAAATTCAAAGCTCGACTGGTAGAGAAAGGATATTCCCAAGTCAAAGGAGTCGACTTATGTGATATTTTTTCCCCTGTTGAAAAATTAACCTCCATTAGAGTATCAGTCTCTCTGGTTGTAGCATTTGATCTTGAAATAGAGAAAATGGATGTGAAGAAATCATTTCTACATGGGGGCATGAAAGAATAAATCTACATGAAACAGCCTAAAGGATTTTCATTAAAGGGAAATAAAGAGCTAGTGTGCAAATTGAAAACATCCCTTTATGGTTTAACACAATCACCAAGGATGTGGTATCAAAAGTTTGAAACATACATCTTTAGTTTGGGATTTGTGAGAAGAAAAGTTGATCATTGTGTACATTCCAAGGAAGAAGGTGGGAATTTCATATATGTAGCATCATATGTCGATGACATGTTGCTAATCAGAAACAACATCGATGTAATAAAGGAGGTGAAGCAGGTGTACTCCAAGTTCGACATGAAGGGTCTCGGTGCAGTGAACTTCATTCTCGGAATGGAGATCAAGAGAGATCATGTAGTTAGAAATCTCTAGTTGAATAAGAAAAAGTATATTGAAATAGTTTTGAAGAATTTCGACATGCAAGATTGCAAACTTGTAAAGGTACCAATTCTTATGGGAGCAAGGTTAATTGTTGAACAGTTTCCAAAGACATAGGAAGAAATAGAGGACATGGAATGTGTTCCCTATGCAAGTGGTGTTGGTAGTCTGATGTATGTGATGTTCTACACTCAACTAGACATTTTCCATGCAGTGAGAGTGTTGAGAAGATACATGTCAACACCTGGAAAAGAGCATTGGAAAGTTGTCAAGAGATTGTTCAGGTATTTGTGTGGAAAAAAATATTATGCTATTTTCTACCAAGGGGAACCTGAAGTGGACATTGAATTAGATGTACATGGCTTTGTCGACACCGACTGGGTTGGAGTTCTGGATCAACAGAGCTCAACCAATGGATATGTGTTCAAGATGTTTGGTGGGGCAATCATCTGAATTAGTGAGCAATAGGTGGTCATAGCCTTGTCAACAACAAAAGTTGAATACATGGTAGCTACTCATGGAAGCAAAGAAGAAGTATGGCTACAATGGATGTGTTTAGGGATCAGATTTGAGAAAAGAGATGTGAAGATAAATTGTGACAGTCAAAACGCGATATTTATGGGAAAAAACCTAGCTTATCATTCCAATACTAAACATGTTGATATACAATACCATTTCATAAGATACATGGTCAAAAGGAACAAGGTGATGCTAGAGAAAGTAGACACTTTGGAAAACATAGTAGAATATTTGACCAAGTATGTGAGTGTTGTGGAGTTCTATTGGTGCAGAGAGGAAATGGGCATTGCTACCCTGGGTCTATAAACAAAATTTCAGGTTCTCATGTTTCAGTGAACAAGAAAACAAGTGGGAGAATGTTGGGTTGTTATATTCTTTGCGGTGAAAGTCGAAGGTCGAAGTGATCGCCCTAGAAAATTTGAATTTGAAATTATCGACATCAAGTCAAAGAAGTTAGTCGACAAGAGGTCGTGTGGAAACCGATTGAATTTCGAATGGAGGTTCACTGGTAGTAAACTGGTAATCTGATTTGTAGTCAACTGTAACAGAATCTCGAGAGTTGTGCAATTTGTAGCCAATGATCTGCGAGGATCTGTAACCATTTTTGGGTGCCTTCCTTTAGGGTTTTTCCTACTATAAAGCACATAAATAAGGTGTGTTGTAATTGTATTATGTTAATCGATGAATCAATCTTTAAATCAATCTATTGGTAGTTGTTGGTCATGTAGACGTAAGTCGAATTGGCTGCAGCGTTGTTCTTTTGCAAGAAAGAGGGTATGATTTCGATTGTGTCTTAGGTGTAGACCAAGGTTAGTCATGTAAACCTTTATTCTAAATTAACAATAAAACAAGAGAGCAAGACGCTCAAGGAATGTTGGTTTTCTCGTTTGGGTTTCTAGGGTAAAATTTCTATGTACTATGTGTTTTCTTTGTCATTTACTTTCTTGTTTAAATTTGTCTTCCTCTAATCTACTAGGATTAACGTGGACGTATATTCCTAACACCCTCTTTTTTATATATAAACTATCATGGATATTCCAATGGAACAATTCTTCATAACAAATCTTATGATATTCTGAAATCTTAGATTATGAAATTTATTTCCTTATATCCTAGAATTAATTATTACTAGCTTATTGCTTATATTTATAAGGATAATTGAATATGAAAAATGAAAGTATATGCAAATATACACACCATCCACACAACTACACACAAGATGTATCTCATGAGACCTGATTTAGAAGAAAACCCAAATAGAAGGTGAGGCATGTTATCCCCTATCCTAGGGATAACTAAGGAGATCATGTCTCGAGGCCCACATGTCCTAGACATGGAGTGACAAGAGACATATGACTTGGGCATGGCCCTGGAGGGCCCATATTTTCTTCATTAAAGCCCATATATCAACAACAATGACGTACATCCCACCAGCCTAGTCCTGAAGTAGCAGTAAGTCTTTCTCCATGAGCTAATGAGTCTGGGTATCATGGTATGTGTCACTCTTATTTTTGAAGCACTTGAATATGTTGCATTAAATTCTCCTTCATTGCATAATGTTTGCTTGGGAATTATACTCTTCAACTTGTTCATACTTGGGAGGGTGACATAATGGCCTAGTAAGTTGATTCCCCTTTAGGATGAGTTTCCACCAGGTGGATCTGAGAAAGGTCATTGTCCATTATGTCCATACTTACCACTTTCCATTATTATCCCTCGCATCGCCCCCCACCTTAGTTCGGGCATTGGGTTTTCCATGCTAGGAAGGGTTGTACCTTGCCTTGTGGGAAGAAGGGGCTAAAGGAACGGGGGGTAAGAGTAGTTAGCAAGAGTTAAAATCAAAAAATAAACCTTTGAGATGCTTTTCCTAGGGATTCCCGACAAACCAATAACATAATTCTCAGTAAGAAAAGGGGACCCATAAGATAAATCAAAACTCAAGGCACTAGTTGGTGGATAGGAGATTCATCGTGAGTCGGCCTATTAGGTCCATGGGAATGTAGCGGTATGACACTACCATCTATATGGTCACCAAACCAGGGTAGTGCCTTTTGGTGCCATAGCCAAAAGAAAGGGGGTCTCATCACAATACAACCTTCTCATTTCTATGAAATGCTTGTGGGTAACGATGTCACCTCTGGTCACCATTCCAGGACAATGTCCCCCAACTTTTCCCCTAAAAAATAAAAAAGGACCAAAATAAACAAGACTAAGAGTAAAATGCATTGAATGGGCTAGGAAACAATAGCATCCACAATAAGGTGTAGCTCACCCTCTACAGAGGCACCCACAGGCAAGACCTACATTTCCCTGTTATCAATGCACCCTCTACCCAAACATATCCCCTGTGTCACTTCACACACACTTACATGAACTAGATCGGTTCTCACCCAGGAAACACCCCAAACTTAAGGAGGATTAGCCCAATAGGACATCCTAAGACCTTCTCCAAACTTGAATTGTTAAATTGCATAACGTCTTTGAGAATTTGTCTGGGTAAAGGGGGGTTTGATGCACATGTTTGGGTAATCTGATTATTAGATGTGATTGGCATTGCTATGATCCTTGTGACTTATGAGCCCCTGGAGGGGGTACTTTTTTTTGCTGTAGGACTTTTCCCAGTGGACAAGTACATATGGGGGAACGATTACGTCAGACCTCCATGGAGCTGAAAGCCCAACAGATGGATGTTATGACCCCACCAGGGGGAAAGAGAAACCAGAGGCTCACACCAGGAAGAAAGAAGGACGTTGCACCAGGGACACTTCGGCATACCTAGACCTAGGGTAGTTTTTCCTTTTGTCCTAGACATTGACCCTTTAGAGCACATGACGTCATCATTTTGAACTTGATGTCACCTAGAGTTAGGGTTTTCACTTATGATGAGCGATTATGAGATCATTGGCACGTGTGGAAACATTCAGGGCCTTTGGAGGCCAAACATCCTGCACTTGATGCCTAGTGTTCCACCTTAGGGGCCTAACGTCACCCTAGGAGGGAATGATGCCACCCTTGAAGATGACATTAGGATTTAATTAATGACATTTTTGTAAAAACTGGATATTGAATGTAATTTGTCCATGTCGACCTTTTTATGACCTAACTGTAATTAAAGGTCATTGATATTGTATAAATAAGAGAGAAAAATCTCATTTTTATCATAATCTCTCATCACACAAGTGGTGAAGTCTGAAATTCGCGCTCTCTTTTAGGGTTATTCGCTGAAATTTTAGGAGAACTTCTTGGATGAGGCTAAATTTTGGTGTTTCTTGGTTATTTTCATGGTAGAAGATCTTCAACTAGGGTTTGAGCTTGATTATTCCTGGTGAAGTAAGTAAAATATATGCATTTTTCTTATGTTTATGAATGTTTGTGGTAATATTTACTTATTTCATGTTAAAGATTATGAAATTGCTTGCTTGAAACCCTAGGAGAAAGACATAAGTTATTATCTTTTTCTCTATAATTCTCCACTCGTTAAGATTTCCCAAAGAGAACCTTGTTTAGAAGTAAATGCTAGAGTCATACTATTGTAGCACTCCAGTAATCCTACTCCACTTGCCTTTTGCATATTTTATTCCAAATTGTCTAAGGAAAAGAGAAATCGCTAGGGCCTAAGTTTCCTTACTTTCTAAATGAGGAAGGCATAGAAGAACGAGAACATGACTTCCCAGAGATTCTAGAGGTACAAAATGACACCTTTCCTAGAAAATGGAGCATGGCTTTTTCGAACATGAAAGATGCTTCCTTGTTTTCACAAAGACATTATCCCCCTGAGGATTTGAATCCCCCTCAAGATACCTTTGAAGATATTGAGGTTGAAAGCTTTGAATATTTACCTTCACAAATCACTCAGGAAGATGACTGTGAAGAAGAATCCCTCGTTGTCTATCATGTTGGGAGCATTGGAACAAAATACGGTGAACCTGCACCTTTTTATGTTACCCTCCAAATCAATGATTTCCTTCTCCATAATTGTGTTTTTGACCCAGATACCCCTAGAAACATTATGAATGAAAGGGTTATGTACCAACTAGGTCTCAATATATCACAACCAAATACACAAGATGGTTTTACACAAGGTATTATCAAAGACCTAAGTGTTTCCTTCCATGCTTTCCCAAATGTCTCATTCAAGATCGATGTAATGATGATAGTCACATTAAGCAGTTGGAGGATTCTAATCTACGAAGACTTGGCAGGAAAACTAACCAGGAGCTTCCAAGACCAAGGATCCAAAGCTATTATACCCCATCTCAAAGGAGGATTTTTTACCCTTCACAAGGAACCCATCACATGATGCCTCATTGAAACTCTCGATGAACCCAGTGATCAACTCCTATGTGTGAATAATGGGGTGGAAATTTGGTTTTTCCAAGGAGTAAACTTCGAGGATGAACTTAGAAAAACACCCTGAGGAATATGGAATTTAGAATTTGATGTTGCTCATTCGAGTTCTGGTTCAGGGGTAGGCATTGTCCTAATTCCCCATCTAAGGAAACTTTCTACTCCTCCTATAGACTTGAATATTATTGCACAAACAACATTGTTGAATACGAGGCTTTGATTATAGTTCTTAACCTAGTAACTGATAAGGGTATCACACACTTGAGGGTTATATGATATTCAGACCTAACAATATCACAATTTTTTTTTAAATTTGTCGCAAAGAATGAGAGACTAAAAAGGTACCGATACTTTGCAAGATCTATTTAAAAATCCTTTATAGTATCAATCGAAGCAATTCCCAGAGAAGAAAATTATGTAGCAAATGCTTTGACTATCTCGGCATCTACTTTGCAATCTTGTGAGGGTCCCCTCCAGAACTTGTGCAAAATGGATGTCCCATTTAGACCATCGATCCATAATAACTTAGAACATTGGCAGGTCTTTGAAGATGATAGTCAAATCCTTCGATTCATGGATAACAATAGAGAATTCACCAATTCATAAGTAAACTTACTAGTCGATTCGATGGACCTGGATGTATTAAACTTTCAAAATAACACTTTGCTGAAAGGGTGAGTCCCTTTAGACCAACTCTTTGATAGACAAGATGTTTACAAAGGAAAAACCCCCAAACAACAAACAGACTAAGCCTTAGAATTCAACATTGGCACCGAGATGGATACAAGAATGGTAAAAATAGGGAAAGGTACCACAGAAAAAGAGAGGAACGATATACTTTACCTCTTAAGAGAATTTAAGGATACCTTTGCTTGGACTTATCATGACTTAAGGGCTTATAGGGGTGTTGTCATCCAACATGTTATACCTTTGACAGAAGGAGCCAAACATTTCTGACAAAAACTAAGGCATATTAACCCTAAGTTGGAAAACCAGATACAAAAGGAACATCCAAAGATGGTAGATGTGGGTATCATAGCCCCCATTAGATATTCATCATGGATGTCCAATTTGGTGGTTTTACGGAAAAAAAAAAGTGGTGGCATTCGCCTATGCGTAGATATTCGAAACCTTAACCATCTATATTTAAAAGATAATTACCCCTTACCAAATATGGAACACTTACTACAAAGGGTCACAAAGGAAGGAATGATGTCCATGCTGGATGGATTTTCTGTATACAATCAGCTGTTACTCAAAAGATAAGATCAACTCAAAACGACATTTACCACACCATGGGGAACATTCATGTATTTAAGAATGTAATTTGTCCTTATGAATGCAGGTTCAACCTTTCAAAGAGCAATGAATTTTGCTTTTAGGGATCTTATTCAGAAAAATTATAGAAATTTACCAAGATGATCTAACAGTCGTGTCAAAGGAAATAAAAGACCACATCTCACACCTCATAATTGTATTTGAAAGGTGTAGGAAATATGGTATTTCCTTGAACCCTAAGAAGTCTATTTTCGGGATAGATAAAAGAAATCTATTGGGACACATAGTCTCAGAGGGAGGAATTTTTGTAGACCCAGAGAGGATCCAATCTATCAAATATGTGCACCCCCTTGCCAACAAAAAATCCCTACAATCATTCTTTGGAAAAATAAACTTTATTCGAAGATTTGTCCCAAAATCTACTGAAAGAATAAAACCCACGAGTGAATTACTTAAAAAGGACATATCATTCAGGTGGGACGACAAGGCCCTTCAATCTTTTGAATATATAAAAGATGCCATTTCCCAAGCCCTGGTTCTGATTAGTCCTGATTATTCACGAGATTTCATGATATTCTCTTTCACTTCTCAAGATACTATCGCAAGTGTCTTATTGTAGAAAGGTGTTGATGACCATGAACATCCTATTGTAATTTTTAAACCCGTGACGTAAATAAATGCATATATATTCTTAAGCAAAACAGAATTTAATCAATGGCTCATACACAGAGTACACAGAGATTTTTATACCAGAAACCCTCAACCGGGAAAACCTTTCGTATATTCATTATCTCGAATTTCACCATTCACCATACAATATATACAATGTTTTTAGGTATTCCATAGATATCAAAACCCTAGTCCCTTAATCCGGGATTAATTTAGAAAACCGCTAAAAATAGCAAAAACCACCCAAAACAAAAAATTCAGGGCGCTGCCCCGAACGCTGCGTGTAAGCAGGGGGGGGGGCATCCCTACCCCCCTCCTGGGACCCCCCTAGGAAAGTTCCTAGCACACACGACACAAGTAGAACTACTAGAGGGATCGTCAGACGCAGTTTTCGAATCTGACATGCCCACACACACACACATGCAAAGAATATAACACATACCCAACATTCTCCCACTTGTTGTTTTCTTTGCATCCAGGGGTCTAGGGGATTATATAGTCAACAATCCAGGGAAGCAATGCCCATTGTTACTCTA
>ML785185.1:291683-334176 GCA_009831015.1 Picea engelmannii
TGTCGGGCTCTGCTCCTGCAAGCAATCCAGGAGTGACTTTCGACGCTAACATTTCTGGCGCCGTTGCCGGGGACGAAGTTGAAGATTTTCCCTGGGCAGAACGACAACGATCAACTGATTCTGAAGGTGCATCAGAAATCAGAATTATTCAGATTGCTAATGTGCACCTGGCGACTCCACTGTGGCGACTCCATTGTTTCCACTTTACTGTTTCAGTTGTGGCCACTGTTGACACACCTGAAAGTTGACCCAGAGGAGCTTTCTCGAGAAGGTTTCAGCAGTTGCTTTCTCAGCCTGAGAAGCTTCTTGGGGTAACGACAATGTTAAGATCTGGCCTTTGATGGTGAACAAGGACCAGACACACTTGAAGCTTCACATCTTTCACCTGGCGACTCCATGGTTCAAGGATCGATTGGCGACTCCACTGGTTCAATATGGAGAAAATCCTTGCTCACAGGTTTGCTCCTTTTAATTTCTCTGTTATTCCTGGTTTTCCTAATGTTGTCCCCTCTCTGGATGAATGGGGCGATTATTTGCCCATATTTGGAAAATGTGAAGAGGACAACCTGGCTCAGCACCTCAGTGAGTTTCATGAACTCATGCATCAGTGGGAGATACATCATGAGGATGTATTACTGAAAATGTTCATGTTCTCGTTAGCAGGGGATGCACGTAAATGGTATCATTCTTTACCCCAGGCTACCATTTCTTCGCTCAGTGATTTTCATGCAGTTTTCACCACCTATTGTCAGAGGCTGTATCCCCCTGAGTTACTTTGTCATAATTTTTGTGAGGGATACCACAACTCTATACAAGAGGAAGTTGTTTCTGACGAAAGTTGTGGGGAGGATCTTGATGACCTGGATCAGAACTCATTCCCTTCTCCTCCCCATTCATCTGCATTCGAGGTGGGTTATGAAAGTGATAAATTTCCCAGGGAGGAGGATGGCACCCTGAGTAAGCTGATAGAGCAGGTGAAATATCTCTCTGCCCAGTTAGAAGGGTTGAAATATGAAGACTGTGCAGAGGATTTTCCAGTCCTTGAGGCAGACGCTCTGAGCAACTCTTTTGAAGAGATTGTTGAATATTTATTAGATGAGTTGGCATCCACCCCCGATGAGCTTGTTGTCTCATATCAAAGCAATAGAGAGGTAGTTGTGGAAGAGGATTGCTCTCTTTTCCTTCACAAGATTTCCCACGATGTGTTTACATTCGGGGTCGAAACGGAGGAGCGGGGGATAGTTCCATTTCTGCAAGTTGGAGAAGCTTTTTCTCCCCCCGACTTCGATGATTATCTGGAAGAGGAGCAGCAGAGCTCGACATCACCTTTTGCTTGTCAGAGCATCTAGACCACTTATGACAGTTACGAATCAGAGTCTGATCTCGATATGTTGGATTTCCAAGAGAAGACTGCAGAGCCTTCTCCTCTGTTCACAAATGAAAGACAATGTGAGCAAATCAGCCCCCCTGAGCAGCAAATTGAAAAGAAGAGCTTTCCCACAGGTCCTATCTATGATGATTACGACTCTGACCCTTGGGAGAGACAAGAATAGGCACCAGAAGAACCAGAGGAGCAGTCGAAGATGCAGTTTACAGACTGCGCAGAGCCAGTCAGTGAGCAGCCACCACCTGAGATCAGCGAGCCTACTTCAGCTATTCACCCACCTGTGGTTATCAGAGACATTTGGCCGTGTGTGAACAACTGTGTAGCAGAAGAGGTTGTATTTCGCCAATTCCTCGGAAATGGCCACTCATTCGATGACTCTGTCAGCAAATACATGGAGTGGCATTTCCCCTACGCCTTGGAGCCGCCCTATTTCATCTCAACTCCAGCCTGTAAGGAGGAGTTGAAGAGTGTAGTCGTTCTACTGTCACGGTTACACCATCTGTTGGTGATCATCGACAGAAGGAAGGAGCTTCTATCCAGGAAGTTGCTTGAATGGCTATGGTGGAAGTTCTCTTTCACCTAGCCCATATAAAATATTTTATTAGCATTAGGACTGTATATAAATAAGCTCCTTTGAGCATGTAGCTTTATTTTGTTACTTTTATTTTTCGGCCTGTATTTTCAGCAGCAAGATGTTTTGAGCATGACTCCATAGCCCAACAATAAGGCACTGAAGCTGCGGAATGAGTTCTTAGAGCATCACAGGGACAACTCTATCCCCCATGGAGCCTTATGTTAGCGATAATTCTTGTCATGGGTTCGAGAGCATTCAGGTCTGCAAGTTGCACGAAACGCTTAAGCGCAGCACAAAAGAATCCATGTTTTTTCCAAGTAGCAGGTCAAGCGAGCGGGCAAAGTGTCGTCGGCATCATCCAAGGTCGATGATCTCACGAACTCGGGAGTTCGCAGGGTGAGAGCCCAAACATTGGGTATCCCAAGTCGCGAGGACGCGAGAAGCGAGAAGGTGAATAACCGTTGGATCTGGATCGGGGGGAACCGTCGGATCCGCATGTGGGATCGCGTATCAGGGCCTCGCAAGAAAAGGCTCAAGAATTTGGGCGCGGGGATCGCGATATTGCGAGAAGTGATATCCCAACAACTGGAGGCAGTGGGGACCATAGCAGAGTCGGCGAGTGGAATACAGGTGGCACGAAGCCTCGGGATCTCGCCGCGAGAAGTCCCGAAGTATTGGTGTTAGGATTCGCAAGTCGCGAAGTGCCGAGAAGATCTCAGTCGTCCATCCAGAAGGGACACATGGCAGCGAGTAGAGCCATCTCGGCACTTCGCCCATCATGGCTCCAACATGCAAAGAGCAGCTCCATTATTTTCCGATGCGCGAGCTGCTGAGAGAATCTCGGGCCCGGGCCCAGGGCATCGCCAAGAGAAGTAAGGGTCGTCAAATCTAGAAGGACACATGGTGCAGGATTAGGCTCCTCGCCTCCTCGCCCCTCGAAAATTTGAAGATTGAAGACTAGCTCCTCCCAGCCGTGAGACGCGAAGTGCCGAGGGCGTCTAGGACATGGGCCCACAGTATCGTCGAAGTGTTTTCAGCCGTCCATCAAAGAGGGACACGTGGTACGCGATTAGGCTCCTCGCCTCCTCGCCCCTCGCAACTTTGAAGATCGAGGACCAGCCTCCTCCCAGCCGCAAGATGTGAAACCCCGAAACCCGATACAGAGTCGGGGAAAAGTCACGGTGAAGTACAGGAGACCGTGAGGAAAGAAGAAGAGACCTGTGGACTGGGTCAGGTTTTCATCAGGGATTCCACTCGGGGATCTAAAGAGCCGCTTCGGCTCAGCAGAAAAGGAGAAAGAGGGTGGGTGAAGCCTCGCATCACCCATTTATTGCAGAGTATGGAGGTCCTGGCTGAAATTTACCCAGGAGGGTCCCTTGTACCGGTTCTCTTCAGGAAAGTCACGTCGAGTCTCCAACTCACCAGAGGAACCTGCACACACCAGTTCAATATTCAAAGGGCTCAGCTACCCCCTGGCGCGAGCCATGCTGAATTAAGGAGGCGTATGACAGGGGAGCAGAGGACAGATTTGATTGAGGTAGACTGACAACCCATCTTGATAGAGAATCTCTTCAACGTCAAGCATTGAATTCATGATATGATCGCGCCTTCAGCGCCTGAGTCAACTCCAAGTATATGTAGGCATTTTCGCCATTTTGTAAAGGATCGATGGTTGAGCAAAGCTCCCGGTTGTAAATTTTTAATGAAGCACTGTTAGCCTGGTTATGTATGGACTTCTGAGACTTCTTGCCTTATGAATGCCAGTTTCTTTACATCTTTGTTATACTGTGTTAGAGCATCTCGGAATTGGAGGATCCAGTCGAGTTGTAGCTATTATAGGATGATGTTGTAATGGATCACTGTAATGGTTACGGAGTCTCTAATCGGTTCCTGTGATTTCCTTAACGCTGAATGACTTGGAATTGGAGGATCCAGTCAAGTCTTCTCTTCAGTTTCTTGAAGCCCTGAACCAGGAGGATCCTGCGTTCAAGAGTTTTTCCCCTACAAACCGCTATAAGCCTGTTGCCCAGAGTTGTTTGTTCACCTTTCTTACTAAGTCCTCCACCTTCTCATCTTTTAATCAATCCACTCTCTGAAGTTAGGATTCCAGACCTCCTTTGTTACTTACGTACCAGACCCAGTCCCTGAGTTAGAGTAATATCTCCTCGAGTCTTTATCTCCATTTGATCACCCCTTTATAAACAAATCGTGACATTAAACTGATGGGTGTCGAGCTCTGCTCCTGCAAGCAATCCAGGAGTGACTTCCGACGCTAACACCTGGAACACTACTAGAGGGATCATAAGATGTAGTTGTTGAATCTGACACACCCACACACACACATGCAAAGAATATAACACATACCCAACACCTATTACGTTCATGAGTAAATTCCTTAGAGATTCAGAGCTAAATTATTCAATAACTGAAAAGAAAGACTATGCCTTGGTGAAATCCCTCAAGCATTTTAGAAACTATGTGGGCTATAACAAGATTAAGGCTTACGTCCCTTACCCAGTAGTAAAGGATGTTTTGTCACAACAAGATTGTATGGGTACTAGGGGTAAGTGGGTTTCCAAAATCCAAGAATGTGACTTAGAAATAAAACCCACCAAGATTGTGAAGGGACAAGGGTTAACTTGAATGTTGACTAAGAGCAACCAAGAAGCTATACAAATGGGAGAAAATGAACAAGTGAATGTGGTGGTGAGTGAGATAGAACACAATGAATGGTATTCTGACATAATATACTACCTCGGGAACTTATCATGCTCGGACCATCTAGTAGTTTATAAAAGAAGAGCTCTAAGACTCAAAGCTATGAAGTATTGTTTGACTGAGGATGGTCTTCGTTGGAAGGACCCAGATGGATTTCTCCTTATATGTGTGAGAAAAAAAGAGATCAAAAAACAATTGAAGGACTTACACTCAGGGTAGTGTGGCAGGCACTTCGTTGCTCGTACTATCGCACACAAGATCTTAAGAGTCGGATATTATTGGCCAACATTGTTTTTTGATACTCACCGATATGTCCACTCATGTCAACCTTGCCAATACTTTTCAGGTAAACAAAAACTCTTGGCACAACCTTTGAAATCTATGGTGGTAGAAGCTCCTTTTCAACAGTGGGGTTTAAACTTTATTGGTGAGTTTAAAGACAATTCAAGTAACTACTACCGATCGATTTTGACCGCCACAGATTATTTTACTAGGTGGGTGGAATCTATTCCCACAAAGAAAGCCATTGAGGAGGTGGTCATGAAATTTTTGGAAGAAAGAATCATAACAATATTTGTGGTACCATCCAAAATTACCACTGGCAATGCCAAAGCTTTCAACTCCCTTACCTTAGCAGAATTTTGTTTCAAATATGGAATCATTATGTCTCATTCGTCAAACTACTACCCACAAGGGAACGACCTGGAAGAATCAAGCAATAAGAACCTCATGAATATCATTAAGAAGTTTGTGGGAGAGAACAAGAAGGCATTCGATAGAAAGATCTAGTATGCCTTGTGGGCATATTGAATAACAACAAAGACCTCAACAGGAAAAACCCCTTTTGAAATAGTGTATGGGTTGGAGGCTAAACTACTTGTGAATCTCCAAATCCCTATCCTTTGTTTCGTTCACCAATACACCACAGAAGAAGAATAAATCCAAGCACGAATTAAGCAGTTGGTGGAGTTAGATGAATCTAGAAGGGGTGCCTTAAGTCAAATGGAAAAGAATCAAGAGAAAGTTAAGAACACCTTTGATCATAAAGCAAAAGAAAGAGATTTCACAGAAGCATACTTGGTGTTGTTATGGGATACAAGAAGGGAGAAACCTGGTATGCACAAGAAGTTGGATGGATTATGGATAGGTCTCTAAAAAATCATGAGTCTAGAAGGAAAAAACTCTTTTAACTTGGCAACACTTGAAGGAGAAGCTTTGAAGCTACCTTTGCTTTCTATACACATTAAGTGTTACTTCCCGCCAGCGGCATGACAGGTAAGTACAGGTAAGTTATGCAATTGCATCCATTGTATATACCATCTGCATATCATGCTAGTATAGTGTAATTTCATTGTGTATTCTTTCATTATGTATATATGTATGCTTACTTTCATTCCACTATATTATATATGAGTGAGGGGTGATATCACCACACTGATGATTACTGATACATTTGTTGATATCTAGTAGATACAGGTCATGCCATAGATGTTGAGGTTATCATGCACTCTACAGTGAGCACATGTCCGCGAGTTGGAGCCATATGTTATCCCCTATCCTAGGGATAACTAAGGAGATAATGTATCGAGGCCCACATGGCCTAGACATGGAGTGTCGAGAGCCATATGAATTGAGCATGCCCCTGGAGGGCCCATCTTTTCTTCAGTACAGCCCATCTATCAACAGTAGCAACGTCCATCCCACCAGTCTAGTCTTGAAGTAGCATTAAGTCTTGCTCCATGAGATAATGAGTCAGGGTATCTTGGTATGTGTCACTCTAATTTTTGAAGCACTTGAATATGTTGCACTAAATTCTCCTTCATTTCATAACGTTTGCTTGGAAATTATTCTCTTTAACTTGTTCATACCTTGGAGGGTGACATAATTCCCTAGTAAGTTGATTCCCCTTTAGGAAGAGTTTCCACTGGGTGGGTATGAGAAAGGTCATTGTCCATTCCCTCCATACTTACCACTTTCCATTATTATCCCTCTCATCTCCCCCCACCTTGGTTCGGGAATTGGGTTTACCACACTAGGAAGGGTTGTACCTTGCCTTGTGGGAAGAAGGGGCTAAAGGCCCAAGGGGTAAAAGTAGATGGCAAGAGTTAAAATCCAAAATGAAACCTTTGAGATGCTTCACCTATGGATTCTTGAGAAAGCAATAAAATGCTTCTCAGTGAAAAAAGGGGACCCATAAGATAAATCAAAACTCAAGGCACTAGTTGGTGGATAGGAGGTCTCATCATGAGTTGACCTATTAGGTCCATGGGCATGTAGTGGTATGACACTACCATATATATGGTCACTAAACCAAGGTATAGACTCTTGGTGGCATAGCCAAGTGAAAGGGGGTCTCATCACAAGCCAACCTTCTCATTTCCATGAAATGATTTTGGGTAATGTTGTCACCTCTGGTCACCACGCTAGGACAGTGTCCCCCAGATTTTCCCCTAAAAAATAAAAAAGGACCAAAAGCAACAAGACTAAGAATAAAAGGCATTGAATGGGATGGGAAATAATGGCATCCATGATAAGGTGCAACTTGCCCTCTACAGAGGCACCCACATGCAAGACCTACATTTCCCTGTTATCACTGCACCCTCTGCCCAAACATTTCCCCTACGCCACTTCACACACACTTACATGACCTAGATCATTTCTCACCTGGGAAACACCCCAAACTTAAGGAGGATTATCCCAATAGGATATCCTAATACCTTCTCCAAACTTGACTTGTTAAATTGCATGACGTCTTTGAGCATTTGTCTAGGTAAAGGGGGTTTTGATGCACATGTTTGGGTAATTTGATGATTAAATGTGATTGACATTGATATGATCCCTGTGACTTATGAGCCCCTGGAGGGGGTACTTGTTTTTGTTTCAAGACTTTGCCCGGTGGAATGGTACATATGGGGGAATGATTAGTTCAGACCTCCATGGGGCTGAAAGCCCAAGAGATGGATGTTGTGACCCCACCAGGGGGAAAGAGAAACTAGAGGCTGGCACTAGGAAGAAAGAAGGACGTTGCACCAGGGAAACTCTGACAGACCTACACCTAGGGGGGTTTTGCCTTTTCTCTTGGATGTTGACCCTTGAGAGCACATGACGTCGTCATTTTGACCTTGACGTCACCCAGAGTTAGAGTTTTCACTTATGATGGGCAGTTGTGTGCTAATTAGAATTTGTGGCAGCATTATGGGCCTTTCGAGGCCAAACGTCCTACACTTGAGGCCTAATGTTCCACCTTAGGGGCCTAACATCACCTTGAAGATGAAATTAGGGTTTAATTAATTATATATTTGTAAAAATTGGATTTTGAATGTAATTTGTCCATGTCGGCCTTTTTATGAACTGACTATAATTAAAGGTCATTGATATTGTATAAATAAGAGAGAAAACACTCATTTTTATCATCATATCTCATCACACAAGTGGTGAAGTCTGAAATGTGTGCCCTCTTTTAGGGTTATTGGCTGAAATTTTAGGCGCACTTCTTGGAGGAGGCTAAATTTCGGTGCTTCTTGGTTATTTTCATGGTGGAAGATCTTCAACTAGGGTTTGATCTTGATTATCCTCAGTGAAGTAAGTAGAAAATATTCATTTTGTTTATGTTTATGAATGTTTGTGGTAAGATTTACTTATTTCATGTTAAAGATTATGAAATTGCTTGCTTGAAACCTTAGGAGAAAGACATAAGTAATTATCTTTTTCTCTATAATTTTCCACTTGTTAAGATTTACCAAAGAGCACCTTGTTTAGAAGTAAATACTAGATCCCTACCATTGTAGCAATCTAGTAATCCTACTCCACTTGCCTTTTGCATATTTTATTCCAAATTGTCTAAGGAAAAGAGAATGCTATGGCCTAAGTTTCCTTACTATCTATCAATTATCTCTCTAGGACTTGGATGTTTGAGGCCTTGGGTTACTAACACCTCTCTCATCTTCTCCATATCCTTTTGGATAAGTATTATCATTGTGATTTCCCTCTAAGAGTTTGTGTTGTTATCATTGACTCCATTACCCTAGAAGGCACTAGTCTATTCGCTACTAGTGATTGATTGATCAAGCAACTTTCAAACTATCTGCCTTGGAACATTCAGTAACTCCTACTAACCTTAGATTAGCCTAATTCACTAACTAACTTGTTGTTGTTGAAAAATATTGCTACAACCATCTAACAGCAACAAACTGACCTCAAAAGGGACATGTTATGCTAGCTAGACATTGCTAAATTTGCTTGTGACTATCTAATATCAATTTGCCTAGTTAAATGTACTATTTATAGTCTTTTCTCAAGCATTTTGGAGCATAATTATTGTGGTTGTTACAAATTTATCATTATTGTTATAAATTGTTATATTGTTGTAATTTTATATCGGCTAGTCTATTTCTCAAGAGTTCATTGTCTTATGAAGCATTAACATCATTTTGGTACTTGGAAAGTGCCCTTTTTCTATTTTTTTGTCTTGTTCTGGGAAGGTACACCTCATTTATCTTTTGCTTCATCTCTATAAGACAAAAAAAAACCTTTGAAATTGAGTGACTTATGAGCGGGGGGAATTTTCTTTCCTTATCCTTCTCAAACCCTTAGGTCACTAGGGGCGTCTCCCCTGGGGTACATTGATATACTCCTAAATAGAAAGGGGTTTCCTATTAAGGTGGCAGTGAAAGGTCACCCCTTGTTATGTCAATATTGTATCTACTTGATTTGGGCTTTAGGCAAGTATAGATTGTGCGATAATATCTTTGTGTCGTTGTCGAGGAACACTGAGTCAATATTCCTCAAACGACACTTTTTCAATAAGCCTTTCCCTCAAAGCCTTTATCTTATGTAGCTTACTCGACGACTCCATTGAGGGTGATCCCCTCATCCTTTTGATAATATTAAGAATATTAATTGGAAACTCCACTGATGAAGACTCGTAGCGGACGTCCGTGTACACATTATTATCCTTTGATTCATGTCATCCTTGTGGCCTCTCCTAAATGGTCCCCCAAATAAATTTTTATCCCTTTAGACTTGGCCCATATCCAAGGAGGATTGCATGATCTCCGAAAGGATGTCGACTCTTGGATACCCAAATTCTCGGGAGAGGTAGGGGCTTATGGCAAAACACATTAGACTAAATTTTGTGAGAGTTATGAGTTCCATCAATATGGGAAAGAACATCCTCATTTATGAGACTTTTCTTGGCCTCACTCATTGGGAACACCAAAGAATGGAGTAATGCACTCCCAAGTGGAAGCCTCACAACCCATGAATATTTAGAACAGGTTTACTTGAAAAGATGTGGTGTGGTGGAAAATATGGCTTCCCTTTATTCCCAATACCTCAAAATTTCCAAAGAAAATGACGAAGATGTTAGGGAATTCAATGACAGTTTCAACACCCTAATTGTCCGATTTGAGCCCAACTTTCACCAAGAGAGAACTATTCTCCAACACTATTTAAACTCCTTTGAGGGATAATTACAATTTACCCTCAAGAACCAATTTCCTACAAGCCTCTGGGAAGCACAAGAGGTTGCTTATCAGGTCGAAGAAAATCTCAGGTTCGACAATTCCATTCATCATGTCAATCTTTTGAACAAAAATGACATCTTAGGGCTAAATGAGGAAAGCATGGAAGAATGAGAGCATGACTTCCCAGAGATTCTAGAGGTAGAAAATGGAGCACGGGTTTTCTAACATGAAAGATGCTTCCTTGTTTTCACAAAGACATGATCCCCCTAAGGATTTGAATCCCCCTTAAGATATCTTTGAAGATATTGAGGTTGAGAGATTTGAATTTTTACATTCATAAATCATTGAGGAAGATCACTGTGAATAATAATCCCCCGTTGTTTATCATGTTGGGAGCATTGGAACAAAATACGGTGAACCTGCACCTTTTTATGTTACCCTCCAGATCAATGATTTCCTTCTCCATAATTTCATTTTTGTCCTGGATACACCTAGAAACATTATCACTGAAAGGATTATGTATCAACTAGGTATCAATATATCACAACCAAATACACAAGATGTTTTTACATGAGGTATTATCAAATACCTAAGTGTTGCCTTCCATGCTTGCCCTGATGTCTCCTTCAAGATCGACGTAATGGTGATAGTCACATTAAGCAGTTGGTGGATTCTACTCTGAAAAGACTTGGTAGAAAAAATTACCGAGAGCTTCCAAGACCAAGGGTCCAAAGCTATTACACCCCATCCCGAAAGAGGATTTTTTACCCTTCACAAGGAACCCATCATAGGATGCCTCATTGAAACTCCCGAAGAACCCAATGATCAACTCCTTTGTGTGAATAATGGGGTGGAAATTTGGTTTGTCCAAGGAGGAAACTTCAAGGATGAACTTATCAAAACACCCGGAGGAATATGGACCTTATAATTTGAGGGTACTCATTCGAGTTCTGGTTCAGGGGCAAGCATTGTCCTAACTACCCCATCTAAGGAAACTTTCTACTACTCCTATAGACTTTAATATCATTGCACAAACAACATTGTTGAATACAGGGCTTTGATTATAGGTCTTAACCTAGCAATTGATAAGGGTATCACACACTTGAGGGTTATATGAGATTCAGACCTAATAGTATCACAAGTTTTGTTAAACTTTTCCACAAAGAATGCGAGACTTAAAATGGGTCGAGACTTTGCAAGATCTATTGCAAAATCCTTTGAAGTAGTATCAATAGAAGCAGTTCCCAGAGAAGAAAATTATGTAGCATATGCTTTGGTTGTCTCAGCATTTACTTTGCAACCTTGTGAGGGTCCAATCTAGAACTTGTGAAAAATGGAGATCATATTTATATCGTCGATCCCTGATAACTTAGAACATTGGAAGGTCTTTGAAGATGATAATAAAATCCTTAGATTCATGGAAAATAGTAGAGAATTCACAGATTCACAAGTAAACTTCCTAATTGATTCCATGGACTTGGACATAGTAACTTGAAAAATAGCACTCTGTCAAAAGGGTGTGCCCCTTTAGAACAACTCTTTGATAGACACAATGTTTACAAAGGAAAAAAACCCAAACAACAAACAGACGAAGCCTTAGAATTCAACATTGGCACAGAGATGGATCCAAGAATGGTAAAAATAGGGAAAGGTACCCAAAAAAAAGAGAGGAATGAGATACTTGACCTCATAAGAGAATTTAAGGATACCTTTGCTTGGACTTATGATGACTTAAGGGCTTATAGGGGTGATGTCATCCAACATGTTATACCTTTGACAGAAGGACCCAAACCTTTCCGAAAAAAACTGAGGCAGATTAACCCTAAGTTGGAAAACCAGATACAAAAGGAACTTCAAAAGATGGTAGATGTTGGTATCATAGCCCCCATTAGATATTCATTGTGGATGTCGAATTTGGTGGTTGTCCGAAAGAAAAACGGTGGCATTCGCCTATGTGTAGATTTTTGAAACCTTAACCAGCTATCTTTGAAAGGCAATTACCCCCTCCCAAATATGGAACACTTACTAAAAAGGGTCACAGGAGCAGGCATGATGTCCATGCTGGATGGATTTTTTGTATACAATCAGGTGTTACTCAAAAGAGAAGATCAAATCAAAATGACATTTACCACACCATGGGGAACATTCATGTATTTAAGAATGTCATTTGGCCTTATGAATGAAGGTTCAACCTTTCAAAGAGCAATGGATTTTTATTTTAGGGATCTTATTCAGAAAATTATAGAAATTTACCAAGATGATCTCACAGTCGTGTCAAATGAAAGAAAAGACCACATCTCACACCTCAAAATTGTCTTTGAAAGGTGTAGGAAATATGGTATTTCCTTGAACCCTAAGAAGACTATTTTCAGGATAGATAAGGGAAAGCTATTGGGACACATAGTCTCAAAGGGAGGAATTTTTGTAGACCCAGAGAGGATCCAATCTATCAAATATGTGCGGAAAATTCCCTACAATCATTCTTTTGAAAAATAAACTTTATTCGAAGATTTGTCCCCAACTTTGTCGAAAGAATAAAACCCATGAGTGCATTACTTGAAAAGGACATAGCATTCAGGTGGGATGACAAGGCCCTTCAATCTTTTGAAGATATAAAAGACGCCATTTCCCAAGCCCTGGTTCTGATTAGTCCTAATTATTCATGAAATTTCATGATATTCTCTTTCACTTCTCAAGATACTATCGCGGGTGTCTTGTTGCAGAAAGACGTTGATGACCATGAACATCCTATTTCATTCATGAATAAATTCCTTAGGGATTCAGATCTAAATTATTAAATTACTGAAAAGCAAGCTTATACCTTGGTGAAATCCCTCAATCATTTTAGAAACATTTTGGGCTATAACAAGATTAAGGCTTACGTCCCTTACCCAACAGTAAAGGATGTTTTGTCACAACAAGATTGTATGGGTACTAGGGGTAAGTGGGTTTCCAAAATCCAAGAATATGACTTAGAAATAAAGCCCACCAATATTGTGAAGGGACAAGGGTTAGCTTGAATGTTGACTGAGAGCAACCAAGTAGCTATACAATTGGGAGAAAACAAACAAGTGAATGTGATGGTGAGTGAGCTATAACACGATGAATGGTATTCCAACATAATATACTACCTCAGGAAGGACCCAGACGAAGTTCTCCTTAGATGTGTGAGAAAAGAAGAGGCCAACAAACTACTAAAGGAATTACACTCGGGGTGTTGTGGCAGGCACTTCGTTGCTCGTACTACCGCACACAAGATCTTAAGAGATGGATATTATTGGCCAACATTGTTTTGTGATACTCACCGATATGTCCACTCATGTCAAACTTGCCAATAATTTCCAGGTAAACAAAAACTCCCTGCACAACCTTTGAAACCCATGGTGGTAGAAGCTCATTTTCAACAGTGGGGTTTAGAATTTATTGGTGAGTTTAAAGATAATTCAAGTAACATTTACTGATGGATTTTGACTGCCACAGATTATTTTACCAGGTTGGTAGAATCTATTCCCACAAAGAAATCCATTGAGGAGGTGGTCGTGCACTTTTTGGAAGAAAGAATCATAACAAGATTTGGGATACCATCCAAAATTATCGCTGACAATGCCAAAGCTTTCAGTTCCCTTTCCTTAGCATAATTTTGTTTCAAATAGGACAGCATTTTGTCTCATTAGTCAAACTATGACCCACAAGGGAACAGCCTGGCAGAATCAAACAATAAGAACATCATGAATATCATTAAGAAGGTTGTGGGAGAGAACAAGAAGGCCTGGGATAGCAAGATCAAGTATGCCTTGTGGGAAAATCGAATAACAACAAATACCTCAACAGGAAAAACCCCTTTTGAACTAGTGTATGGGTTGGAGGCTAAACTACCTGTGAATCTCCAAATCGCTATCCTTTGTTTCGGTCAACAATACACCACAAAAGAAGAAGCAATCCAAGGACGGATTAACTAGTTGGTGGAGTTGGATGAATGCAGAAGGGTTGCCTTAAGTCAAATGGAAAAGAATCAAGAGAAAGTTAAGAACAACTTTGATCATAAATCAAAAGAAATAGGTTTCACAGAAGGAGACTTAGTGTTGTTATGGGATAAAAGAAGGGAAAAACCTGGTATGCACAAGAAGTTGGATGGATTATGGACAGGTGCACATATACATTACTTTCTAGGAATCAAAACTAGGGGTGTTACATAGGTTTTTTCCCATTGGCTCTCAATTCTTTTTTAACTTCTCCTTGATGATAAATGATGTTAATATTCCTAGCAATCTCAAAATATTTAGAGTTTTAATTACAATTTTAGACATATTTTAGTTGAGAAAAAATTTGTTCAAATATAATGCTACTTATCTAGGCATTAAGAACATCATGGTTATTTTTTGAACCACTGCAGTCTTGGTTTCCCTTGTGGCAAGCTAACTTACAAAAGAAAAACAAGCTCATTAGGTGTTGTTTTTAAAGGAAAAATCTTATAATACTCAAAGGTGTTGGTTTTTTTTTTTCCAAAGCAAGCAAAAACCTTCAATACTTAGGGCTACTTTCTCTAGGGAATAGTTTTATACTCTACTAGATACATCTAGGTGATCCAGGTGGATATCGGTGGCCACCCACCTTTTCCAACTGGCTCAAAACAGTTTTCTGACAATTACTAATTTTAGCAGTTTTTAACTTCTGAGGCCATTTTGAGGGCCTAAATGAAGGTTTTTTTGGAATCAAGGTTCTAAATGATAGTCGAAGTCTCTCATTGAGCACCCAAAATGAATCTCCTTGACGATACCTTTCCAACGAGCTATTGTGTGCCCCAAACAGAGATCGTATACCAAAGTTACGTCCCCAGGAAGTTGATACACCAAACTACCCAAAACGGGGTCCACAAAACTATTGGTTTTTCCTCTTCCGGGGTTAGGATTTTGGATTTTCTTTATAATAAAAAGGTCTTTGTAACCTCATTGTAAAATCATCTTCTTGCAAATGCGAGTAGCCGTCACATCTCTTCTCAGAAATAAGTTGCTACCATTCTAGCGAGTCTTTCACTCTATAGTTTTACAGTCTTTGTACATTTTCTCTCATTAATAGAAAATTGTGTATTATTGTATCTTTGTGTTTATGGTTTCATCTTTGATACATTTCTATTATATTATTGTATATCTGAGATATCTCTGTACATTTCTTTATTATATCTTCGCTTTCATTTCGTGCTAAAAATAATCTGGATCAGTGGTATCAGAGCAGGCTGCTCTTGATCATTTTTCAGTGCATGTCACCGACGAGGTCCGAGTATAGAAAGTTGGGTCTCGAGCTTGTATATATTGAGGAAAATCACTCTCGCATGCCCAAGAAACCTTCCATGGAAGAAGAAAAGAAAAACGACAAAGAAGAAGATTCTATTAATTTGTTGCTTGAGCAAGATCTCATGCGACAGAGGGACAAAATGATGGAGAATTTTTCCCACATCCTTCAATGCCTACCAATAACAACAGGAACGTCTTCATCAAGAAACCACTTTGGAGTCACCTCGTCTTTCAAGGTACATGTTAATTTTGATATTCCCATATTTGAAGGTCGGAGAGATGCAGATTCCCTACACAAATGGTTAAATGTGCTAGAAGGTTATTTATTTGTTCACCATTTTTATGACAGGGAAAAGATCACCTTCACACTCCTTAAGGCTCTCCCCCATGTCAAACATTGGTGGGAAACTTATTGAGAGAAAAGTTCCACAGAGGAATCTGGAATATATGGGGTCGAGCCCACTTGGGATTTTTTTGTGGATGCGGTCAAGGAACAATATGACACTATTGGCAACTATGAGGACCAATACATGAGATGGACCACACTACAGAAAGAGAGGGGCCAAGCAGTGTCAGAGTTCACCAATACCTTCCATACCTTACGCACCAAGCTGGGTATCAAAGACTATGAGTGACATTTGGTTCTGAAATACAATGGGGCTCTACACAGATACATCCAAACTTAAATGGATTTTCTGGATATCTCATCATTCGGTGTTGCATATCGATATGTTTTTAAAATCGAGCAAAAATTTAGGCACCAGAATAAACAGGAGTTTAGATCTGCAAATCCGCAACAACCAAAGTATGAGAAAGATGACCCTAACAAACAGCTTCCTAAAAACCAGTCTAAGCCATAGGAAAAGAAGGGTCATGGAAAGACAAAGAGGGACATCGAAAAATGGTGTGATTTCCACAAAATACCCTGGCACAAAACCGATGAATGTCGCTCAAAATAGTCATTGGTGGTCGAGATTAAAGACAAGGAGTTGAACCCTGATTCAGAATCTGATTCTTAAAATACTGGTAAAAGACAAATCATCGACGCAGACCCCATTGTAATTGTCGTGACTGCAACAATTCAACCAGAAGAACCAACAAATCCTGAAGAGGGGGAGCACCTTTTTCATTCACTGATGTGGGTGAAAGGGACCCCGCTGCATTTTATTGTTGATAGTGGAAGCCAGAAGAACCTCGTCTCAGCAGAAGACGTCAAACAGTTGGGATTGTCGACAACATCACACTCGCAGCCATACAACATCGGGTGGCTTCGCCAGGGATGAGATATTCGTGTCATACGGCATCCAACCCTTCAAAGATGAGGTATTATGTGATGTTGTCCCACTAGATGTATGTAATGTTCTCTTGGGCCAGCCATATATGTGGAAGCACCATGTTGTTTATGAGTCTCGACCTCGTAGTATCATTGTTACTTTGGGGGGTCATCTCTACGGAATACCAGAGGCAATTCAGAGTATTGTCCCACCTAAACAGTGTCGCAAGGTAGTATCTCATACCACAAAATTCAACTTCTTCACAATGTATTCAACGCGTGAACAGAAGAACACCACTACAGCCTCAGTCCAAGCACCTTCTATCCAACAGAAGCAGGTCGACAAGATTGCAACAAAGTGTAAAGATTCTTTTTGCACACAGACATCTCATGTATCAAGACGGGTTAAAAAGGTCCAACCCTTCCAGCCACAGGTTCGTGACAACCTTCAACAAGCTAAGCAACGCAACTTCTCCAACAAGGCAAACAGCTCATCAAGATGCAGATTCAGCAAACCTGTTTCCCTCTCCCCCGGGCACTCAATGCAATGGAGACCATTGCTTCCTAAGGAGGGAGGATTGATCCAGGCGGATATCAGTGGCCACCCACCTTTTGCAACTGGCTCAAAACAATTTTCTGGCATTTTGGTAATTTACTATTTTTAGCAGTTTTTAACTTCCGAGGCCATTTTGAGGGCCTAAATGAAGGTTTTTTTGGATCTAGGTTCTCAATAATACTTGAAGGCTATCATTGAGCCCCCAAAATGAATCTCCTCGATGATACCTTTCCAACGAGCTATTGTGCGCCCCAAATGGAGATCGTATGCCAAAGTTACGCCCCCGGGAAGTTGATACACCAAACTACCCAAAACGGGGTCCACAAAATTGTTGGTTTTTCATCTTTCGGAGTTAGGGTTTTGGATTTTTTTTATAATAAAAAGGCCTTTGGAGCCTCATTCTAAAATCATCTTCTTGCGAATGCAAATAGCCGTCACATCTCTTCTAAGAGATAAGTTGCTACCATTCTAGCGAGTCTTTCACTCTGTAGTTTTGCAGTCTTTGTACATTTTCGTTCATTAATAGAAAATTGAATATTATTGTATCTTTGTGTTTATGGTTTCATCATACATTTATGTTATATTATTGGATATCTGAGATATCTCTCATTTCATGCCGAAAATAATTCGGATCACTAAGTCTTGGGTGTTCACTTGTCTCCTTACTTCCAAGGAAAATAGGCTCATAACTAATAAAATACAATTTTAGATCATACTCAAAGTAAGTAACCCAAATCCTTTGTAAATATTCACCAAACTAGTATAATAAGATCGTATATATATACAAATAGCATCTAACCTTTCTTATCTCATATATAAAACTAAAAACTAACTCTACTCACAATACCCTAAATTATAATGAAATATATTAAGTTAATCTATTTATTAAAAAATAAACTTACCAAAATTATAATAACAACATTACCAAATAATGAAATAAATTAAGTTTATCTACTTATTAAAAAATAAACTTACCAAAATTATAATAACAACATTACCAAATATATAGTACCATATTATATTCGAAGGGCAATAGTATACTTGAATTTATATTCACAAATCATAATTGCATACACATTTGCAATAATTTATTTTGACATGAGGAGTGGGTCCCAGTCTATGACCCACAGAACGAACAAAGAGGAAAAGAAGGCTTCGGCCAAAGCATGCAAGTTGTAACCCTGCTAAACGCCAAGTGTGTGGTACTTGTAACTGTACATAGCAAAACAAAAATCGTTGACTACTCACCAATTGGCTGCGTGTTACAGAGTCCTAAACACAGAAACAGACCAACCTCGACTACGTAGATTAATTAACAACTAAACGGCCTCGTTTTCGGCCTTTTTAAAGCATAATTCTGATCTCAATTTGGCAATTAAAATGGTAAGAACCCCAAAATTCTAATTTTATAATTCAAAACTGTAAAATAAATTTTCTTCTTACAGTTTCTAAAAAGTGAGTTAATTTTTTCCATAAAGTTTTTAAATCCACCCAAATCATTAAAATTAAAATTTAAACATCATATTAATAATAATTGTGAATTTTTTTATATCCACCAAATTCCAACCAAAATAGTGATAAATTCATAGACAACTTCAATACCAAACACCTTGAAAATAAATTTGATAAACTTTCTCGATCAAACAGTGTGTCATAATTACTGGCAAAAAACTGTGAGGTAAAAAGTTTTTAGGGAAGTGGTTTACAAATGACTTGGTCTAAATGTTTTAAGTTTTTACTTTTTTTGGATCAGTTTTGTTTAAAAATTGGTTTGAAATATATAAAATTGTTGGAATGGCAGATTTTAGTGGTTCAGCATATATATTCCAGATGCATTAAAGTTTTCAAGGACAACAAATCAGTTTATGCATTCAGAAATACAATTTGAACGCTGCAAAATTGAGAATTGACCAACAATCACTATGCCGAATTCCTTGGTAGTCACCTGAAAAATTCAAAAACGTCAAAAATTGCACTTGCTTGCTTTCTCAAATCAAAATTTACAATCCTACAAATCTGTGACATCCATACAGTTTATCCCACCTGATATTGTATATGATGATCAAATTAGTCATCATTGATTGTATCTAAACTAAAGATTTTTTTTTAATATATTTTAGAAGATGGAAAAATTTATCACAATTCAGTTGTTAATCAATAGCTAGAACAATTATTATTGATTGCTAAATGTGCTATCTGAAATAACCCGCTGGTGGTCCATAAGAAAACAAACTTTCACTCCAACCACATGTCTATGAATCTAGAGCCATTAACCCATTAACATGTTTAGTTACTCCTAAGAAAATTAACTCCTAATCAATCAAAAACAATATTTTAATATTATATTTTTTTTCCCCACTAAATTTCAATTTCAGACTCTCTTACAAGGCAATGATATAAAAACTGTACATCTCCATCCATGCTATTGATTAACGTCAGTGTAACGGTCATACCCAGCAGAAATAATAGCCATGGCTGTCATTAAAAATATATATGAAGACATATGCATAAGCAATTCATTAACGTCAGTTTTATTGTCATACCCAGCAGAAATAATGAGAATAGCTGTCATTAATAAAGACATAAACGTCACTGTGATTGCCATGCGCAGCAGAAATAATCGGAACGCCTCTAATTTTATATATATATATATATATAAAATAAAAAGGCATATGCATGAGCACAAAGATATTAAAAGATATCCATGACTTCAAATTGGTATCCCAGTAAAATTCATATTTTAGTTCAGAGAAGCCAAATTCTTTACGACTTCGCTTAAATATTATTCTAAATATATTGGAGAACCATTCAAAATAAATTTGGTGGGCTCCGATGGCTCCGGCTACACATTTTTATAACTATAAAAAAGTCTACATAAATTTATTTTAACGCAATATTTATGATGTCTTTATCGTACAAGAAATTTATATTTTTTAATATTAATATTTAATAATAAAAAAATTAAAAATCCTTTAATTATATAAAATATTGATATTTAAAGTATCTTTGACTATAGAAAAGACAATTAACCATCTTTTAAGGTTTTATTGCACATAAAATTGTCCATAACATTTTACGAATTCAACTATGTTAAATTTAGTAACGGAGGTTCATATGTCCAGTGAACGGAGATTTATACTCTGCCGTAAATTTGAAAGGTTTAAACTTTACAGTCTGTAAATTTGAACGCAAGTCTATATAACTGTGGTGAATTTGAATAGTGGTTTATTCTCTGGGATGAATATATAAACTCTTCAATGAATTTTTGAAAGCAGATTTTCATGCATTGTAAACTCTGTAGTAAATTTGAATGGAGATTTTAAGGATTTATATGAAGATAATCATTTTTCAGGGATACATAAACTCTGCTGTAAATTTGAACATAGATTCTCATACATTATAACTGGGTGGAAAATTTGGAACGAAGATTTCTCTTGGGTTTATACATTCAGATGTAGAGTTGACATATGAACTGAGATTGTATTTGAGCTCCATTCGGGTCATTTTTGTTGCTCTTAAAACTTTGTTGTACATCAAAYATACAAGTTTATTTTCTTGTATGTTTTCTTTGCTTTTCAATATGATCAATTTACAAGTTTATTTTCTTATTTATTTTCTATGCTTTTCAATATCATCAATTTATCACTGATATTGAAATYTTTGAAGGGGAGGCYTAASAAAGTAATTTTAGATAATYTTTATGAACATATAAAATYATTGAGAGAAAAGATAAACCAAACTTCAAACAAAGYTAGAGRCAATGCTTGATAATTAGATYCTTAGAAGACAAGATTTTAGAATATTAGAGGTTTCGAGAATCCACTACAGAAAATGGAGGTTAGATTACAAGAAATGGAAAAACAAAGCCAATAAAAGTAACAATCAATCCAAGAAGGAAGGAGAGGTCAGAAAATCATAATTTGAAAACAAGATTAAAGAGCTAAAAGAAAAGCTAACTAACAATTTCGCCCTAAATAGTTGGGAAAATAAATTGGATATAAAAGTCATCAAAGAGGAAATGAATAAGTTAATTGAATTGGATCATGAGTGTAACCAAAAAGCCTTGATCCTCATTATTTTTGGTATAAAATGACAGAAAGATGAGGACAAACTAGAAATAGTAAAAGAAAAACTAAAAGAAAAGTCACAAATTAAAACAACTTACCTCATAGAAACAAAGAGGTTGGGCAAAATAATTGAACATAAAGATAGGTTGATTTGTGTCAATGCAAGCTCTAATGACCATAAATATGACATATTTAGTAAATCTTCGAACTTAAAAGGGTTAGGAATATTTATAAATGAAGACCTCATTCCATAAGACCAAGTTGAATTAAGGAAGTTCAAAAAGGTAAAAGAAGTCATTAAGGAAGGAAAATGGACAATAATTTCAAATCGAAAAGCTAGTATTAAGGATAGAGACCAAAAAGATAATAACAAATAGGAATTGGGGACACTTTGAATTCTCTCTTGGAACTGTCATGACTTTCCATGGCACAAAGGCCCTATGTTGAGTTGGATCCTATGTGAAATTGATATTATTTTTCTAGTTGAAACTTGGGAATGTGAAGAATCTAAGGCCCCTAACATAGAAGGATTTGTCTTGTGGTCAACCTGGAACAAGAAATCCTACTACAAAGGGATTGGAGACATACCTTGTTACATAAAAAAATAACATTTCTCATCACATTTGACTTCATAAAATAGACCCCCTCAATCAATACATTTGGATAGAGATTTTTGACATTAATGTTAAGAGCTTTATATAGCAATATCTTATTTCGTGACTATTGATTCTACCTTTTATAAACAACCAAACTAAATAAAAAGTTCCCTTATAATAGCTTAGAGCAAGACATTTACAATCTGAGAATTGAAGGTGATATCATCTCGCTAAGAGACTTTAATGCTAGAACTGTAACTAATCAAGCTATTATTTTAAGCAATAATTCCAACCCTAATCCTTTATGGCTAGACGAGAATATTGTTTTAGCTAACAGGGACAAAAGAAACTAAGAAGACCTAACTAAGAATTTGTCTGGTACCGAGCTAATCAACCTCTGGAGTTCTCAAGACCTAATAATTTGCAATGTCCTAATGAAGTGGCTGAAATCCAACCGGGTTACTTGTATTCATGGTTGGAAAGCTTATCCAAGTGGACATCGGTGGCCACCCACCTCTTCCACTGACTCAACCCGACTCTCCATCTTGGTAGTTTTTTTATCTACAGTTTTTCAGGTCCTAAACTTATGAGGTTATTTTGAGGCCCTAAACAATGTTTTTTGGCCATTCATGGGCCTGAAGTCACCATGGCTTGCCAAAAATTGTATTTCTTGGCTAGATATTTCCAACAATCTATTGTGCACCCCCAACATAGATTATATGCAAAATTTGCGCCCCTGGAAAGTTGATGTGTCAACTAACCACATCGGGGCCTACAATCATTTTGGCTCTTTGTCTCATAAGGTTAAGGTTTTGGATCTTTTGGGTTTAGTAATTTATGTTAAAAGGTCATTTCGACCTCTTGTAATGTTCTCTTATGAATGTGCATAGCTGACACCTCTTTTTTCAGAGATAAGTTACCACCATTCTAGTTAGTTTATATTGTTTTACATTTCACGGTATTTTCCAATTTCATTTATTAATAGAATATGGTTTTCACTATATTATAGTGATCTCTGTAATATTTATTTGTGTTTGTGCTTTCATTCATATTCTTTCATTTCATTTCATTCTATATACAATCCATATTAGTGGTAGCAAAACAATATTCTCTTTTTTATTTCTCAGTGCATGTCCCTGACGAGGTCAAGGTATAAAGAGTTGGATCTTGAACTAATTTCACTTGGGGAAGACCACTCTCACCAACCCAAGCAGCCTCCCATGGTAGATGAAAAGAGATATTACAAAATAGGATATCCTATCAAGTTGTTTCTCGAGGAAGTGCTCGCACAACAGAGGAACAAGATGATGGAAAATTCCACTCAGATCCTTCAATGAATGCCAAAAATGGTTGAGACATCTTCAAAGAGCAACCATTTCAGAAATGTGACACCCTTCAAGGTACAAGTTAAATTTGACATTCTTTTATTTGAAAGAAATATAGATGTTGATGTTATGGAGAAATGGTTAAATCTATTAGAGGGTTATTACTCCGTTCAAAAAAAATTGAACATCAAAAAGATCACTTTTGCAGGGCCTTAAGGCCCTTCCCTGTGTCAAAGATTGGTGGGAAAGTTACTGGGAGAGCCATGATGGAGATGAGTCTACAACATTTAGGACAAAACCCACTTGGGAAACTTTTGTGGATTCCCTCAAGGAGGAATTCTACCTTGTTGAAAATTGTGATGACCAATACATGAGATGGAAAACTTTGCATCATGAGAGAGACCAAAGAGTGTCGAAGTACATAATATATTATATACCTTATGCTAAAAAAATAGTTATATAATATAGAGATGGATTTATTGGGCATCTCTTCACTGGGATCTGCTTATCGATATGTTGTCAAAATCAAGAAAAAAATTAAGCAAAGGAATAAGTGAGAGTTTGGGTCTGCAAATCCACCACAATAAAAGCATGGTAAAGGTTGCCCCAACTCATAGAACAAACGATAGAGCAAGGATAGGAAACCTCAAGACAACTAATCCAAGTCGTCGGAAAAGAAGGGTAACATGAATTCAAAGAAGGACACCGGAAAGTGGTGTGAGTTCCACAAAAACCCTGGCACAACACTGATGAATGTCACTCGCAACAATCATTATTGGCCAATCTAAAAGAAAAGGAATCAAACTCTGGCTCAGACCCTTAATCATAGTAGGATAAGGGAAAGCAAATCATTGATGCAGAACCCATTGCTACCATTGCAACTACAAAGATTCAACCAGAAGAGTCAGAGGATCCTGAGGAGGGGGGGTATCTCTTCGATTCACATATGTGGGTGAACATGACTCCACTACATTTCATTGTTGATAGTGGTAGCCAAAAGAACCTAATATTGATCAAGGTCATCGAGAGACTGATGTTTCCAACAACACCACACCCCCAACTATACACCATTGGTTGGTTGAGCCAAGGACAAGACCTCCGCATCAATCAACAATATCACATGTCCTAAAACATCAAGCCCTTCAAAGATGAGGTACTGTGTGATGCTGCCCCACTTGAAGTTTTTGATGTTCTTTTATGACAACCCTCTATGTGAAAACATCATGTTTTTTATGAGTCAAGGACTCATACTGTCATTATTACTTTGGGAGGCCATCTCTACTGGGTAGTAGAGGTATTCATGACTATTGGAGTTTCTTTGATTTTGGCAAAGCAATTATAAAAGGTAATCTCTCAAACCAAAAAAATTGTCCTCTTCACGGTTCGTTCGAAAGGCGAATAGAATGTCATTGCGAGCATCATCACCTCAGCATGGCACCTCTCTACACAAAAAAATAGGTGGACAAGATTGTAGGAGAAATTTGAGATATCTTTGCTTCCCCTATAGGTGTGTCTTTGCACTATTAAGTAAAACATTCAATTCAATTGATACATGGTGCTCCTTTTTCCTAATGCCCTAATATATAGGCTCTCTCTTCTATAGAATGAAGAAATAAAATGTCAAATTCATGAGCTCCTCCAAAAGGACCACGTTGAACCAAGCTCCTCACCTTATGGGAGCCCAATTGTATTGGCTCAAAAGAAGGATGGGACATGGAAAGTTTGTATCGATTATAGATCCCTAAAAATTCATTGTTAAGAATCGATACCCAATCCCTCAGATTCACGATCTTCTTGATCAGCTTAAGGGTGCCAAGTTCTTTAGTTATATTGATATGAATTCATACTACCACCAGATCCTAATTGAACAAATTGAAGTATGGAAAACCACCTTCAATTCCAAAGAAGAATATTTTGAGTTCTTGGTCATACCTTTTGGCTTGACTAATTCTCTAGTAACATTCTTGATGATGATGGATGATGTCTTGTCACCATTCACAAAATCTTTTGTGGTTGTATATTTGGATGGCATTCTAATATTCAAAAAAAATTGGGTAGAACATTTGTAGCACATTCAACAGATACTGAGTACTCTATGGCAACACAAGTTATATGATAATCTGGAGAAATGCTTGACGTGTGCTCAAATTGACATATTTTTAGCACTCATCCAATACTTTTTGCACACCTTTTCCCATTTTCATTTCCATATTTATACACTTTCCATCCACAACGGCACATTTTTGGTCAAGGTATAATCACTCATGCAATATGATATTTCAATACTTATTCATATGCATTTTTATGAGATTATTACCTTTCATGCTAACAATGCTTTACAAGATCAAAGTTGCACAGATACCTTCCCAACATGTGAGATACAATTATTGTTCAAGTGTAGCTACTACAACTCTCGTTGTTGTTGCAACTCCTAGTGTTGTGACTCTGGTCATTGTTGCAATTCCCAGTGTTGCAACTTTCATTGTAGATCGTTGTTGCAACTCCCAATGTTACAACTCTCACCGCATTCCATTGTTGCAACTCTGCAACAGCTCATAGGTCAACCAAACAAGTGTCACCAGGGATCGACCAGTCAGCCAAGAACCACTCAGCCACCACATGTTGTGTTCAATTTTAGTTAGCAAGCACATGATTTTTCACTCTTTTGGAATATACAATGTAACAAGATGAGACAACTTGATTCTCATGGTTATCAATTGATTTTCTTAGCTCATTTAATTAGAAGTCATTTTGTATAAATATGTATGTTCTCTCTGAGCCAGGGGACGGAGGAAAAACAACATACATTTTTTAAAATAGAGTTGTATTGAGCCACATATTTTTGTTTAATAAATTTTTTGTTTCATTCTTGTTCAATTGATGGTGTGTTAAGCGTTTGAGCGTCTACTGAATTCTTAGACCAATACCTCGTTTAAGGAGGCAGGGGCCCCTCCTTAGCTCGGTACTGTTTGTATCTCCTACCGTTTGTAGAAGACGTTATCATTTCATTTCCATCTTCTTATTTATTTCCAGCAATTCCTTCACTAACATCTCATTTTTCTCCATTACTGTAGCTTTTGATTGCTAAACACTAACATTTTAGGGTAATGATCTGTGATTGATAACGAGCAGTTGCAGTTTATCTTCCTTATTTACTTCTAGCAATTTCTCTATAAAACATTGTGCTACAAATCTGGTGTTTTCTCGTTGATGTAACTCTGTCACCGCCACGTTATGCTAACCTTTCAAAACCTTGTCTTTTGATTGGTTAAAGTGTAGCAGTAACATGTTTTATTCATTTTCATTTATTTCCAGCAATTCATCTATTTAACTTTGTTGTAGCATTAATATTGTCTTTGTGCGATTCTAGTTGTTGTAACTCGTGTTGTTGCAACCCCTGTTGTTGCAACTCTACATCTAGCTTTCTAATTAACAATTGTGTGGTTTGCTAATTGAGATAGTTTATTTTCCTTGTTTACAAGCATGGTGTGGTTTGATTCTTATAGTATGAGTTACATGAGCCATAACATAGCTATCACAATAATCAAGATCACTTTAATACTTGGACAAGCCACCTTTACTTTTTTGCAAGTGTGATTTACTTTCCTGTACGAGTGATTTTCTTTTCGCAAGTGTGATTTATTGTTCTGTAAATGTGATTTACTTTATTGCAAGAGTGATTTACTTTTCCAAAAGTGTGATTTACTTTCTTGCAAGTGTGTCATTTACTTTCATGCAAGTTTGACATTAACCTTCCTGCAATGTGTGCTTTTATTTTACAACTGTGAAATTGGTGTAGTTTAATTTGGTAGCTTTCCTTGTGACTTTCATTCAAAAATACTACGGCCCATTGGTGGTTACAACATTATACTTGCATATATGGTGCATGATAGTTCATAAGTGTAATACGACCTCAGATTGATAATTAAATGTACAACTCTTCAATTGCTTACTAAATTAATTGGTGAGTAATTGAAAAGTACGTAAATGCTCATTTGACATGCATATAATTTAGTATCTAGGATAACATCGTGGATGAACATGGGATGCATGTGGACCCAGCCAAGATCCAAGTCATTTGTGATTGGCCATCCCTGACAACTCTAATAGAGCTTTGTAGATTCTTGGGGCATTGCCAACTTCTATTGTAGGTTCATATTAGGGTTCTCTCGTATCACTTGGCCCTTAAGCCAAGTGACCAAGGGTGGACCTAAAGCCAAATTTTCTTGGTCTAAGTCACAACAGAAAACATTCGAGGATCTAAAATGCCACCTCTGCTCGGCACCAATCCTAACTCTACCTAACCTACAATATCCATTTGAGATTGAGAAATATGCCTCCAACTATGTTAATAATAGATTCCTCACTCAACATGGAGATCCAGTGGCCTATCACAATGAGACACTCTTTGATACTATTCATAGGTATCCCACCTATGACAAGGAAATGTAATCCATTGTACATGCATGCCAACAGTGGAAGCATTATATTCTGGGAAAGGAAACCTTCATCCACATTGATCACAAGCCTCTACAATTCATGCAGATGCAAGGGAAGTTATAGAATGACCGCCATCAAAAGTGGTCCATGTACTTGCAACAACTCCACTTAAACATTAAGTACAAGAAGGGAAACACAAACCATGTTGCAAAATACCTCAGTTGGCCTTTGGTTGTGGCGCTAACCATTGTTCTTAACTCCTTGTGGGAGCGAGACCTCCGGGTGGCCCCAATTGTACAACCATGACCCTAACTTCTCTGCCACATATCATACACTAGAAACAAGTAAACAAGTTCCATACCGTCACCTCCAAGATTCACTTTTGTGTTATCTGGGCTCTCTTTGTCTTCCTTCAAGTAAGCGTGCAAAACTAATTTGGCAGTCACATTACAGTTGGGTGGCAAGGAACTTTGGTGTGGAGAAGATAGTAGTATTACTTAAGAATTATTTCTACTATCCAAAACTTCAACAGGACATCAATAGGTATATCATATCATGCACTACATGTGTCATTGCTAAGTCTGCAATCAAGACGAAGGGGCTATACACTCCAATACTTACCCCAGATAAGCCATGGGATTCGATCTCCATGGATTACAAGTCAGGTATGTCATCCACTAATCATGGTAAGAATTGTGTCTTTGTGATTGTTCATCGGTTCTATAAAATGGTTATTTTGGCACCATGTAAGAAGGGTATCACAATCAAAGCCACTGCTAAGAAATTATTTGAGCGTGTTTGGGTTCATTTTTGGCTACCATGGACCATTATTTCAGATAGGGACAGTAGGTTCCTCAATACCTTCTAGTCCAACCTATGGTCTCTAATAGACACCGTGTGATTCTTCTTTTTGCTAGTTCTTCTTTATTTGACTCTTCAACATGTGGTTCCTTAGCTTCTTCTTTCTTTTTATGCCTTTCCTAAGGATTTCCTTCAAGTGATTCTATTGTCTCTTCTTCTAATTCAACCTCAGACTCTTCATTTGATATGTCATTAGGCACTGTAATTAATTTCCTTGCAAGGACTTCTTCAAGTGCCCCCTTATGCCCTTCTTGCTCAATAAGAGAAATATCTTGCAATGTAGTTTTATTTTTATTGTACTAAAGCTTCAAAAACTTCTTTTGTGCATTAATATTAATTGTACCAATTGAGTCCATCTAAGGATATCCCAAAACAATATCCACATCATCCATATCTATAACAAAAACATATGAATGCAACACACGTTTATCCATGGTAATCTTCAATCTTTAAAAATTTAAACATTTTTACCCTCAACTTGAGTGCTTTGAATATTCTTTGTGGGATCTTGCAATCTGTTGGTTGAGTTAACGTTGATGAGACTATGTTTTCCACTAGGGTTTATATAAATAATAATAATTTCATGTTGAATATATCCATGAACTTGTAATAGGAAGTTTGTGCATGAAAACAAACCCTTGGTGCTCTTCGTATCCTTCTTTCCAACATGAGACCACATGTCTAAAAATACTTGTTCATATTCTTCGTCTAAAAGTTCCTTCATCTTATCATGGTTACACAAATTCCACCATATGGTTGCATCAACTTTTAATTTAGTACTTACAAAAAAATTTAACTTATTTCCCCATAATGATTTCCTTTTGTTTATGTACTCTTCAATACTAGGACTATCAACTTTTGTTTTAAAATCTGTGTTGCTTGTGAAAATCCAAAAATAGAATTAGGGTTTTGAAGAAATCACTTACTTTTCAATGAAGTCACTTATGTAGTTAAGGTTTGAGACAACCAACGTAAAATGATCATAACTTATGTGATACTTCTCGGATTGGCTATTATGACAACAATTATGAAATTTCATGGCCATTATGAATCTACTATCAGTGGTTTGACTGAAATCTATGGACTACATCAAAAGTTATCCAATCTATAAACCATGCAATCGTCACTCGAAAAATCCCTAACAGTAACTATTTTAAATCAACAATAACTCCACTTCTCGGACTCCAAGTTGGATTTTTTTTTGAACTTGGATATTTTCGAAAGGAATTCAAATATACCACTAGTTTCTTCAAATTCTCCATTGAAAGTTTCATAAAATGCCCTAATTTCTTTTGTCCTCTTTTTTCCTTCAAAAATTTGTTTATTAAAAAAAGAAAAACCTCCCACCTTGTGCCCAAGAAAGATCTCTAACACCATTTGTATTGAACCTTGATATATAAAATATCCAATTATGAAATATCAATCCTTAAGATTGAGAATTAAACTCTTGTCTTCAACAAATACCAAAGATTCAAACCATAAACAACATAAGAATATAGAGAAGAACTTTTAGGGTAAGGTAACACCATCAAATATTCCAAGTTATGGAAGGAGTCACTCCACAAGCCATGCTTTCTACAAAGAATACATCCAATATATCTCCAATATAATTATACTCGTGCATTTATGTTTTCTTATGATTATATCTAGGGATCCATGCCAACTAACCCTTATTATTATAGTATTTCCTCTTAACTACATAGTGGGCCTATTTATTACCCATCAACTACCAAATGGGCCTATTCCATGGTTAGCATGGCCACATTACATCCATTATACCCTTACATACCTCCCTAGGTACCCCATATTATCTTCCCTAGGTACATTACAGTGAGATCCAAAGCTCTCAAAGGGATGGGTCCTTTTCTACCTTAAATGATTTCTCTAACTCTAATGGTTGAAGAAATTTTGGCTCTTTGGTAAAAGAACACTGGAAAACATAACCTTCCAGTGTTTTGTTTTTTTTGAAATGCAATTCCATAGTTTTTATTTATAGGAAAAATTGGAACTCCAGTGGTGAACCAACTCAAATGTGAAATGCTTCTTATTCATAAGTTGTACACCATGTGATTAATTAATACCCCTGAGAGGCCAAAGGAACAAGCATTTATGAGATGAAATCTCGACCCAATCCTATACACCACCATAATGTCACTCAGATAGCTCCTTCGCCATTAATATGCCACAAAGGTAGCTAAATTCCACATTTACTAAGGTCATGTACTAAGGTCTTGAAATATTTTCTACATGACTTGCACTATTTAATGGGTGAATACTTGTATGATCAAAGAAGCAAACAACTAAAGGTTTGACCTTGCTTAGTAAGGTGCAAAATATCCATGAGGTAGTATGATTATTGCATTATGTCAATTATTCTAAACCGGTGATGCCTTCTAGTATGGTCACTTAAATTTCATAGATGAGTGAAACTGAGGTGATAACACCTTCTCTGAAAAATTGGTGATTGTTGCTTGTTTCGTCATCATAATTTAGCAAGAGTTCTAATAGATTTGTTTTCTATGTAGTTTCCTCTAAACTATTGTTGTTGCAAAGCTCAGTTTGTTGAATGTTCCTTTGTGAAAAGAAGGTCAAGTAAGGCATGGATTTTATCTCTCTATTTCAATGCAAAGCTTCACCCATGGAATGTCAAATGGTCAAAGGGTCAATTGTCGAATGGAACATGGTAGGACCAACGTTTCCTTGGGAAAATGTATTATGTATCCTTGATGTTTATGGTGATTACAAAACAACACAACCAGGAGTAGACTAAAGAAAAGTAAAGTGAGACCAAATCTTGAGCATAGAAGAGAGGAGTGATGTTAGACCAAACAACAAGCATGGTAAAGAGGAGGTAAGAAAAATCATCTAGTAGTAATAAGAGCTTGAATGAATGCATGGACGATTAAACCATCTAGTGTAGAGAGGGAGGGAAACCAAATGACACATTGGGTTGGCTCGAATAAGGGAAAGAATGGAGAATTGTAATGCATAGACATTAAAGTTTGATGCAGGAAAAAATTGGGCACTATCTCACTAATCAACCATCCCAATAATCATACCAAGCGAACTGGTTACAAATTAATCAAGTAGGTCTCTTTCACTTTTAACCTCATAGCCATTAACTTCTACATCATATTAGGGCCCACCCCTCGTTTCCATACTCAAACTTAACTCGATTGCAGATTTCGACCATCCAACGATATAGAGGAAAGTCAATCGTTGGCTTTTGTTGACTTTGCTCCATGCACGTTGGATGTACAGAATCTACAATCGAGATAAGGATTTCCCATTGCCATAGATCGAAAGATGTGTATATTTTAACCTTGTACAATATTTACTGCAAACAGATTTTCAGTAAAAGAACAGAAAAGATACAATGGCAAATACAAACATGACACAGATATTTTTCCCCTATAAACCCAAACCGGGAAAACCAACATATTCTATGTTCATTCATCATGACACATTGTTTACAATACAATATACATATAGGAGCCAGCGGCATCCAAAACCCTAACCCAATGACCTGGATTAGTCAACAACCCTAATTCCTTAACCAGAAATAGAAAACCATCGGCAAAAAACCATGTGCCGAAAAACCATCTAAATATGTGACACATTTTCCAAGGCAAAAAAAAATTCTGGGGGCGCTACACCCACCAAGGGCCCCAAACCCCCCATGCACGCCTAGCGCAATGCAAACACTACTACTCATGCAAAGAATATAACGCATACCCAACAAGATGGTCATGGAGGAGTCTCATGGAGATGCATTGGAAAAGGAGGGTTGATTGTGGTCATCGAAAGGGGGCTTGCAGAGTGAAATAAAGGAGAAGGGTTGATCATAGTTGTTGAAAACGGTTGACTTGTGTTATTATGAAAGACACTTGATGCATGGGTGGGWGGTAAACATTGTATCAAGGCCATTATTCATAGTGGAGCTCATCGGAGGGATTGTATATTGTGTGATGAGAAAGAGAAAARRAAGTCAAKAAGGATAAGCCATCAACCATGAATTCCACGAGGGMCAACATCAAAKATGTCCATAGTRGGMYCAAGAATATAGTATAGTCCAATATGMAACTTTTTTTTTCAAATCAAGAAAAGCATYACAATACTCAAGGTTATCGRTTTAGCCTCTATTATACAATCTCAAGACTCGGATGGGTCACTGCAYGATTGTGTATAGACAAAACTTGGCCACTTGAAATAACTCGTTGGCRGTTTATAAGGGCATAGAGTTCCACTCTTTCTTGATGTGTTTGCATCTTGAKCCATAAACATGTTTTCTTACRTTCGAGGAAKATGAACCCTTAGCCAATCAGATGMAATTTAAGGTCATATATTGGGACCAAAAACAATTTTAACCTAAATAATAAATGMAAKAAATYCATTCTCCCTCRCTRTCATTGTTAAGACTATAAAAATGGGGTCATGTATTTTCAAGTAGCATTTAACTTTAATCTCATACATAAAACTAAATACTACCTAGATCACAATTTAATAGGAAACCCAATATCCAACATGTTATCCCCTAGCCTAGGGATAACAAAGGATATTGTGTATTTAGGCCCACAGGTTCCATACATGGAGTGTCGAGAGTTGGATGGCCTATGCGGACCCACTTTTATTCAAGTACATTACACATATCGACAACAACAACGTCCATCACACTAGGTTGGTCCTAAAGTGGTAGTGGGTCTTTCTCCATGAGGTAATGAGTCCAGGTATCATGGTATGTATCACTCTGATATTTGAAGCACTTGAACATGTTGTATTGAATCCTTCTTCATTTCATGACGTTTACTTGGAAATTATGCTCTTTGCCTTGTTTAAACCTAGGAGGGTGACACGATGCACTAGTAAGTTGATTTACCTTTAGGATGGGTTGCTACTGGGTGGATATTTGAAGAGTCATCATTCGTTCCCTCCATACTTACCACTTTCTATCTTTATTCATTCCATCTCCCCATCTTTTGGGCATTGGGATTGGCTACACTAAGAAGGGTTGTACCTTACCTCATGGGAAGAAGGGGTTAAAGGCCCAAAGGGTAAAAGTAGTTGGTAAGAGTTAAAATCCATTTTGAAACCTTCGAGATGCTTCGCCCAGGGATCCCCGAGAAAGCAATGAAAATATTCTCAGTAATAAAAGGGGACCCACAAGATAACATGAAAACTCAAGGTTTTAGTTGATGGATAGGAGGTCTCATCATGAGCCGACCTATTATGACCATAGACATGTAGCGGTATGACATTGCCACCAATCTGGTCACCAAGCCAGGGTAATGGCTCTTGGTTTCATAGCCAAGAGAAAGGGGGTCTCATCACGAGCCAACCTTCTCATTTTCGTGAAATGTTTTGTGGATGACACTGTCACCTCTGGTCACTAAGCTAGGACAGTGGCCTTCAATTATTCCCTTGTAGCACAAAAAAAAAGATCAAAAGAAAGAAAGATAAGAAAGAATAAATCTCAATGAATGGGCTAGGAAACAATTGCATTCATGACAAGGTGTAGCTCACCCTCCACAAAGGCACACACAAGTAAGACTCTACATTTCCCTGTTATCACATGCACCCCATGCCACTTCGTACACTTACATGACTTGGATTAGGCTCCACCTAGGAAACACCCTAGAATTAAATGGGATTAACCCAATAAGACATCCTGAGACCCTTCCCAAACATAAATTTGATAAGTTGCATAACGTCTTTGAGCATTTGTTTGGTTTAGGGGGGTTTGATACACATGTTCAGTTGATTTGATTATTGGATGTGATTTATTTGCTATGATACTCGTGACTCATGGACCCCTGGAGGGCGTACCTATTTTTCTTTGTAAGACCTTGCTCAGTGGATAGGTATTCATGAGGAGATGACCAATTCAAACCTTCATGAGGGCTTGAAGCCCAAGGATGGATGTTGAGACCCCAGGCTTGGGGCATGCAATGATGACCAGCTTGAGTGATACAAGAAGAGGTTGTTTCCTTTGGAGGGACTCTGGAAGGCCTAGGGGGGTGGGGATTCTGCCCTCCATGCACCAAGATGCTACCCTTTGGAGGCTGAGACGCCATCCTTCTAGTCCAGGACAATAGGGTTCCTTGAAGATGATGGTAACACATGTGGACAAAGATTGAGGCCTTTGGAGGCCTAGCTCCATGTTCTTGCAGCCTAACATCCCCTTAAGGAGACCTAATGTCACCCCAGAAGGGATGACATCACCTTATTTAGGGTCATTTTATGTAAATTTATTTAATTTGTAAATTAAGGGCAGAATTGTTGAGGTCGGCCTTGTATTTAAAAATAAATTTAATTTTCGGCCAGATTTTGGTATAAATACACAAAAATGACATTCAATTTGATAATATCTCTCCCGTGAGAGACTGAGGACTGAAATTGGTGCCCTTTTAGGGTTTATTGGCTGAAATTGTAAGGCACACTTGTTTTGGAGGCTAAATTTTGAAACTTGGATCATTTTTTTTTTATGAGGTTACTTGGCAATCTAGGGTTATATTTCTTAATTATTCTTGGTGAAGTAAGTAAATCTACAATTGTCATTTCATTTTGAATGGTTATAGTATATTTTCTTATTCATGTTAAATATTATGAAATGGCTTGCTTGACCAACCCTAGGAGTAAAGGACTTAAGGTGCTACTTATTTTCTCTTCATTTGCTAAACTTTACTAAAGTAATTTGACCTAGACAAACTTCTAAATCCCTAAAGTGCTAGCACTTTAGAAGCTATTGTCTATTTGTTGTTGCTCTTGATATCTTTCAATAGTCTAAGGAGGAGGAAAGTGCTAGGGCCTAGAAGTGCCTACTCTCTAGCTCGCCTCCCTAAAATTTGGTTCTTAGAGGACTTAAGGTGCTACTCCTCAAAGATCCACTTTATCTTCTTGGACAAATATAATCATTATTGTTTCTCCAAATAATTTGTGTTGAAACTTTTGACTCCATAACCCTTAAAGGCACTAGTCTCATCTCTCTTTGATTGGTTGATCAAACAACATTTGAACTTTAAACTCTCAAGCTTTTACTAACTAAAACTAACATTAACCTAGCCTAGAACTACTAACTTTTAACCTGTTGTTGTTATAATCATTGTTGCAACCATCTTAAAGAAGCAAATTTTATGCATAATCTACATTGAATTCTAGCTAAACACTTCTAAAGTTGCTTATGACATTTGATTATCATTCTACCTAGTAAATATTATCTTTTCATTGTATTTTCAAGCAATTTTGAGGCATATTTCTTGCAGTTATTACAAAATACCTCTTGTTGTTGTAGACTTTCATTTTACTGCAATTTTATATTAGCTATCATATATTTCATTGGTTTATTGTCTTATTGAAGCACTAATATCATTTTGTACTTAAAACTGCCATATGTTTGCTTGTTGTCGTGTTCCAGACAGGTACACTTCATCCATTACATTTGTTTCATCTCTTAAGACATAAACTCAGCAAGACCTTTTGACTTGAGTTACCAGTGAGAGGGGGGTTATCTTTGCATCCTTGCTTTAGTTTCACCAGCCCTTTAGGTCACTAGGGACATCTCCCTTGGGGTAGTCTAACTCTAATCCTAAATAGAAAGGGGTTTCTTATTAAGGTGGCAGTGATAGGTCACCCCCTTGTTACGCCAATATTGTTTCACTTGCCTTGGGATTTGGGAAAGTACAGATTGCACGATAACATTTTTGGCGTCGTTGATGAGGAACACTAAGTCAATATTCCTCAAGGACACTTTTTCTGTAAGCCTGTTCTCAAATCCTTCACTTTACAAAGCTTACCTGCCGACTCCACTGAGGGTGATTCCCTCGTTTCCTTTTTATAATCCTTAGAAGGATTGTCTGGTGACTCGGCTAATTATAAAGTCGACCATGGCTTCTCAATGGGACCCAGGTAATTTTAAACCCTTGGATATGAGAAAAAATTTTGGTTACCCTCGACAAATGCCTCCGAGGTATGAAAAATGGCTCCCAAGATTCACTGGTAGTGATGAGGAAAACGTTGAAGACCATATGAGTGACTTTTGGGCCTTCTTTCATCTCCACCCTATCAATGATGATGCTAAATACCTAGCAATGAAAATTTTCTCTGTTACTCTTCATGATGATGCTAGAAGATGGTATGATGGCCTCCCTAATGCTAGTATTACATATATGGACCAATTAGAGCAATTTTTCCTCAGAATATTGAATGTCAAAGAGGATCCAGACATGTTACTACAAAGACTTTTGCAAATAAAGAATGTTGAGACTGAGGCCATTAAGGACTTACATACCAAGTTTAGGAGGATGTCACAACAACTCCCTAGAAGACATTGTCATTTTTCTGAGTTCTTCCTTGTCATGTATATAAGAGCATTCTTAGGACAATCAAAATTTATTCTCGATACAAGGAGCCCAAGGACAATCCAAGAAGCTTATGACATGGCCACAGAAGTCAAGATTGATGACCCTGGAAAGAATAATGTCCCTTGAGATCTCTGAAATGTGGGAACGAGACATTGACCCTCAAAAGGCTGAGGAGAGGGATCTTGATGAAGGTTACAAATCCCACGACGAAGAGAAAGAATTTAATCATGATTCCATCAAAGAAGACCGGGTTGAAGGACAAGAACCTGAAGAGCATGAGATATTGATATGTGCCTCTCCCTCTGATGAAGCCATCCAAGGTCATATTCCTCCTGCACAAGATAAATAGAATGAGGTTAATCATTTTCCTTTTCAAGTTTTTGATGATGCCTTATTTTATGATTTGAAGGGTGAAGAAGTTGTAGAGGATCCCTTGGATGTATTAAATCCTTCATGTTATGATAAAAGTAATGACGTAATTGATAATATTGATGAGTTCATACATGTTGGAAGACGTAAATGGGATGTGATTGGTTCTGATGAGGATCCCATTTATGATATGGAGGGTCATTTCCATTTTTTTCGTTTACAACAATCATATGATGTTCCTAATAATTTTTACGTTTGGCAACAATATGATGATATAATCATAGATGTTTTCCAAGCACCCAAGGGTGACCTAGTTCTATGTTCTCCTGATGAATTTCGGTCATACCTTGAGGATTTTAATGAGTATTACTTTGAGCACTTGGATTTATTCTATGAAGAATATTATCAACCACCATTGTACTCAGATCTTGATAAAGGTGAGGACATTGCTTGCCTAAAGCAGGGTACTTGTGACAAGGTATTCCATCTCCCTTCGACTACTTTACCTCGCTATGTCACTAAGGGTGTAGTTGGGAAACATGTCCCTTGTATTGAGTTTTATCTAGGGAAAAGCATTCTTCTAGAATTCAAGGGAAGGTTGAATACCTTAAGAAGAAGTTTATTATCTCATTCTTACAACTTTCCCTTAAAAAAAATTCCAATCATCCTCCAAGTTGTTGCTAGTCCCTTCCCAAACCTCCCAGACCTCAGGATGTGATGACGTCCAAGGTAGCCAACCTTCAAACTCTTTGAGTCGGTTTTTTGAGCCTTTGATTTTTCATTATCCCCTTCTGAGATGGATTGAGCACTTTCCTAGAAGTGTAACTTGGCATAATTTTATCCCTCCCTCCCTCCTCCATGAGCTAGACTTTATGATTTCCTATTATATGACGCAGGCTCTAACTCATGTTATTTTTGTGCTTGACTTGTCATTGTTTTGGTTTATGATGAAACACAGAGGCAGGTATTATGAGGTATTTCTAGGATGGTTTCAGTGGTTATTTGACTACACCTAGCATTCAACCAATACGTAAGTAGAGGTAGGTAGGCATTTGCATCCATTGTACATACCATTGCATTTCATATTAGTATAGTTGTAGTTGCATTTGCATATTATTTTGTCTCACTTGTATATATGTATGCTCATAATCATATGTTAGACTAGAGATGATTTTATTTGTTTATTTTATCATATATGGACGAGGGGTGATATCACCACCCTAGGGATTACTAGTTGAAATTGTGAGGCACACTTGTTTTGGAGGCTAAATTTTGCAACTTGGATCATTTTTTTGGTGAGGTTACTTGGAAATCTAAGGTTTTATTGCTTGATTATTCTTGGTGAAGTAAGTAAATCTACAATTGTCATTTCATTTTGAATGGTTATTGTTGGATTATTGAGAGGGGGGTGAATGAGTAATAGAGCAATTTAATCGTTTTTAACCATAAAATGAAAGTGTTATATCAATGTAGCATTATCATCCAATAGTTGCAAAGTAAATAAACAATGAACAAATGAGAAATCATACACATACACAGTACACCCGTGTTTTTACGTGGAAACCCAAAGCGGGAGAAAACCACGGAATGTTTTTTCTTTTATGTCTTTAAGAATTACATTCATTGGAAGCACTGACTTCCTTTGTTTTCCAGCTTCCACTGGAAGGAGGCTCCAACCCCCTAGCTTCTCAGGCTACAACCTGAGGGAAGTTCCTACTCCCCAATTCTCTGGCTACGACCAGAAGGAGGCTACAACCCCCTATGTTCTTCGGCTACAACTGGAAGGTGGCTACAACGACCTGTCCTTTCCTCGTCCAACTGCCCTGAAATATAAGTAGAATGATGGAACCACTGTCACACTATCACTGTGAGATATACTGTTGTAACCTGCACCAAACAACTGGTAACAACCTGTACCAAACAACATGTAATCAACATGTACCATAAACAAGTGCATCAACCATGCACCAACTTGTACCATCAAAGAGTGCATCAAACATGAACCAAATATGTACCAATCATGCATCAAATACACATAAATTGTGACTCGTCAATATGTACCAACATCATCAACTATACACCTCATGTATATGTCAACTCATCAACTACTTGTCTCAACCATGTACCCAATATGTACCTCAACCAAAATACCTCATCAATTTCATCATCCAAATCTAATTTGTAACTATGTACAAGACCTGGTGTATATGATCACATACCTACAAACCTTCCTTAACTTTAACAACAAGAGACTAGCATTTCATCAAACTTGACTTTAGTCTCACATAATTAATTTTGGATTAGTCAACAACCCTAACTTGCAATAATCATAACTATGTACTTGTAATGAATAAAGATCTTAAAATAATACACAATGTTCTTCAATGTATTTTATGGAATTCCTCCAGGTTTCACTGCTTGGAAACTCTCAGAAAATGAGTTATAGCAAAAATGGGATACCTTGTTGAATTATGCCTTATCCTAGAGAGCAAGCTTGTAGAGTGTGCCCCGCACGTAATATTTGTTGTATGGATCTGAAAATGGTACAAAGAATACAACATACTATACTCTAACCAATACATTTGGTATTACTGAATTTAGATCTATTGTGAAGAAGTTATGAGGTTTTTACCTGAAACACATGTTCTAGACTAGTTTCAGGACTAGCCACAAACCTTATTTTCTATGGAGTGTAACTCCAAAAATACAACGACCCACAAGATGAAACTTTTATCACAACTACTTGGATATGTTTCCTCAACAACCTCCATATTTCGCGGTCTGAATCATTCTAGAAAAAAAATTATTGATAAAATGGTGAGATGACATGTAAATAACATACCTTAGAAAGCATCATCAAAAGAATTTATCCTCCCTTGAATTTTGGCCTTCTTTACTTCACCTTCCCTCTAAAATTCGCCTTAGATATCCTTTGGTTACCTCAGTCACTTATAGATATTCAATATGCTTAAGTGTAATTAAAATGAGAGACCTTTGCCTCTTATTTATATTTTTATGTAGCTTCCTCAAGGGCTTATGTTCTAACCATCTTAAACCACTTTCCTTATTTTAGGGCTAACCCACTTCTAACCACTTGTCCACTTAGTAATTTCTCCATGAACTTTATTATTTAAATAATTTATTTTGTATCCACTTTGACTTATAGTACACTCATCACTTCACTTTATTATTTAAATAATTTCTTCTTTGCAACCACTTTGACTAGTTTGACCTTTTGGGGCTTCTAGATGACTCACGAGGGTTCTCCAACTTCACATGCCCATAACTTTCTAACCGTGAGGAGTTATGTGGCATTCCACATACCACCGAAAATGGCATGAAATGTACTTTCCATCTAGAATAGTCTTATTTAAATAATTTATTCTTTGAAACCACTTTGACTACTTTGACCTTTTGGGGCTTCTAGATGACTCGTGAGGGTTCTCCAACTTCACATGGCTATAACTATCTAACCGTGAGGAGATATGTGATGTTACACATACCACCAGAAATGGCATGACATGTACTATCCATATAGAATAGTATTACCTTCAAATATATTAAAACTCATACCATTATACATCAAACAAACTTGGGTCCATTACCCACACCTTTGTGCTACCGAAATTTGCTACCAGACTTTCTTCAAGGGTTGACATCAATGAAAACTAACCCAAATAATCAACAATTTCATTTTAAATGGTTATGGTATATTTTCTTACTCATGTTAAATATTATTAAATTGCTTGCTTGACAAACCCTAGGAGTAAAGGACTTAAGGTGTTACTTATTTTCTCTTCATTTGTTAAACTTTACTAAAGTAATTTGACCTAGACAAACTTCTAAATCCCTAAAGTGATAGCACTTTAGAAGTTATTGTCTATTTGTTGTTTCTCTTGATATCTTTCAATAGTCTAAGGAGGAGGAAGGTGATAAGGCCTAGAAGTGCCTACTCTCTAGCTCACCTCCCTAAAATTTGGTTCTTAGAGGACTTAAGGTGCTACTCCTCAAAGATCCACTTTATCTTCTTGGACAAATATAATCATTATTGTTTCTCCAAGTAATTTGTGTTGAAACTTTTGACTCCATAACCCTTAAAGGCACTAGTCTCATCTCTCTTTGATTGGTTGATCAAACAAACATTTGAACCTTAAACTCTCAAGATTTTACTAAGTAAAACTAACATTAACCTAGCCTAGAACTACTAACTTTTAACCTGTTGTTTTTATAATCATAGCTACAACCATCTTAAAGCAGCAAATTTTATGCATAATCTACATTGAATTCTAGCTAAACACTTCTAAAGTTACTTATGACATTTGATTATCATTGTACCAAGTAAATGTTATCTTTTCATTGTCTTTTCAAGCAATTTTGAGGCATTTTTCTTGCAATTGTTACAAAATACCTCTTGTTGTTGTAGACTTTCATTTTGCTGCAATTTTATATCAGCTATCATATATTTCATTGGTTTATTGGCTTATTGAAGCACTAATATCATTTTGTACTTAAAACTGCCATATGTTTGTTTGTTGTCTTGTTCCAGGTAGGTACACTTCATCCATTACATTTGCTTCATCTCTTAAGACATAAACTCAGCAAGACCTTTTGACTTGAGTGACCAGTGAGAGGGGGGTTATCTTTGCATCCTTGCTTTAGTTTCACCATCCCTTTAGGTCACTAGGGACGTCTCCCTTGGGGTAGTCTTACCCTACTCCTAAATAGAAAGGGGTTTCCTATTAAGGTGACAGTGATAGGTCACCCCCTTGTTACGCCATTCTTGTTTCACTTGCCTTGAGATTTTGGCAAGTACAGATTGTGTGATAACATTTTTGGCACTGTTGTTGGGGAACACTAAGTCAATATTCCTCAAGGACACTTTTTCGATAAGCATGTTCTCAAAGCCTTCTCTTTACAAAGCTTGCATGTCGACTCCACTGAGGGTGATTCCCTCATTTCATTTTGATAATCCCTAGAAGGATTATCTGGTGACTCCACTTGTAGTGTACCAATTGCTCTGATACCAATTTGTAGTGTACCAATTGCTCTGATACCAATTTGTAGTGTACCAATTTAAAGAACCAAGAGGTTTAACGTGCTCTTGTAATATTCTGTACACTCTTTTAATAATAAACACAGGCCAATATAACCACATGCATTTAAGCACAATTAAACACATTTAAAATACAGAGTGAAACATATCTCGTTACTGCT
>ML785185.1:343169-370651 GCA_009831015.1 Picea engelmannii
TCTCTCCTTTCTTGAGCACATCAATATTTTCCTCTCACAACAATCCACCCGTGACGCATCTCCTGCTCCTCCTCTTACTCCTCCCGAGATCACGGCCGCCCATTGTTGATTCATGGTTTGGTTTATTCAGTTCAGAGACAATCAATTTCTTCACTTCAGAGACGAGAAATAACGATTGATCTCATAATCATATTGAATACAATTTGTTTGGTATCTCTGTGTTTGTCTGCCTGCGTCTCATAATCATATTGAATACTTTAGAGTTGCGTGCTTTTGGCGGAATACTTCCGTTGGATTCCATTTTCTTTTTTCTTTGTTGTCAGATAAATAAATGTAAATTGAACATAAATAAATTATATTGTAATTCCCTATCATATAATATAATATGGTGTCTTGCTGTCTTTATAATCCGTGCAAGTTTATTTTGAGCAAATATGTGGTATTCCGCTTAATTTGATAGGTTTTGGAGCAAATATTCGAGATACGTCTAATTTGGTAGATTTTACGCAAAGGAATTTTTATCAATTATTTAGGATCCGTTCATTTGGGTGGATTTTATATAAACTAATATTTTATTATTTTTAATTTAGTTGATTTAAAATAAATTTAAATTTATTATGGGTTGATATGTATCAAATCTCTTTAAATGCAAATCATTTATCATGATAGATTGTGTCAAATTTATATTAAGGAATTATACTTCTCTATTTTAGTTGAAATTTACTATTTACATATATATATCTAATTTATGGATTTGACGTGTATCAAATTTCTTTAATTGCAAATTATTTATCATGATAAATTGTGTCAAATTCATGTTAAGGAGATAAATTTACTTTATATATAATTCATGGGTTGACATGTATTAAAAAAATTTAAGTGCAAATCATTTATCATGATATATGGTGTAAAATTCATGTTAAGAAATTATACATCTTTATTATTTTAGTGAAATTTAATATATATATAATTCATGGGTTGACATATATATAATTCATGGGTTGACATGTATCAAAAAAATTTAAGTGCAAATCATTTATCATGATATATGGTGTAAAATTCATGTTAAGAAATTATACATCTTTATTATTTTAGTGAAATTTAATATATATATATATAATTCATGGGTTGACATATATCAAATTTAAGTGCAAATCATTTATCATGGTAGATTGTGTCAAATTCATGTTAAGGAATTATATATCTCTATTTTAATGAAATTTAATATATATATATATATATATATATATATAATTGTGTCAACTTTATTTTTTTTTTAACAAAAACGAGTAATGGAGCTTATATTGAAAAATAACGGCAAGCCACTCGTTTAGTTACATAGGATTATTGTACTACAATACTAGGTTTAGCTGCCTTTCATGGCTATTACAAAATGCCAGTACTTCGATTGGGACTACATTACATAGTATTTGAAATTCAAACTTCGCTGCCTTGCGTGGCTACTACCTATGCCAATACGCAGAGTTATTTGCAACCTGAGCTTGCCTGGCAATGGGTTTCTAATTACTTCGGGCCTTTCCTCTTGGATTGGTCTCTTTCCAACTGTCATTCCTTGTTCATTTGTTCCATCTGCTGCTCTAAATTGCTCACCCTCTCTTCAAATTCTTTCTTTGGGTCCTTCAGCTCCTTCCTCAGCTTCCACAACTCTTCACACAGCCCTGATCTTGTATGTATAATGTCATTCTCCAACACCTCCATGCACCTCCCTGCTTCACTATCTAGGTTCTGTAGAAAATCGTCCAGACTAATCAGCTGGTTGTGAAGCTTATGCACGTTTTCTTCTAAATATTCTATTCTCTCCTCCAGCGATGGTTTGTTCCCCGAGCTGGACGTCGTCCGGTTTGCCTCTACTGAATCGTTGTTGCTTCTCCGAGTCTCCCTGCCTCTGCAGTCTTTAACCTTACTCAGCCTCCTTTCTAATTGTCAACTGCTCTTGCTCTGTTTCTTCCCTTGCCTGCGGTGGGAGATATATAGTGTAACCTCAGCTACCTTGCCCCACGTGATTTGTTGGGTTTGGAGTATGGGTGTATGCCTGCATTCAACCACCAAATGATTTTGTCCTCCCTCAAGTCTGAAGCTCGTGCATACTAGCTAAGGTGAAGTCGTCCTTGCGCCTGTGTTGTCATCTTTGTCCAATTTGCCCACTTGCTCTGCCATTCTTCTTGGATGCTTATGGGATTCCCCAATATGTCATTACTCCATTGAGGAGCATGCGCCTTTTCTCCAAACGGGCTCCCGAATTGGCCTCTACATCTGCCTGAGCGTTGTTTCCCCAGAGGACGTGGTACATCTGAACTATTTGAAATTGCCCCAGAAGTAGCTGGATTTTGTCGAAGGAGTGTTGGAGTTGGGCGTTTGTGTCTCTGTTGAGCTAAATTAAAGCTTGGATTATAATCCTTGAGTTCCGTAGCACGACCAAGTCCCTAACGTTGAGGATTAAGGCTTGATTGAGCCCTTGCCAGAGGGCAAGGGCTTCTGCTCTGTTATTCGTTTCAAAGCCAATTCCCCGGGCAAAACATAGGATAGTAGCTCTAGTGGGGCTTACTAAAACCCCTCCTCCTCCTGCCACCCCCGGGTTCCCCTTGGAGGCCCCATCAAAGGAGAGTAAGTTAGAGTTCTTTGTTTCTTTACACTCTTCCAGCTCATGCTTCCCCATCCTGAGTTCCCATCTACAATTGCGAGAGATTCGGGGACGAGGTTGTTGAAGGTTTTGGAGGCTGAGATGCCTCAACCAACACTCTTCTTTCCTTTCTAACGATTTCGAATTTGAAGCCTTGGTGAAGTGGGGGGCACTTTCACGGAAGAGAACCTTACTCCTTGTGGCTACCTGAGTCGAGCTCCTCTTTGGTTCCCTAAATAACTGGTTGTTCCTTTCAATCTAGATCTTCCAGAGGATAAACTTTGGAAGCGTTCTCCAGAGAGCTAATAAGTGTCCTTGACTGGTTGTCTGAAAAGGACAGAGTGAAGGCCAAGTTGTAAGCAGCGTGTGGGTTTCCTGCAGTAGAATTGGAGCTAGGGCCCCAAGACCAAGAGTAAGTTGCCAAACCTCCCTGGCGTAGGGGCAGCCCAACAGAAGATGATCTGTAGTCTCCTCTTCCTGGAAGCAAAGGGGGCATCTGGAGGGCCCTTCCCACCCTTTTCTTCTCAGGTTTTCTCCTGAGAGGACTCCCCTATGTGCCACTGTCCAGATAAACATATCAATCTTCGGAATTGACTTCATTGTCCAAACGGCTTTCCAGATTACAGGGTCTGGAGGGACATGGGGGACTGAAGCGATATGTCAATACCCTGCTGCTGTAGTGTATGGTCCAGCACATTGGCCCCAACCTCTCCTGTCCTTTTTCCTTTTTTGTAGTGGGGATTTCCCCTGCAGCAAGCTCTTTAGGATATTCCATTCTTCGTCAAGATCAGGGGGGAGACTTGTAATTTCCCAACTTACCCAGGAGTGATTCTCATCATTTCCCCAGCTTGAAATATCCCATAGGTTGTGAAGGTTTTGTAGCTGCATCCAATCTCTGAGACGCATGAGGCCTAGCTGTGCTGAAAGGGGTGGTTCTCCCAGGACTGAGCCTTCCCATATGTTGATATCTTTCTCGTTTCCTAGAATCCAGATGATTTGGGAATTAAAGTGTTGTTGGACCTTCCGGCATAGGGAGAAAATCGGGGAGCCTTTCCTCACTTTTGCTAGCCTTTCTAGGCAATTTTTCCTTGGCCCTCGATAGTATTTCTTCCACAGGGCTCTTTTGCTCCATGTGGGCTTCCCTGTGATTATATTCCATAATATCTTTGCCCCAAGGGCTAAATTTTGGGTTTGGAGGTCTTTGAACTGGAGTCCCCCTTCTAGGTAGGGCTTGGAAATTTTCCCCCAGCTTATCAAATGCGACTTCCTTCTGGTTTGCTTCCCTCCCTCCCACAGGAAGCGCCTGATCGTCGCTTCTACTTTCTGGGCTACGGAACTAGGAGGCAGGAGGAGAGAGCTTTGGTAGACAGGAATGTTGGCCAGCATGGCTTTGATAAGTACCACTTTGCCCGCCAGATTCAGTCAATTAGTTCCCCAGAAGTTAATTCTATTTTTGAGCCTTTCTATCAACTGATTCCAATGCGAGGCTTTTGGGGTAGATTTGAAAATTGGGACTCCTAGGTATTTGAATTCATCCCAAATGGTGCAGCCTTCCATGCCCAAGATTCTTGAGATTTCAATCATTTCCCTTGGGGTGATGTTCCAACCGTAGATTCTACTCTTGGACATGTTGATCAGACTGCCTGAGATTTCTGTGTAGATGTCTAACTCCTTTTTGAACTTCTTGGTTGTTGTTGAACTCGCCCCACCAAGGAGCAGTGTGTCATCTGCAAACTGGGCATGGTTGATGTCCTTTACCCCGACAGCAATTTGTAGCCCGGAAAGATTGAGTTGTGTTTGACCATAGTCTAGCTAGAAACTAAGGACAAAGGCCTGGATCGCATAAAGTAGTGGGGAGAGGGGGAAACCTTGTTTGAGGCCTCTGGAGGCTTTGAATAACTTGGTGGCTCTCCCATTTACCAAGGGGACTATCCAGGGAGAGGCGACACAGGCTTTGATCCAGTTGATGAAGGGAGAGGCGAAACCTAACTTCTCCATAACTTGAAACAGAAAATTATGTCTTACCCTGTCAAACAAATTTGCTAGATCTAGCTTGACTATCATACCTTTGTCCTTCCGTCTGATACTCGAGTGTAGGGCCTCTTGAAGAAGGATGATGTTGTTCATTATATGCCTGCCTTTAACAAACCCACCTTGATTTTTCGGGATGATGGTGGGGAGAGTATTCTTGAGTCTGTTAGCTATAATTTTGGTGAGGATTTTGTAGCTAGTGTTGCAGAGGGAGATAGGACGGAACCTGTCAAATCTAGACGCCCCTCTTTCTTTTGGAATCAGCACCAGAAAGGATGAGTTTGTTCCTCCTCCTATTTTGACGCAGGACTGGGATTTCTTGATAAGCTTGGTGAGGTCTGACTTGATGATGTCCCAGCTATGTTGGTAGAATCTGGTTGTAAAGCCATCGGGGCCAGGAGCTTTGTCTGACTGCATTTGATCTAAGGCCTCTTTTATTTCTTGTTGATCAACCTCCTTGGTTAGATTGTTGTTGACATCTCCATGGACGCAGGTCTGTATTAGGGCCAAGGGATAAGAGGTAGGGTCTATGACAGTTGTTTGAGTCTCTGTGTAAAGGGCTTCAAAGGTTTGTACAGCTGTCGATTTGATACCTTCATAATCAGTTATGATCTGGTTGTGGATATGGATTTTCGTTACATTCTTGAAGTGCTTCCGGGCCTCCGCTTGCTTGTGGAAGAAGCTAGTATTCTTATCCCCAGCTTCTAGCCATAGGCACCTAGACTTTTGTTGCCAGTACTTTTCTTCCTCTCTGCAGGCTTGGTGCCAATTCTTTTGCAGCTTTGCCTCTTGTTGTAGGTTTTCTTGGGTGGCTTCCAAGTCTTCCATAACGAGTTGGTGGATTTCAAGCTGCCTTTGCACTTCTTGATGGTCAGCTATGGGGCTTGAGAGGGTTTTTTCCCAGGATTTTAGTGTTGCTTTTAGTCTTCTGAGATTTTCTTCCCAGACAAATAAGGGGGAGCCTTTCACAATTCCATTCCAAGTTCTGGAGACCAGGGCCAGATAGCCAGCCTCCTGGATCCATTTTGGGTTGAATCTGAAGGGGATCGGACCTAGATTTTTTTCGAAGGACATGTCCAGGCTAATTGGCTTGTGGTCTGACACACTATGCAGGAGGATGGTAGACGAAAGTGTGAGGCCCATTATCATGAAGGTGCTTTGGGCTAGGAACCTATCTAACCTTGCTGCAATGTGCATCGGTCCCACCTTCTTATTGGACCAAGTGTACTTCCCTTTAGTTGGCTTAATATCCTCCAATTCCCAGGCAGACATTATATCCTCTACCCATTCCCTTGTTGGGTCTCAAATAATTGAGCCTCCTTTTTTCTCATTCGCTGCGAGGGTCAGATTAATATCCCCCCCAAGGATGATGTTTTCCAACTCGTTTTGATGCAGGAAGTCCCTTAAGGTCTCCCAGCAGATTTTCTTGTCCTCCAATAGGGCAGGCACATAGAGATTAAAAAGGCTTACCTAACATCTGGTTTCCATATGGAGAAGATTGGTGAAGATCCAGTGTTTACATGCTTCGTGCTTGATGAGATCATACTTCTTTGAGTTCCAGAGTGTGCCCAGTCCGCCCGAGGCACCTCTCACATTTTCTACGATTCCATTGCTGATGTTCCATCTAGTTTTTTTTTTTCTAAGGAAGTCTTGTCCTTCCATCTTGGTTTCTTGAATTAGAAGGATCTCAGAGTTTGAGGATTTGATGATGTCTTTGAGCGCCTCTTCCTTAGCCTTACTACCGAAACCCCTGCAATTCCAAGAGGTTAGTTTCATTGATTACCTGGGGGGGAGTTGTGGGCTCCTTGGGGGGGCCTGGATTGTTTCCTGGTTTGTCTGACATTGATCAATTGTTTGATGGTTGGTTGTGATCCACTCAGGACGTCTCTGTAGGTCTCCTTTTCTCTTTTCGCTTTTTTTGTTTTCCTGCCTCTACTTGGTTTTTTTGGAGTGATGTCAGTGTCGCTATCTTCCTCACTGTTACTGTCTGAGGATACCTCGCCTTCCTCCACCTCTGGATCTTTACTAGGTTCTTTCGAGTTTTGTCCTTGTTCCTTCACCCTTTCTTGCATTGAGACTTCTCTCGTTTCCGGGATAGGATTCCCTTGTTCCAAGTCCGTTGTTGGGGTGTGTTAAGGGACTACCTCTGTTGTTTCCTTTATCTTCTCTGAGTCGGTCGTCATTCCTCTGTGTCCTGTTTCTGCATTGATTCTTGCTCCACTAGTTGTGTCTGGATGGTCTTTTAAGGTCTTGGGCCCTTTTCCTTTGAGGAGGGTCTCCCTCTTCTCACCTGTTGCCAGCCTTCGTTTATGTCTTTGTCCTTGTTAAGATCTTTCGGGCAGTTCCTCTAAAAGTGGTCGTATTCTTGGCACCCCCTGCATTTGAACGACAATTGTTCATAGTCAAGCTTCTGGGTAATGCTGCCAATTTGTGTCAACTTCATTTTAATAAATTACACATCTCTATTTTTTTGAAATTTACTTTCAATTTCTATATATGTATAAAGTTGTTTTTAAATATTTTACTTGACTTTCATATTTTATTTATGGTTGACATCGAAATATTTTTTTGTTATTAATGTTTTTATTAAATATCACATGTCGATTTCATGGTGAGTACAAATATTTTAATTAGGGTGGACATTAATATATTTTATTAAAAGCCTAGTCTTCTAAATGTTCTATGTTTTCAAATCAATTTTTGAATGCATATATGAGTTCAGCTCCCTGAAAAACTTTTAGATTAGGAAAAACTTAGTCTTTTAGTTAATATTATTTTTGTTATTGATATTTTTTTAAGTGTCAACTTCATATTGAGAATTGAAGGAATTACACATTTCCATCGTACTAGGAAGTAGAAACAACTTATTTGTCAATAAAAATGTTTTTACTTTCAATTATTGTATCTCTCTATATAAGGTTCTGATATAGAATTATTTTAGTTAAATAACATAATGAAATATTTTATTTATCCCACATTAAAATATTTTTTTGTTATTAATGTTTTTTATTAAATATCACATGTCAACTCCATGATGACTAGGGAAGGAATTACACATCTCCCTCATAGTGATTGGCATCTTAATGCAATAAGAAGTTTTTTTACTTTCATATATATATATATATATATATATATATATATATATATATATATATATATAAAGTTGAAATTGAATATATATATTAATATTTTTAAATGCTACATTTCAACTATATATTAAGTATTGGAGGAATTACACATCTCTCTTATACTAGGAAGTAAAAACAATATATTTTGCATAATAATAATTTTTTTAGTTTTAATTATTTTATCAATCCTTTTATAAAAAATTGACATGAAACTATTTTATTTAAGGTGGATATAAAAATATTTTATTTATGGTCCACAATGAGATATTTTTTTATTGCTAACATTTTATTTAAAAACCACATATCAAATCCATGTTGAATATAAAAACAATTATACATCTCCCTCATACTAGGATTAGGATGTAAAAAAACTCTTTGAACACAATTACACAAAATTGTTAGATGTTTGTTCCATTGTAATAAAATTCTATAAAACAAAATTCTTTATATACATATCTTCAATTATAAAAAAAAATTATATTATTTTTTACATTTAAATAATATTATTTATAATATATTTTTATTTTTAACCATCTAAATTATATAATAATGATGGTGGTTAACCTTAAATGTTTATTTATCACAATTAATTATAGAATAAATTGTCTACTTTTATAATAATATTAAAAAATAATTAGCATAGTTGATATTTAAAAATAATTTGATGATTAATATATAAAATTAAATTATGATTTAATAATTAAAATAAACAATATTATAAAAAACAATTCAAATTAATTTAAATAAATATTAATATAAGATTTTATTTTTTATCTTTACTTTTAAATTAATATTTATACAAAGCTATCAAAGTCAAATATAAATTAACTAAGAGTGCCAATATGAAGTCATGGATATCTCTTAATTATCTTCGCTCACGCGGATGTCTTTATATATAATTTTTTGACATGCATTCCCCTTATATCTGCTTGGTAGGGACGAAAGCCTGAAATTTAAAAGCTTATCTGCATTTCATTTTGGGTAGGGACGACCAATGACGGTTGGCATCCCTGAATGGGTGAAGTTTCTCTGTTCACAAATTCAAATTCTGAGAGTTGCTTCTGTAAATTGGGATATGATAATATAAAATGTTTCCACCTATGTAAGTTTAGTTTATTTTTAAGGGATTTGCAAACATTTGTTGTAAAAAATTTTAAGTTGTATTATGGAAGTAATTATTGGTTTCCATGGTTTGTTATGGTATAACACATTAGAGGTGTTGTTTGTAATGAAGAAGTGTAATTTTTTTGGTGTTTAATATGGAGTTGTTATGTTACATTTAAAAAAAATTTGAATATATCTTATCAATAAAATATTTCAATGACACCAAACTAGTGTATGAGGGATTTAACTGGTGTAAGAGAATACTTGGAATTGTTTAAAATGTTATGGAAGGTTATGTAATATTGATTCTCTTTTTTAAGCTAGTCAAAACAGAGAGAGATTAGGGTTAACCACCTCCTTATAATATCTTAATTTTCTTTTCTCCTCTAATTCTTTATCGCACCACATATTCTCCTTAAATTTTTCCATGTATTCTCCTTAAATTTAGCTATATATTCTATATTTTTAATATCATTGGTATTCTAGAGGATAACTCTTCTTATTTTATTTCTCAATGATTTAGCCAAGACTTGGCATCATTATGTCATCCTCGCTTGAGCCACTTAGTGAAGCAGTTTTTGGGAGCCTCTTGTCATCCATGTTGTTTATATTGTTCTTGCACATTATGTACCTAATCATAGTTGTTCTCTCAATGGGGGGAAGGCTCGCTTCTATGAGGAGGATGGGATAGGGTGTATTACCTTTAATTTTGAGATTATAAGTCATAAAATTATTTTGGATCTGTTCTATCTTTCTTCGGGATTCTTGAGCCTCCCCAAAATTCACATCCATACAAGATAATAGGAGTGACAAGAGTCTCAAAGAGGAGATTTTTTTTATCCCATAGCCAAAGGTATACTAATTTAAAATTATTTTCAAGCCCATAGTAATCTTTCCACCCTTCATTTATCATTTTCTCAATGTTATAGTTCCAATTGAGCTTGTGATGAATATCAATTCCAAGATACTTGTATGAATCAACTTCCTCCAATCTATTGTTGTCATGTACGAAAGTATCATAGGTAATCTTGTTGGATTTAATTATCATAACCTTTGTTTTGTCAGTGTTCACAGTCAAACATGTACTAGAGCAGAAGTCCTTGAGGATTCTAAGCCATTTACTGTGGTCATAGGGATTCATTTCCATAAGAACAATATCATCGACATAGAGAAGAAGGATGATGACTATACTAGCAAGAGTTGGTTCAACGTAACCTGCAACTTCCAGACAAGATTCTAACTTGTCAATGTATACGCCAAAAAGAGTACGGGATAGGGGACAACCTTGTTTGACTCCTATATTGCAGTTAATTTCTTCTGACCAACCCTTCGTGCTCCTAAACTTGGAAATAACATTCTCATACAACCTTATAGTAGTAGCTCTCAACCGAGAGGGAAATTTTAGTTCTTCTAACATATTCCAAAGGTTGGTCCTAGGCATAGTGTCAAATATTGTTGCAACACTCCTCTGTAGTGATCCTAAGCGTGACAAGGTGGTCCACGGTTCAATGATAACTTCTAAAAACGGTATGGCCTTTAGCTCTTTTCCTGTGGCTTTCTATCCATATGGTTATCTTCTTTTCCAAAATATTTTCATATAGCTTGGCTAAAATAGGGTTAATCATAATGGTCTTATAATTAGAGGGATTGTTTTTATCCCCACTTTTAAAAATAAGTACAATGAGGCTTTGAGTCCAGGGTTTAGGGAAGCCTTGCTTGACTACTAAATTGATTCAGATTTATGAGGGAACAAAATGAAACACATAAATAAGACAAAAATATAGAGATGCAACAATACTCAATTTCTATTAAAGACTGAGATATGCAGAGACTGTAAAAAAAATACAGAGTGAAATGAACTCGCTAGAATGGTGGTAGCGTATCTCTAAGAAGATATCTGACAGCTACACGCATTCGCAAGAAGATGATTACAATGAGGCTCCCAAGGCCTTTTTAACATAAAACATAAATGAGAAAACCCTAAACATCCAAAACCCTAACCCCGAAAGATGAAATGCCAAAAGGTTTGTGGGCCCCGATGGGGGTAGTTGATATTTCAACTTCTCTAGGGTGTAAATTTTGCAAATGATCTTTGTTTGGGGCACTTGATACCTCATCGGAAAGGTCTAGTCGAGGAGTACACATTTTGAATGGCCCAATAATGTCAAAACATATCTATTGGGCGTTGTCACATCAACAAAAATGTCATTTAAGGCCTCAAAACCGCCCTGAAAGTTTGGGACCCGAAAAACTGTAGAAAAACTGCCAAAATGGAAATTGTATGTTAAACCAGTGGAACAGATGGGCGGCCACCAATGTCCACTTGGATCATTCCTCCCCCTTAAGAAGTAATGGTATACATTATGTTGAGTGCCCCCATCAAATGGGGAAACTTTTGTTGAACTTAACACTTGGTGAGCCACTTGCCTTGGTGCAATAGTTGCCCTGCTTTGATAACCCAATAGAGTTGGATCTTTTATTGGAGGGTAGCCTTAACCTATGTTTCCATGATCTAATCAATGGTTGCTTGTTCCATGCAGTAAGGATTTGATCTCTGTAGGTGTCAGTTGCTCTGTCACCTCTGATGTGTCTAGTAGTCGTGGAAAATATGGCCGAAGGAGGTCCACATTGAATACTAGGTGTAATCCAAGGAAGGGAGGAATACTTATGATCCGGATTACTTTCGGCACGAAATGAGATCGGAGATATAATAAAGAAATGCACAGAGATATCGCAGATATTCAGTAATATAATAGAAATATATCATAGATGCAACCATAAACACAGAGATACAGTAATACACGAATTCTATTAATGAAAGAAATGTACAGAGACTGTAAAAATACAGAGTGAAAGACTCGCTAGAATGGTGGCAGCTTATCTTTGAGAAGAGATGTGACGGCTACTCGCATTAGCAAGAACATGATTACCATTAGGCTCTGAAGGCATTTTTACAATAAGAAGGAATGCCAAAAACCCTAGGCATCCAAAAACCTAACCCTAGGAGATGAAACGCCAAAAGTCATGGGGGCCCCGTTTGGGTAAGTTAGTACATCAACTTCCCGAGTCATAACTTTTGCATACGATCTCCGTTTTAGGCGTATAATAGCTCGTTGGAAAGGTATCGTCGAGGAGATTCATTTTGGGGGCTCAATCATGCCTTTAGCTATTATTGAGAACCTTGATCTCGAAAAACCTTAATTTAGGCCCTCAAAATGGCCCCGGAAGTTAAAACCTACTAAAAATAGTAAATTGCCAAAATTGCCAGAAAACTATTTTAAGCCAGTTGGAAAAGGTGGGTGGCCACCGATATCCGCTTGGATCAATCCTCCCTCCTTAGGAAGCAATGGTCTCCATTGCGTTGAGTTCTCGGGGGAGAGGGAAAAGCGTTTGTTGAATCTGCATCTTGGTGAGTTGTTTTTCTTACTAGAGACGTCGTGTTGCTCAGTTTGTGGGAGTCTGTTACGAAGCTATTGAGGTTGAGGTTGTTCAACAAATCGAGATACATGAGAGGACGGTGTGCAGAAGGAATCTTTTCACTTTGTTGCAACCTTGTCGACCTGCTTCTATTGGATAGAAGGCATTTGGGGCAAGGTTGTAGTGGTTGTAGTGTCCTTTTGTTCTCCTTTTGAACAGATTGTGAAGAAGCTGAATTTTGCAGTATGAGATACTACCTTCCGACACTTTTTAGGTGGAACAGTAGTCGGAACTACCTCTGGTATTCTGTAGAGATGAACCCCCAAAGTAACAATGACACTACGGGGTCGAGACTCATAAACAGCATGGCGTCTCCACATATATGACTAGCCCAAGAGCACATCACAGACATCCAGTGGGGCAACATCACATAATACCTCATCCTTGAAGGGTTGGATGTCGTATGATAATCGACATTGTTGGTTGACACGGAGATCTCATCATTGGCGAAGCAACCTGATGTTGTATGGATGTGGGTGTGGTGTTGTCGACAATCCCAACTATTTGACAACCTCTGCTGAGATGAGGTTCTTCTGGCTTCCGCTATCAACAATAAAATGCAGCGGGGTCCCCTTCACCCACGTCTATGAATGAAAAAGGCACTCCCCCTCTTCAGGATCTGTTGGTTCTTCTGGTTGAATTGTTGCAGTCGCGACAATAGCAGTGGGGTCCGCGTCAATGATCTGTCTTTTACCATTATTTTCATAATCAGATTTTGAATCAGGGTTCGGCTCTTTGTCTTTGATCTCGGCCACCAATGATTGTTTTGAGCGACATTCATCGGTGTTGTGCCAGGGGCTTTTGTGGAACTCGCACCATTTTCCGGTGTCCTTCTTTGTCTTCCCGTGACCCTTCTTTTCCTGTGTCTTGGACTGGTTTTCGGGAGACTGTTTCTTAGTGTTGTCTTTGTCATACTTTGGTTGTTGCAGATTTACAGATCTGAAATCCCATTTGTTCTGGTGCTTAAATTTCTGCTTGATTTTAACAGCATATCGATAGGCAACACCGAGTGATGAGATGTCCAGAAAATCCATTTCAGTTTGGATGTATCTGTGTAGAGCCCCACGGTATTTCAGAACCAAATGTCTTTCGGAGTCTTTGATACCCAGCTTGGTGCGCAAGGTATGGAAGGTATTGCTGAACTCTGGAACTTCTTGGCCTCTCTCTTGTTGCAATATGGTCCATCTCATGTATTGGTTCTCATAGTTGCCAATAGGGTAATATTGTTCATTTACCGCATCCACACAAAAATCCCAAGTGGGATAGACCCCATATATTTCAGACTCCTCTGTGGAACTCTGCTCCCAATAAGTTTCCCACCAATGTTTGACATGGGGGAGAGCTTTAAAGAGTGTGAAGGTGATCTTTTCTTTGTCGAAAAATTTGTGAACAGAGATATAACCTTCTAGCATATTTAACCATTTGTCTAGGGCTTCTACATCTATCTGTCCTTCAAATACAGGAATATCAAAATTAACTTGTACCTTGAAAGGCGAGGTGCCTCCAAAGTGGTCACTTGATGAAAATGCATCTGTTTCTATCGGCAGGCATTGAAGGATGTGGGAAAAATTCTCCATCATTTCGTCCCTCTGTCGCGTGAGAGCTTGCTCAAGCAACAGACTGATAGGATCGTCTGCTCCATCATTTTTCTTTTCTTTTGCCATTGAGGGTTTCTTGGGTGTGTGAGAGAGATTGTCTTCAAGAGAGACAAGCTTGAGAACCAACTTGCTATATTCGGACCTTGTCGGGGACATGCACTGAAAAACGATCAAGAGAAGCCTGCTCTGATACCACTGATCCGGATTATTTTTGGCACGAAATGAGATCGGAGATATAATAAAGAAATGCACAGAGATATCGCAGATATTCAATAATATAACAGAAATATATCATAGATGCAACCATAAACACAGAGATACAGTAATACACGATTTCTATTAATGAAAGAAATGTACAGAGACTGTAAAAATACAGAGTGAAAGACTCGCTAGAATGGTGGCATCTTATCTCTGAAAAGAGATGTGACGGCTACTCGCATTTGCAAGAAGATGATTACCATGAGCCTCTGAAAGCCTTTTTACAATAAGAAGGAATGCCAAAAACCCTGGGCATCCAAAAACCTAACCCTAGGAGATGAAACGTCAAAAGTCATGTGGGCCCCGTTTGGGTAAGTTAGTACATCAACTTCCCGGGGTCATAACTTTTGCATACGATCTCCGTTTTAAGCGTATAATAGCTTGTTGGAAAGGTATCGTCGAGGAGATTCATTTTGAGGGTTCAATCATGCCTTCAACTATCATTGAGAACCTCAATCTCAAAAAACATTCATTTAGGCCCTCAAAATGGCCTCGAAAGTTAAAACCTGCTAAAAATAGTAAATTGCCAAAATTGCCAGAAAACTATTTTGAGCCAGTTGGAAAAGGTGGGTGGCCACTGATATTTACCTGGATCAACTTAACTCAAAACAATTTTCTCCCACAACATTGGTGATTGTGTAAGGTCCATAGTGAAGTGATCGTAGCTTCCAGAGGGGTCCTGTAACGAATTCTTTCTACAAATGCAACCAAACCTTGTCACCTACCTAAGACTTGTGGGAACCCGATGTTGATCATGGCACTGCTTTTACTTAGCATTTTCTTTCTGCAAAATATCATGGACCTATTGGAGGATGTGATGAATCCATTCAATGAATTATGTGTCCTTGTTGTCCTCAGATTGAGCATGGGAATATTCTACATGGGTGGATGCAAGGGCCAGTTCTACATCAATGGGGCAAAATGGTTGAAAACCCAGGGCCACTTGAAAAGGGTTACGATCGTTCAAGCTATGGAGTGCTCTATTGTAGTTTTGTGACATAAGGAAGGCTCTCATCCCATGTGTGTAGATGCTTGGAGTTGTACGTATGCAAGGGATGCATGATCATCCTATTGACAGCCTTTATCTGTCCATCAGTCTGAGGGTGGAAGGCGATGGATTTGGTGATATTGGTTTCCAACAAAAAAAATAGGCTCGACTAGAATGTACCCATACACACTCGAAGAAGAGCTTGGCGGTGGCCTCAGATGTGATACTCTTCTTGCAAGTGGTCAAAATGGCCATCTTAGAGAATCGATCAACAACCACAAATACACAGTCATTACCATGCTTGGTGCAGGGGATACCTAACATGTAGTCCATTGAGATGAATTCTTGGGGTCCGTCGAGACTAGGCAGAGGGGTGTACAGTCCTCATTTTTTAATGGTTGGCTTGGAAATCAAACAAGTAGTGCAAGATCTGATATACTTATGAACATCATATTGAAGCTTCAGCCAATAGAAATACTTTTGTAGTACTGCCATTGTCTTTTCCACACCAAAGTGTCCTTCCACTCGACTATAGTGGGCTTCTCAAACCAACTTTGCATGCTCACTTGAAGGAACACAGAGATGACCTAGATGGAATAGCAGTTCGTCCTAGAGATGGAAGTTGGCAATGGTCATGATTGTTCCCAACATCTTGTAGGTCTTTGTGAAGTCGGGATCGTTGTCATAGAGTTGGGACCACCCAAAGGTCTCATGCCCATAATAGTCAATCACTTTGGTTAGTGTTGCAATTGGAGGTAGACTGAGGTCGTCGATGACGCGATTGGTGCTCCCTTTCCTATACTTAATGTTGAGGTGAAACTGCTACATGTATGTGGACAACTTTTGATGGAAGACATTATGAAATTTGTCTTGTATATGCATGAACTGTAGAGGCATGTGATCTGTATGGATAATTGTCTCCTTCTCTAGAATGTAATGCTTCCATTGGCAACAAGCTTGTATGATGCAATACATTTCTTTGTCGTAGGTGGGGTACTTACGAATGGCATATGAGAGAGCCTCACTATTATAGGCCCCTGGATGACTGTGTTGACTGAAAACAAAACCAACAACATAATTGGAAGCATCGGTCTCAATCTCAAATGGTTGTTGCATATCGAGTAAGGAAAGCACCAACGAGCATAAGCGATGTTTTAGATCATCAAAAGATTTAAGTTGTGATCTTCCCCACACAAATTTGGATTTGTAACCACCCTTGTTCACTTGGCTGAGAGCCCATGTGATACGGGATAACCCAAATACAAAACTCCGATAGAAGTTGGCGAGGCCTAAGAAGCTTCGAAGCTTGTTGAGTGTTTTTGGGGATGGCCAATCAATACTGCCTTGTATCTTGGTTGAATCGACATGCACACCATGCTCATCTACAATGTATCTGAGGTTTTGGACCTTTTCATTCTGAATGAGCATTTCTCTAAGTTAGCATATAACTTATGTTGTCATAGAGTTTGGCGCACGTACTGAATGTGCTACAAGTGTTTTGTCCAACTCTTGCTAAAAATGAGGATGTCATCCAAATATACAACCACAAATGAATTATTGAAGGGCCACAAGATGTCATCCATCAACCTCATGAAGGTGGTTGGGGAATTCGTCAAGCCAAAAGGCATCACCAACCACTCGAAAATACCTTCTTTAGACTTGAAAGTGGTATTCCATACATCGGTCTGTTCTATAGGGACCTAGTGGTAGCCAGACTTCAGATCAATCTTACTAAAATACTTGGCCCCCTTGAGTTGGTCGAGAAGGTCATCAATTTAGGGAATTGGATATCGATTCCTGACTATGATTTTGTTCAAAGCTTTGTAATCAAAACAAAGATGCCAAGTCTCGTCTTTCTTCTGTATGAGCATGATTGGGCTTTTGTAGGGTCAGGAGCTTGGTCGAATGTGCCATTTTTTGAGTAGCTCTTGAATCTGGCACTTGATTTCCTCATTTTCCAGGAGATAGCATCAATACATGGGCCCATTAGGCAAAGGAATTCTAGGAGTTAGATCAATTGAATGATTGACCTGACAATGTAGAGGCACCCCGATAGGTGAGGTAAAGATGTCTTGATATTCTTCGACGACCTTGTCCACTTGCTTCTATTGCGTAAAGGATCCCTTGCAAAGTCCATGTATGTGGTCATGACCTTCCGTTCACTCTGAGAGCGAATCATGAAGAGGAAAATTTTCCCAGTCTGGGAGATGACTTTCTTGCACTGCATAGCTGAGACCAAAGAAATTGTGATAGGTGGAGCTACCTCTAGGATCATGTATAATTGTCTGCTCACAAAACAATGACACTAGGAGGTCTAGACTCATATACAGAATGACATTTCCACATATATGGCTAGACTAAAATAACATCACAAACTTCAAGTGGGTAAACATCACACAATACCCCATATTTGAAGGGCTTGATGCCATAGGGCAGGCGACATTGTTAGCTGACGCAAAGATATCATCCTTGGTTGATCCACCCGATGTTGTACGGTTTTGGATGTGGTGTTGTTGGTAACTCCAACTGCTTCACGACCTTTGTTGAGATGAGGCTCTTTTAGATAACGCTATCAACAATGAAATGTAGAGGAGCACCCTTCACCCACATATGTGAGTGAAAAAGGTGCTCACCTACCTCCAACTCTTTTGGTTCGTTTGGCTGGATCTTGGTGGTAGCAACTATGGAACTGGGTTCTCCATCAATGATATGCTTCGCCTTGTTTGGATCTGAATCAAATTTCAAGCCTGGATCTGACTTTGAGGCTTTAAGCTCATCCACCAATGACTGCTTTGAGCAACATTCATCAGTGTTGTGCCAGGGGATTTTATGGAATTCGTATCACTTCCCAGTGTCTTTATTCATCTTCCCATTACCATTCTTTGTTTTTGGCTTAGACTGGTTGTCCATCCTTGCTTTGTTATTTGTTCTGTGTGTTGGGGCTTTCTTTTCTTGAATTTTGGTATGATGCATTCGCAGATCCAAACTCTTGCTTATTCCTCTACTTAAATTTTTGCTTGATTTTGACAACATATTGATAAGCGGCTCGCAACAACGAGATGTCCAAAAAATCCATTTATGTTTGGATGTACCTGTGTAGGGCCCCACGGTATTTCAGAACCAAATGTTGCTCGAAGTCTATAATACCTAGCTTGGTGCACAAGGTATGAAAGGTATTTGTGAACTCCAAGATTGTTTGGTCCCTCTCTTGACAGAGTGTGGTCCTTCTCATGTATTGGTCGTCATAGTTTCCAACAGGGTATTGTTCCTTGGTGTCATCCATAAAAGAGTCTCGAGTGGGCTCAACCCTAAACATCCTAGACTCCTCTATGGATTTTTGCTCACAGTAAGTCTCCCACCAATGTTTGACATGGGGGACCGCCTTAAGGAGCAAAGGTGATATTTTCCCTATTGGAAAAATTGTGTACATAGAAATAACCTTCTAGTAGATTTAACCATTTTTCCAAAGCATCTGCATCTATCTGACCTTCAAATGTGGGAATATCAAAATTAACTTGTACCTTGAAGGGGGTGGCGCCTACAAATTAAAGTGGTCGCTTGATGAATATGCCTTTGTTGTTGTCGGCAACCGCCGAAGTATTTGGGCAAACTGATCCATCATCTCATTCCTTTGTTTCACAGGGAATTATGTGAGAAACATCTTAATAGGATCTCCTACTCCCTCGTATCTTTGTTCCTTCACCATGGGCGATTGTCGGGGTCGGCAAGGACGGTCTTCCAAAGGTTCGACCAGTTCGAGTCCATGGTTTAGGGAAGCCCTACTTGACTACTAAATTGGTCCAGATTTATGAGGGAACAAAATGAAACATGGAAATAAGACAAAAACATAGAGATACAACAATACCCGATTTCTATTAAAGACTAAAATATGCAGAGACTGTAAAAGAAAATACAGAGTGAAATAAACTCGCTAGAATGGTGGTAGCTTATCTCTGAGAAGAGATGTGACAGGTACGTGCATTCACAATAAGATGATTACAATGAGGCTCCCAAGGCCTTTTTAATATAAATCATACAGGAGAAAACTCTAACCCCGTAAGATGAAACGTCAAAAGGTTTGTGGGCCCCGATGGGGGTAGATGATACATCAACTTCTCTATGGCGTAACTTTTGCATATTATCTTCGTTTGGGGCACTTGATACCTCGTCATAAAGGTATAGTCGGGGAGTACACATTTTGAATAGTCTAATAATGCCAATAGGCATCTATTGGGTGTTACCACGTAAAAAAAAACATCGTTTAGCGCCTCAAAATAGCCCAAAAGTTTGTGACCTGAAAAACTGTAGAAAAACTGCCAAAATGGAGACTGTATGTTGAGCCAGTGGAATAGGTGGGCGGCCACCGATGTCCACCTAGATCATAAATTGAAGAGCTTGTGTATGTGAGGGATCAGAATAGGCCCTCCAATTTTTTATTATTTCAACTTGGTAGCCTTCAATGTCCTTATCTTTCTTGTTTGCGAGTCACTTAACACCAAGCTTTATGTCTTCTATAGAAAAAACTTCATCTTTTGTAGAAACTCTTGGAATGTTGTCTAGGACATTATAGGATTCGTAAAGATTTTTAAGGTAGGAATTCCACCCTGTAAAGGGAATCATACCATTTTCTTTAGTTTTACAAGTCAAAATTTACCTCCAAAATTTCTTTGGATCTAGCTTACATACGTGCAAATGACTCTCTTGCTTTTTATTTATGTACTTAGTTTTTTTCCTTTTAATTAGAGCTTTGTATCGATTAATCTTATCAGATTTCAAGGACTCGTTAGAGGCATCATTAATGGGTTTTCTAGCATGTTTACACTCATTATAATACCAAGGGTTGGCAATTTTATTCTTATTTTTACACAACTCTTCAATATAAAAAAAAATTATGGAGGTATAGAGGGTCGACAATCCATCTTAACTCTAAATTTAGGAAAGATAAAATCCCTCAATATGAAGACATTTTTTAAAGTAAAAAATTACTTGAAATTTTTTTTACATCTAAGAGATTTGATCTTTCTCAACACGAAGTTAAAATCAATTTAAGTTGATCTTTATGTTTAAACATCATATCCTTACTAAGAAATATATTTTTTAATTAAATAATTTATATAATTATTCTATTGAAATGTGACATTATTTAAATCCAAATATTTTTCAAGGCTTTCAAGATTGTGGTTATAAGATGATAATGATTTCCAACTATTTTCTAGGATTATAATGATTTTATATTTATTTATTTTATTTCAATTTTCATTGATTTGTTTTGTCATTTTATGAATGACATTTGCATGGTGTAAAATTTGTAGATATGGGTTGATATTTTATTTTTATTTATTTTAAATATTTTCTTTAATTTGTTTTTCATTTTATGAGGGGCACATAAAAGGTTTTCAAGATTGTGGATATAAGATGATAACGATTTCCAACTCTTTTCTAGGATTATAATATTTTTGTATTTATTTATTTTATTTCAATTTTCATTGATTTGTTTTGTCATTTTATGAATGACATTTGCCTGGCTTAAAAATTGTAGATATGGGATGATATTTTTTATGTTTCATTTAATTTGTTTTTTTATTTTATGAGGGGCACATAGAAGGTTTTTAAATGGGTCAATGATATGGGATATGGTTTTTAAAATGATTTTGTCATAAATCTTTATTATGCTCATTAAAATAAAAGAAATGACTTGCCATTGAGCAATTTTAAATATTTGAGAACATTGTAAAATAGAATATGAATTATAATAAAAAAATTAATAAGTATTAACTTTGAAATTTAGGTGTATGTTATATAAGATTTTCTTACAAGTTTAAGAGTATAAGTATTTGTTATAATTTAAGGAGGGTATATGTGAGATTAAATGTGTTAGGATTTTATTCTAATTTACTTATTTAGATATTTTATTAATATATGAGATATTATTGGGTTATAGTTGTTGTTAGTAGGATTGATTATGTATCTAGTCCAAACCAATCTTACAATTTATCGATTCTCATGGTTAAAAAAAAATGTATGAGGCCACTTTTCTTGAATAAGGTCCATTAAATAGTTAGTTAATGGTCACTCATTGTAAAAATGGTCACTTTTATTAATAAAGCCCAAATTAGTTGGTCAACCCTCCTTATAAGGGGCCCATATGTAGTTAAGATTCTCTATGGATAGCTATATATTGAGTAAAACGTTATGTAATGTTTTGTCAAGAATTGGTATTGTATTTGGAGCATTTCTCTTGGAGGTTTCCCCCTTGAAGAGGCAAGTGAACATAACTCAATATTTTGATTATCAAAAATATCTTTCTTAGGGTTTATCTATCTTTTCTCTTGTGTTCTTGGTTTTTACACTACATTTTATGTGATTCTTGGGGGTTAAGTACACTACAAGTGTTTTCAGATATCTTTCTTAGGCATGAAGTGGGAGAATTTCTGGGCATGAAGTGGGAGAATTTTTGGGCACAAAGTGGGAGTTTTTTTTTCTTTTTGTTGATTTTATACGGAAAAATAAATAAATAAATAAAATAAAATAAAAAGGATGGAAACACTAAGGTCAATATTTGAAAATTTATGTGTAGAATTTCAAAAACCCAACCTGAGAACTGAATTCCTCTCAAAAAATAATCCAATTTCAAAAAACAATCATCCAAAACAGAGTCCATAAAGTGGAGATATCATTGATTTAAAATCAACATTTTTTTAGGGTTTTTCTAGGAAGGCTATGAATTTCATGGATTGGATATATTTTGATAGAGTGTGTAGATTTCAGTCAAACCAATGCCAGTATATCTAGAGAAGATATGGCATTTCATAATTGGGGTTATAATATCCAATTCGATAAGTATAGCAAAGTTGTGATCATTTTGCATTTTTGGCCTCAAACCCTACTTTGCACAAGTTATTTTCTAGTGATCTTCGGGGCTTTTTCTTGGGTTAGAAAGCTCATAAAAAATTTAATTTATTTTTTAGATACATGTTCCGACATCTTTAAATAACACAATGATCTGTCATTCAGCATGTAAAACTACGGTAGGGGAAGAATACACACAGGAAATACAAGTGGAATCACATTATTGGAAACCGTTGTAACCCATGTTGGTACCCCTTTGAGTAGTACCAAATTAGACATTACCTATATACAAAATCGCACTTACACATACCCTTGTATATATAAGAAGTCCCCTATGTATACCTAAAACCAACTTTTAGATAAACTAATCAGTTGTTTTATTTATATAGTATAACGAGAAAAACACTCATGGAGATCACTCTCTAGTACATAAGTAGTCAAGTGTCACAGCTAAGTGAATGGTTGATCCTAATTAGTTAGTGCCTTGAGATATCGGTTTGAGTACTACTATTGGACCTCGCACATATATCAGATACCTATAGCACCTAACACTCCCTTGTACACGGGGTCCAATGACCTTTTTCAGTGAGCTCACCTATGAAGGATACCTATAAACCACCTCATACTTCTCTAGACAACATGAAAACCCACTCTACTACAAGCAGGTTGGACTGTGTGGAATATCAGCTTAAGAAAATTCAAGAGTACATAATTGGGTTTGATTATAAGTTGGATAAGAAGTTGGATGAGAAGTCAAATGAGCAATTCAACAACTTTGAAAAGATGATGATTGAGAAGTTGATGGGTATACAAGATCAGGAAATACCGAAATAAAACCACTGGACTACACAACACATTGAGCCACACTAGGATGAAAAGTTTAACTTGGGACTATTTAGCCACCCACAACCCTCATCCACTCTGCACAACAATAGAGGAATGAATAATAACATATGTCACCATTCTTCTAAGGTGGACCTGAACAAGTTTGATGGTTTTGAACCATCAGTATGGATCACCTAGATGGAACATTAGTTCACCCTCCATGGAATTACTAATGACATGATGAAACTCAGGGTGGGGGTCTTGTATATAGATATGGAATGATGGCAATGTGAGAATGGAATAAGAAATCATATGCAGGATATATCACTTGGAGTTAGCTTGTTAAAGTTATCTATGCATGTTTTGAGAGAGATAGTCACTATTCGTGGTGACTTACCAAGTTACACCAAACAAGCTCATTCATAGACTTTATGGCATCCTTTGAGAAATTATTTATCCATACATAGACATTAACAGATTCTTTCTATAAAAAATGTTTCGTTGGTGGCCTTTAGGAGGAGATTCAAGAACAAATTATAATGTATTATCCTACTACATGGTTAGAAGAAAATCATAGGGCCCTAGAAGCAAATATGGTGATCAATGCACAAACAAACAAAAAATAACCTTCATTCCCCACACTCATCCTCCCTATGGTACTTCTCCAATCACAAATTCTACCCATCCCTTGAAAGTACAAAGGTTTCCTCCAGCAAAAATGGAAGTTCATCAAAGATGAGAACTCTACTATAATTGTGATGAAAATTATGCTCTAGGTAATCAGTGTAAAGAACAAAAATTGTTCCAAATTGATATGACCACTCATGCCCTGACCGAAGACATAAGTATCAAAGAGACACCAGAGTTACAGGTTGAAGACACCAACACTCAAACTCAGATGGATATTGAACCTCCATTATCTCATGAAGAAACACTCATCTCCCTACATGCAGTATCAAGCATTTCGACTCCATAAACATTGAAACTCATGGATTGTATCAAGCACTATAAAGTTATAGTCCTATTTGATAGTGGAAATACTCACAATTTCATTCATAAGAGAGTGGAAAAAGAAACCTATTGTTTTGTACACCTCATGCACAACTTTAAAAACATGATCGATAATGGAGGTATGATGAAATGTGGGGGGGAAAGTGAAAATGTCAAACTCCATATGGGAGACTATTAACTCAAAACCCATCTTTTTGACATCGATATGGGTGGGTGTGATATAGTATTGGGTGCAGATTGGATATGCATGTTGGGACTAGTCACGATGGATTTCAAAGAACTCTATATAATTTTCACTAAAGAGGGTCATATACACACCCTTCAAGGGCTTCAGGCAAAGTCTCATGAAATAATCATCTCTCACATATTGAGAAGTTATTTAAGAAGAGTCACTATGGAATTATTTCCCAAATTAATGTCATACAAGTTATGGATAACCTTGTTGGGTATGTGTTATATTCTTTGGAAAATTGATCTCATGTATTGTACACTGATATGGGAGAAAAGGGGGTCTAGGGGGTGCTTTGTGTTGGCATTATTGATTATATGTTGTAATTGATGGTGTTAGCACTTAATCTTGTCAAGGTCTTATGAGTCTGTGGTTTCTACCTAATTCTGCAAATGCCTGTTTGTTTTTTTTCCCCTTTCGCAGACCCGATCATAGTTTTTTCCTCTCAGCGTGCATTTCTCTTTCGTTTGTCTTCATCCTTTTGATCGAAAGGTTTTACCTGTCGAAGTTGCCTAAGAAATGTCAACCATAGGCTCCCATGTCTTCTCTAAGGTTGATCACTTCCCTCTTTATCTCTGTCATTGAAACTTTGTCGGCCCGATCCCTCAGCCAGTCATCCGAGTAATTGATCACAAGTCGCAATCATGAGCATCAAGCGCAACACCTGATGCATTTTAATGTGGATTCAAAGCAAGCAAGCGCAAGAATCGAGAGTTCAAAGTGTTGTAAAACTATCCAGCAAGAATTTTGAAATCCGATTCGCGAAAAAGTAGATCTAGGTCGTCCAATTGTGGGGAGTCGAGGGTCGTTGATCTAGCATCGGCGAATTTTGGAGGATCGGGATTCAAGAGTTCGAGGTTCTCGTCATAAAGGTGCATCCATAGCCCAAAGTCGGTTCTCGTCATAAAGGTGCATCCATAGCCCAAAGTCCCGAGACCTGAAATGCCGATGTGATCGTGGTCGTCGATCAAACAAGAGAGTGAGACCGTTGGATCAGTGTTTCACTGACTCATAGAAGGAAGCAGTCAATGGGACAAGTTATGGGAACTCGTGAAACGTGAGGTCGTGAAATGATCAAGTTCATTCGCTCCAGAGGGGTATGTGGTGCAGGATTTGAGTAGTCATGATTTCGCGACTCAGAAGTTTGAGCAAGGAATTCAGTTTGAACTTGCGATACACGAAATCGCGACGTGCCTATGGGTTGGGCCACGGTGATAACCCAGGGTTATATGGAAAAGCGCGACCATAAATAAAGTAGTCACCTGTCAAGTAGCAAGCGGTTGAAGTGTTCAAGGAACCAATCGTGGTCGTCGAATTCGGGGCAGACCCAACCATTGATCCAGATGGATCATTTCGTGGTTTCAGGCATCAGAACATCATGAATCAAGGGAAGCAAGAACTTTCGACATGTGAAGTCCCGAATTTTGGTTAAGTGCAGGGTCACAGCCTGAGGTCATGTGGGGCAATGAAAGGGAGTTGCACAAAGGATCAAAGCGCTCGAGTGGTCACAAAGAAAAATCCTTACAAGCCTCGAGGTGCCATTTTTGACTGGAAGGGATTATGAGCCTGACTGGAAAATTCTCGAGTGTCAGCCTCCTTCTTGATTCTGATGCAGGAAGTTAATGGAAACAGGGGGAGGTGGTTGAAACCTTGTTTCACCCCATAAATGGAGGACATGGAGGTTCTGGAGCGGTCAGCATGTGGTACCCCTATGGACGAATTTTCCTGCTAGAGACATACCAATCTGAGATCGCGATCTGACAAAAGAATACAGGTGCGGTCTAATAGAAGAAGATGTGGATGTCAAGCTTTGAATGCAACAACCAAAGAGCGCTTCTGTGGATTGAATGATTCACATGGATTATTGTGATCGTGTTGTAATGGACATTTGATCTCAGTGTTGTCATAGTGTTTTCAGTTTCTTGAAGTTATGAATTTAAGGAGATCTTGTATTCTGATCTTTTTCTTCCTTAGGCTGCTCGAAGGCCTGATGTCCATAGCAGACCTTTACATTTTCTCACCGAAGTCTTCCTCCTACTCACCTATACTACAACTTACTGACTGAACTTAGACTGAGACCTCCCCTATTTATGCTTTCCAAACCAGTTTTCTGAGTTAGAACGATATGATCCCAAGTCTGTGTCCATGAAACCACCATTAAATCCATTTCATCATGACATAAACTGATGGGTATTGGGCTTTCCTTTCCTGTAGTCTGAAGGGTGACTTCCGCTGCTAACATTTATGGCGTAGTTGTCGAGGACGAAATTGAAGATTTTCCCTGGGATTGAACAACAAAGCTTACTAGTTTTGAAGGTGCATCAGAACTTAGTACATCCAAGATTGTGACAGTGCACCCATTCATTCCACTATGGTGACTCCGTTGAGGTGAATCCACTGGCGATTCCATTGTTTCAGCTATGGCTTCCAGAGGCAGACACATGAGGTCTACTCCATTATCAAAAGGAGAAAGGCTCTTCAAGAAGGAGCTTCCATTGTTGAACCAGGTATTTCTAATTATTTTCATGATCCTTCTATAGAAACTCCAATCTATGTTTCTCATTCTCTTGTTATACCTTATGTTGGAGTTTCCCAAACTTTAAATTTTGGGAGTGTTCCTGTTGAGTTTTCCCCTCCTGGTCTGGGATTGGAGGGAGAAATACTTGTCACTCCTCTATCCTCTAAAGTTGTACTGTGTTTTAGGCCCAGAGCCTCAGGAGATTTCCCCCGGGCTTTACCACCCCTCCTCCTATTACTGTTGTTATTGCGTGAAGAGAAACCTCTACTCCCTCAAGCCCTGTAGCCTTTTCTCTAAATCCTTTGTTTTTCCCCTTTCTCCCTGGAAGCGCAGTTCCAGTCTCCCCTATTCGAATTCCTTTCCCTCCTAGTCCTCCTCCACCTATTATCCCTATGGCAGGAGCAAATCCCCCCATGACTAGAATGGAAGCCATAATAGTTACTAGGTATGCCCCCCTTTTGTTGCCTCAGCTTATGAATGCCCTCCCAACAGATGGCTACCTTAAGCAGTTGCCCAAGTTCATAGGCGAAGGAGACATAACCGCAGAGGAACAACTTAAAGCCATCTTTTATGATTATGGTTGAGTTTTAAACTTGCATGAATTCATTAACCATTTGAGAATTTAATGAAAGAATGAGGAAAGAAGAGAATTATATCAGTCAAATACACATATGCAGATCTGAAAACAATAATGAACAGCAAACCATAAGAACGCAGGCTGATAACGGAGTTCGGCACAATGTTTGCCTACGTCTCCGGGCCTTTTTCCTGTGGGGGAGGCTTCTTTATTTCTGCTCAAGTGCTCAAAATTACATCTCAGCAATG
>ML785185.1:379039-394435 GCA_009831015.1 Picea engelmannii
GGCCAGTGGGGAAGTCAGTTGTGACTTCCAGGTGGTTGTACAAGACCAAGATTGTTGCAGATGGCAGCGTGGAGAAACACAAGGCTCGTTTTGTGGCACGAGGCTTCTCACAGATTGAGGGAGTCGACTATGATGAGACTTTCACACCAGTTGCGAGATACACTTCTATCAGGACTATCATTGCCATAGCAACAGAGTTGGGTTGGCGCATTCATCAGATGGATGTGAAAACTGCATCTCTAAATGGCTTTATTCAAGGAGGAGGTGTACATTGAGCAGCCACAGGGTTTTGAGGTGAGTGACAGGGAGACTCACGTGTGCCTTCTGAGAAAGGAACTATATGGACTGAAGCAAGCTCCCCGAGCTTGGTATTCACGGATTGACACTTATTTGCTTCAGATGGGCTTCGAGAAGAGTGATGTTGATCCAAACCTCTATTTCATCATTAGAGGTGAGGACACGCTCATTCTCATTTTGTATGTGGATGATCTATTCATTACTGGAGCCAAGGATCTCATAGCTGAGTGCAAGTTGGGACTTGCATCAGAGTTTGAGATGAGTGGTATTGGATTGATGCGCTACTTTCTGGGTATGGAGGTATGGCAGGAGGAGGGTCACATATTTCTCGGGTAGGGGAAGTATGCAGCAGATATTCTGGGCAGATTTCAGATGGAGGACTGCAGACCTATGTCTACACCTATGATCACCAACTGGAAGAAGCTTAGTGCTTCAGATAGCCAGTTGGTGGATGCCACAACATACAGGCAGTTGATCGGTTCACTTATGTATCTAGTTAACACCAGACCAGATATATGTTTTGCCGTGAACACACTTAGCTAGTACATGGTCGAGCGGAGGAGTGTTCACATGGTTGGGGCAAAACACATCTTGAGATATGTTGTTGGGACAATGGACTTTGGCCTAGACTATGTCAGGGGAGATGCAGTCAGTTTGGTTGGCTACACAGATTCAGACTGGGCAGGATGCGCTGCTGACAGGAAAAGCACCTCAGGGTGTTGCTTCAGTTTGGGGTCAGGACTTGTTTCCTGGTTCAGCCAGAAGCAGAAGTCAGTTGCTTTGAGTTTGGTCGAGGCAGAGTACATGGCACCTAGTCAGACCAGTTGTGAGGCCATTTGGCTTCGCAAGATGCTGGTTGGTTTATTCGGTCAGGAGATGGCTCCGACTGTCATTCACTGTGATAATCAAAGTTGCATAAAACTCTCTGAGAATCCAGTGTTTCATGACCCATCGAAGCATATTGAGATCGGGTACCACTTCGTTTGTGACTGGGTTTAGAGAGGGGCAGTTCAGTTGCAGTATATATCTACAAATGAGCAGGTAACAGATATTCTCACCAAGGCCCTGCCACGGGGCAAGCATGTCTTCTTCAGAGACAAGATGGGCTTGGTGAGGAACACCTTCCTTGGTAAGAGGGAGTGTTGATATTTGTACCTTCGGAGGTGTTCCCCATGTGCTTTTGACCTCCTTAGCACATGAGGAAAGGACATGACACTTTGTACCTTCTACTTTTGTCTATTTTCACTTTGACTTTGGTGAAAGTGAAATTTGGTCACTTTTGGATAAAGTGAGTATTAAATCACTTTGGGGTGATTTTGGAGACATAAGTGGACTTAGGACACTTAACCCAAAAGTGGGTTTATGATTTAGAGTTGATCGGTGAGATCTCATCCATTCATTTGCTTTGATCTCAACCATTCACTCTTAGGTTTCCTTTTGGAGTCTATGAGGGGCGCAAAGGGAGAAAGGAGGGCGCAATTGTTCATGGAGAGTTTTACTTGTTGGGAGAGGAGAACTCAAGCTATGGAGATGAGATCAATTGCATGAGGGAGCTTGGAGGAGGCTGCTAGCTTTCCCTATGGGAAGCTTGGAGCAGCTTGCTTCATTATTTTACTGGAGCTATTCTACAGTTGAGGAGGGTGCATGAGTTTGGGAGACTTATTCCTTCCTGGTAGGATATCTAGCCATCATATTTCAATGAGGTCAGTTGCAGAGTGAGGACATCAGCTGGAGCTTCATTCCTACAGAGGGGTTTTTAGTTCTGGCATCACAGATGATTTCTAGAGCAGTTTCAGTGGTTCTGGCAGTTTGCATGAGGGGCGCACCATCTAGGGGCGCATCTGCTTGATAGAGCTTGTGTATCAACTTAGTTGGAGTTGTTATTGTATCAGGCTCCATCATTTATTATGTTTACTGTAACCCTTACTTGCTTTTCCTCATATATACATATAGATCTCAAACTGGTTTTCCCCGGGGGGGTTTGTCCAGGGTCATGTTGACCAAAAATACTGTGTCTACAAATGCATGCTATTAGTTCTTAGATCTGCTCATTATCAATAGTTAAACAATGTATTAGGTGTGCTATATTTATTTGAGTTGCATGTACTAATTTCCTATGGCAAAAACGACATGCTAGAGCACCCAAATCGAAAATATAACCATAACAATCAGCTTTAAAGTTCATGAACTGTTGGCTATTATAAAACAGCAGAAAACTAAAACAAAGACAGTGAAAACTTAGAGCCTTTGCTTGGTCAAAGACAGACCAAGAAGGCAAGCTGATAGGACCTGGAATTTTCACAGAACTTGGGTTAGAAGTCACAAAAGCTTATCATGATTTATATTCATTTGATTTGAGGAGAGTGCAATGTCTTGGGGTCATCAAAGATCTGGTCGTGGCCTTATTTCAGCTGCCCATGAAGAGTGTGGTCATGGACATCATGGTAGCTGATGTTCCCCCCAAGTTTGGCATGTTGTTGTCGATATCGTGGATAAAAAGGCTTGGGGGAATCTTGCAAATGGATCTCACGTATGCCACCATTCCAGTCCTCAGAGGGGAGCATAGAAGACTATACAGAGAGGCTAAGTTGGCCTACATAATCAGTGATGAGGCAGACCCCACCAATCATCCTATATTTTCCCTTGATACTGATTTGGGATCCATCTTATTGCAACTCACTGATGCCCCTGAACCTCCTCCTGAAATCAAAAATCCCATTACTCTTCATGAAACCCCCCCTTTGAGGACCACTGTGTGGAAAATGTTCTTCGATGGAGCCTCCTCTAGTCAGTGTGTTGGTGCCGTAGTAGTTTTTGTCTCGCCTGCTCAGGAAACTATATCTCTGTCCTACAAGTTAGAATTTGAAGCTAGCAATAATGTGGCAGAATATGAAGCTCTCGTTTTGGGCTTGAGAGCTGCAAAAGACATGGGAATCAAAGAGATATCTATGTTTGGAGATACAGAGCTAGTTGTGAATCAGATCAAAAAAATTTACCAAGCCAAGCATTCGAGGTTAATATATTATAGGAATGAAGTGTGGGATCTAATTGACGATTATTTCTTGGCTTTAAACATTTCATTCATTCTGAGAGAGGAGAACACAACGACTGATTCTTTGGTTGTTTCGCCAAGCAATTTTAGAGTCCCTCTGCCACCCAAGCTCCGGTATGATATCGATGTAAAATATAGATCCTCTATACCGGACAATGTCAAGAATTGGAAGGTGTTTGAAGATGATCTTAAGATCAAGGAGATCCTGGAAGCTGTAGATGAATTTTCTGCATTACACATAGACCATGATCCCGATTCTCAAAATAACCCACATAATGATGTGTTTTTAAAGAAAATTGCTAGTCATCATATTGTGTAGTTACAGAGCAATCACATTCTGAAGGGACTAGTCCCTTTAGAAAGGATATTTTACAACCATGATGTGGCAGTGAAAGCTCAGAGGTCGGTTGATGATGTTGATATAGCCGAATGCAACATTGGCACAGAGAAAGACCCTAAATATGTGAAGTTGTCAAGCAGCCTATCAAGGAAGTAGAGAGCCGAGTATGCTGAGTTATTCAAGGATTTTTCTAATGTGTTTGCCTGGACATATGAAGACCTCAAAACATATGACACCAGCATTATTGAGCATAAGATTCCACTGAAGGAAGAGGCCAAACCATTCAGACAGAAATTAAGGAAAATAAATCCTATGTTGTTGCCTATCATGGAGAGAGAAGTAAAGAAGTTGCTTGATGCCCAGATCATCGTGCCTTTGAGATATTTAGAGTGGGTGGACAACCTAGTCCCAGTGAGAAAGAAGAGTGGGGAAATCAGACTTTGTGTTGATTTCAGGAACCTAAACAGGATCTCAAGGAAAGACAATTACCCCTTGCCGAAAATGGAACACATATTACAAAGGGTAACTGGTGCATCAAGGATATCCATGATTGATGGCTTTTCGGGATACAATCAAATATCTATCTTGCCTAAAGACAGAGAAAAGATAGCTTTCACCACTCCGTGGGGTACATTCATGTATTCCAAAATTCCCTTTGGATTGATGAACGTAGGAGCGACCTTCCAGCAAGCCATGGATATCGCCTTCATCAGAGAAAGGGATAAATTTGTGGTCATTTATCTAGATGACATAACAGTCTTCTCCAAATCTGATGAAGAACATTGTTGTCATCTGAGAAAATTATTCCTGAAATGCAAAAGGTTCGGTCTCTCCTTAAATCCCAAGAAATCGTTGTTTTCCATGAAGGAGGGAAAATTGTTGGGCCACGTAGTATCAGCTGAGGGAGTCAGGATTGATCCCAGTAGAGTTGAAGCAATCCAAACCTTGTTACTCCCGAGATCCAGAAAAGAAGTCCAATCTTTCTTGGGAAAAATCAATTTCTTGAGGAGGTTTGTTTCCAACTTTGCTGAGATGGGAAAGTTTATAACAACCATGTTGAGGAAAAGAAACAAAGTCAAATGGACCGTCAAGTTTCGAAATTCCTTCGATCAGATAAAGAAGGCCTTGACTGAAGCACTTGCGCTTATCAGTCCTGAATACTCAAAATATTTCCTCATTTTTTCATTTGCTTTGTTCGACATTGTAGCGATTGTTCTGTTGCAGAAGAATGTTGAAGGGTTGGAGCAGCCCATGTCCTTTTTCAATCGAGCATTGAGAGACGTTGAGGTGAAATATGACATCATGGAGAAGCAAGATTGCACTTTGGTCAAAGCTCTCAAAGCTTTCAGAGTTTACGTCCTGTAATCGAAAGTCATCGCATACGTCCCTTCAGCTGTCGTTAAGAAAATTCTCATTCAACCAGACATAGATGGGAGGAGGAGCCGATGGATTGCAAAAATCCTTGAATTTGATCTATAGATCAAGCCCACCAAATTGATGAAAGGTCAAGGTTTAGCTAAACTGTTGGTTGAATCTAATTGCAGAGCCTTGGGGGTTAACTTCATCAATACTTGCTCAGAAAAAACACAAGGTGGAATGTCTGATAGAGGTCCTCAAGGCAACCCTCCATTGACAGGATGCACCTGGTACAAAAATATTATATATTTTCTATAGGAGTTAAGGCCCCTTGATGGTATGGGAAGGAGCAAAGCATGAGCTTTAAATCTCAAAGCAATCATATATTGCCTTATCGACCATGTCTTGTATTGGAAAGACCCTCTAGGAGTGCTTCTGAGATGCTTAGACCCACAAGAGGCCCATAAAATTATATTGAATTACCATGATAGCTTATGTGGGGGACATCACTTCTAGAAAACCACAACCTACAAAATTCTCAGGGCTGGGTACTATTGACCTACTATGTTCATTGATATTTGCACAAAAGTTAGAGTATGCGTTAAATGTTAAAGATTTTCCAGAAAGCAGCAACTAAAGTCCCTGCCATTGAAACCCATGATTGCTTCAGGGCCTTTCTAACAGTGGGGCCTGGACTTCATTGGGGAAATTCATCCCGCGTCTAATGGTCAACACAGATGGATCCCAACTGCCACAGATTACTTTACCAAGTGGATAGAAGCCATTCCCACAAGGAGAGCTTCTCACAAGGTGATCATTGTTTTCCTAGAGGATATCATAGCAAGATTCGGTTGCCCGAGTAGAATCGTCACAGATAATGCAGCATCGTTCAAAGCTGAACCATTAATCCAATTCTGCGAGCAGTTTGGAATCAGGTTGATTCACTCTACCCCATACTACCCCCAAGGCAATGGACTGGCAAAGTCCTCTAACAAAAGCCTCATCAAAATCATTAAAAGGTTGTTAGAGGATAACAAGAAAGATTGGGATTCAAAGCTCAAATTTTCTTTGTGGGCTGATAGAGTGACAACAAAGAGGTCCCTGGGTATCTCTCCTTTCCAACTTGTGTATGGGACTGAAGAAGTTCTTCCTTCTCAGCTCGCCCTTCCTGTGGTGAAATTCTTTCAAGACTGTCAAGGAGAGCCCGATGACATGATCAGGAGAATACATCCGCTGGTAGAAGTGCAGCAGACTAGAGAGAAGGTGATGGACAAAGTACATGACCATGAGCAAAAAATCAAGTAGGCCTTTGATAGGAAGAGCAGTAAGGAGGATTTACATCTAGGAGACCTAGTACTCAAATGGGATGTGCCTAAGCAAGACAAGGGCAAGCATGGTAAATTTGAAGCCCTTTGGATCGACCCCTTAAAAATCTCTGAGAGGTTCCCAAATAACACTTACAGATCGCAAAATTTAGAGGGAGATGAGGTTTTTGGTGGCCCAGTAAATGGGCACTTCCTAAATGTTTTTTTTTGTTTAAAGTCGCATCCGGGGCCCACCATTGTAGATATTGTTCTTGTTTCATGTTTTTGTTTTGATAGGAGACTCCATAACCCAAAGCAAGGCATTGGAGCTGCGCGTTCTTGGTAGCTCGCAGGGAGCATGCCATCCCCTGTGGAGATAATGTTAGCACTTAATCTTGTCAAGGCCTTATGAGTCTATGGTTTCTACCTAAGTCTGCAAATTTTGCCTTCTTTTTTTTTTCCCCTTTCGCAAACCCGATCATATTTTTTTCCTCTTGGCGTGCATTTTTCTTTCGTTTGTCTTCATCCTTTTGATCGACTGGTTTGCCCTGTCGAAGTTGCCTGAGAAATGTCGACCATAGGCTCCCCTATCTTCTCTAAGGTCGATCACTTCCCTCTTTATCTCTGTCATTGAACCTTTGTCGACCTGAGCCCTTAGCCAGTCATCTGAGTAATTGATCACAAGTCGCAGTCATGAGCATCAAGCGCAACACTTGAAGTGTTTTAATGTGGATTCAAAGCAAGCGAGCGTGGGATTCAGGAGTTCAAAGTGTCATAAAACTATCCAGCAAGAATCATGAAATCTCGATTCGTGAAAAAGTAGATCTGGGCCATCCAATTGTGGGGAGTTGAGGGTCGTTGATCCGACATCAACGAATTTAAGAGGATCGGGAATCAAGAGTTCGGGGTTCTCGTCATAAAGGTGCATCCATAGCCCGAATTCCCGAGACCCGAAATGTCGATGTGATTGTGGTCATCCATCAAACAAGAGAGCCAGACCGTTGGATCAACGTTTCTTTGACTCACAGAAGGGAGCAGTCAACGGGACGAGTTATGGGAACTCGCAAAACGTGAGGTCACGAAATCATCAGGGTTGTTTGCTCTAGAGGGGCACGTGGTGCAGGATCCGAGTAGTCATGATTTCACGACTCGAAAGTTTGAGAAAGGAATGTAGCGTGAACTCGCGAGATGCGAAATCGTGACATGCCTATGGGTTGGGCCCACGGTCATAACCCAGGGTTATATGGAAAAACGGGGCCATAAAGAAAGTAGGCACTTGTCAAGCAACAGGTGACTGAAGTGTTCAAGGAACCAATCGTGGCTGTCGGATTTGGGGCAGACCCAACCGTTGAGCCAGATGGATCATTTTGTGGTTTCGGGCATCGGAACATCATGAATCAAGGGGAGCAAGAACTTCCGACATGTGAAGTCCAGAAATTCCATTTTGGTTAAGCGCAGCGTCACAACTTGCGGTCGCGTGGAGCGATGAAAGGGCGTTGTGCAGAGGATCAAAGCACTCAAGTGGTCACAAAGAAAAATCCTTACAAGCCTCGAGGTGCCATTTTTTACTGGAAGGGATTATGAGCATGACTAGAACATTCTCGAGTGTCAACCTCCTTCTTGATTCTGATGCAAGCAGTTAATGGAAATGGGGGGAGGTGGTTTAAACCTCATTTCACCCCATAAATGGAAGACATGGAGATTCTGGAACAGTCAACCTGTGGTACCCCTATGGACGAATTTCCCTGCCAGAGCCATACCAATATGAGATCGCGTATGACAGAAGAATGCAGGTGTGGTCTGACATAAGAAGATGTGGATGTCAAGCTTTGAATGCAGCGACCAAAGTGCGCTTATGTGGGGGGGCGAGTTGCTCTGAGTATATAGACTCAGTTTTTATATTTTGTAAAGGGTTGATGGTTGAGAAAAGCTCTCGAATTGTAAGTCTTAATGAACTCTTTGGGTGTATGGTTATGTATATGTATTTGAAACTTCTTGTTTAATAATAATCAACTTTCCTTAGTACATCTTGTTTTCCTTTGATATTGAATGTTCATGATTGAATGATTCACATGGATTATTGTGACCGTGTTGTAATGGATGTTTGATTGCAGTGTTGCCATGGTGTTTTCAGTTTCTTGAAGTTTTGAATTCAAGGAGATCTTGTTTTATGATAGTTTTCTTCCTTAGTCTACTAGAAGGCCTGATGTCCATAACAGATCTTTACATTTTCTCACCGAAGTCTTCCTCCTACTCACCTATACTACAACTTGCTGATTGAATTTAGACTGACACCTCACCTGTTTATGCTTTCCAGACCAGTTTTCTGAGTTAGAATGATATGATCATGAGTCTGTGTCCATGAGACCACCATTAAATCCATTTCATCGTGACATAAACTGATGGGTATTGAGCTTTCCTTTCCCGCAATCTAAAGGGCGACTTCTGATGCTAACAGATGGAAACATGAGTCCAACGTGTACAGTAATCAAAAGAAAAGGAAGATCACCTTGGGGCAGAGGAAGATCACCTTGTGGCAGAAGCAATTCGTGATCAATGTTGATCACGAAAGGATCAACAGTGATCCTATGACTCTAAATCTTAGGAGAGGTAGCATGCAGAGAATCCATGTAAAAAAGGAGTAATGAATCACAAGGAATTAATAGCTCTGGAGAATTAGCGATTGAATATCAGTGCATAAAAGAATGCACAAAAAGTTATTAAAAATCTCAGGAGAAATAGTGATGAAACAGATCTGAAGCTAGAAATGTTAATCGAAACCTAGAAGGGAAATCACATTAACATGATAGGGATCGAATTCCCAACAAATCAACGATATTGGTTCAGTTTGAATCCAAATATAAACCCAAAATCTCAGAAGAGATGACGCACATGAGCCGTCCATTATCTTTTCAGGACAGTCCAGGATCGTCAGATTCAGGGGAAGTCAGAGGTTGGGAAGAATTAGATCACAACCGTTAGATCTGAAGTAGGATCTTTGGATCGTTTCCCAGCCGTTAGAGAAAGATTTGATCTAGAGCTAAGTATTAGCCATGGATCTGGAATGATAAAGTTGAACAGTCAAATCAAAAGATAGTCAACTCCGACGCTAACCACTCCGGTGAAAAGGAGTCAAGAACATGTAAGTTTACCCGAAGCCCTGAAGCACGAAGTCATGAACTAACGATGCTCATTGATCCAAGATCCTCCGTGATGGAGCATTCTCGATCATTGATCAAGTATAGTGGAAGGATAGAGTAAGCATAACGAAGTAACACTAACTGTTGATCTACTTTGGGAGCATTCTCAACCATTGATCAAGCATAGTGGAAGTATAGCATAAGCGGAGGCGTTCACCGACAATAAGTGGTCACCATCGCTTTATGACTTATTCGGTAGGTTATCACTCTAGAGGAATTGAACCTCTCAGAGTTCGAATAGCCCAAATCCCCTGAGTCACGAATGGTCAAAATGAATATGGACCGTTGATCTAAGAACTGATCACGGTCGTTGGATTAAGGATTCATATGAACCTACGACCAGGAGGAGGACATGTGGCACATCAAAAGATCCATGTCAGCAAGGACATGTGGCGCAATCAGATGGTGACAAGTGTCTAGGTCCAATTGGAACTTTAGGTTACGTAAGTCACGAATCTAGGTGATATGTGGCAATCACTCGGCCAATGCCAAGTTAGTAGTGACATCAACAAGTTACGTCACTCCAGGAGTTTGTCCTTTGGGAGAAACTATTTTATACTACCAACAACTAGCCGAAGCGTCGAAGGCCAAAGTTAATGCTAATCATTGATCTACTTCAGGAATGTTGTCAACCCTTGAAGTTTATGGACATGCGTCATTACTCCAGAGGAATTGGAAAGTTGCTATGGTCGAAGCCCCAAAGTTCAGAAGTGAACGAGGACCGTTCATCGTGAAAATTAAATATTGATTGTCTGATCTATTTCGATGAAATATACTCCGAGAGATTTAATGATTGCAAAGATTGGAAATTGTCGAATGCCGAAGTTTCGAAGTAAATAGTGGTTGTCCATCTCAACCTTGGATTAAGTCATATTTGTTGGATCAAGCAGTAAAAGGATAAGTAAGGATTAAATCTAGACCGTTGATTTGGTTCCAAGAATCACACCAACCATTGGATCAACACTTGTGAGAGGTAACCACTTTGGAGAGTTGAAACTCCAGAAGATTGGGTGAGAGAGAAAACGCTCGAAGGCTGAAGTCTGGAGGACTAGGTTCCAACTCCAAGTCATGAATTACGAACACATAAGCCATGAGGCGCTGGGAACATCGCTTAAATTAATATGCCCACTGTCCTAGACATATGAAAAGTTATTAAGCAGGGAAGTGTTGAGAAGCACTCTGACATAATTTGCTTTGGAAGAATTAAAATAATACAAAGGATGAAGCTTTGAAGTGAATGATAGTCATCCATCTGGACATTCAATTAAAACGTGGTCGTTGATCTTGATAAGCAATTAAGCACTAGCTTGGGTTAACACCTGGTCACGGTATATGGTCACTTGGTGAAATAAAGTCCCTATAGGTCAAAACATAACAAACCCTGCACCTTATGTATCTAATTGTTGGCAACAATAGTTTGGTCATATGAAAACAAAGGGGAGTTACAAGCTAAGGACTTGTCAATTCCAAGTACAGGAAAATGCACCAGATAACGAAGTAACAAATTTATTCAGATTTATAGAGAACTAAGGATGCATCAGAAGTGTGGGATCGAAATAACGAAGTCGATCCATGACTATGATCGACTCTTAAAGGTTGATAAACATATTTATGATGACGAATTAGCCATGTCACAATATTCTATGAATAATAATGAAGGAACCGCAAATGGAGATTAAGTCCATAGTAACGAGCCCACGGTCATTTGAAAGAATGGTTTGAAGGAAGCGCATGTTTGCAATAATTAGTGATGGGTTAAAATGTTTAAACAATTTGCAAGGGATTTGAAGTCTTTAACAAACTATTAATAATAATAATAATAGAAGTTATTATTATTAAAATGAATGAAAGGGTGCAATGATTCATTATCAAAAGACACAATCATTCAAGTTCACACCAACTGGAAGACTATATAAACAAAGAAGTATGGTGACCAAAAACGTAGTTGAATGTTTTGAAGTATATTATTTATATATAATGGATTAAATGAAGGTTCATTCTATCAGGTTGGTGCTTGTTTACAAGTTGGGTCTTGTATGAGGATTGGATTCCTCGCATCTTAGTTGGATATGAGATCAACAAGCTGGGACTTCTGATGAGGGTTGGATTCTTCATTTATCAGTTGGATCTGAGAACTACAAGTTGGGTCTTGTAACAGAGAGATAGGTCTCTCATGGTTGCTTGAAGTTGAAGATATTTGAAGATTGCTCTTATGTATTCATTCAAGTTAAATAAATAAATAAGATATTTATTCTTTTATATATTGGTTGAGAAAATAAAATAAATATATGTTGTTCAGTTAATTTATGAAAAGTGGAAAATTGTCCAAAGTTTTGTGACACTGATACACCCCCCGCCCCCCTCTCAATGTTGAGTGTACATTTCAACAATTGGTATCAAAGAAGATGCCTTCTGCTTAGTTTAAACACTGGAAGGTAGATTCAAAATAAATGGGTGGACAAATGGGTATCTCCACAAATGAAGCTCCCTTATTTGATGGAACAGATTATCCTTCATGGAGCGAAAATACGAAAAGATATCTGAATTCAACAGGATATGGAGTTTGGGATTCGGTAGTAAGTAATCCCTGGCGCTTAACTACTTCAAAGAGAAAAACCAAAACTGCAAAGGAAGCAAGGAGAAACAATTCAACGGACTTAAAAGCAATCCACGATGGATTCTCAGACCAAGTCAAAGAAAAGATGAGGCACTACAAATCTGCTAAAAAATTATGGCTCTAGTTAGAAAATTATTATCAGAATAAAGCACAAGAAGAAGAGAAATCCTATCAAAGTGAGGAACAAGACTCAGATAAAGAGGATTCCTGTCAGAATAAGGAACAAGACTCTAATGAAGAGGATTCCTATCAAAATAAAGAACAAAACTAAAAAGAAGAGAATTCTTATCAAGATAAAGAAAAGGAGAATTCCAATCAGATTAAAGAACATAATACAGATAAAAAGAGCGGGGTAGTTGTTGTTGGGGAAAAACACCCTACGGACTAGCAAATAGAGTTCAAACTTTGCATGCAGATATGACTGAATAAAAATTACTTTCTACCTTCATCCTTAGATTTAAATCCCCTTTTCCTAATAAATGCATGGAAATATCAACCTACCTCGTTCTCGGCGTTTGATGTTGATCCTCCGTTGTGCTTGATTACTTGTTCGCAATCCTCCTTCCAAAGCTGACCTGCATCCAAGACAAACAACAACTATGCATGCATACTACTTATATACTAACAGGTTAGAAATCAAACATATACTGCTCAAACTATAAATAGTTCATGAATTGGGACGGGAAAAGCAGTCTCTTTATTACTTAGAATGAGTCAACATACAAAAGCCGAGACTAGCCACCGTTCCTCGAACCTGATCCTGGGCTCCTCTTCTTCTGTCCTTCAACTACTTTGCTTTGAATCTCCTTTGGTATAAGGAAAGGCTAAAGGGTTGGGACAATGGGAATACGTAAATGGGCAGAGTTTCTTTGCTATATTCTTCCCCCTCCAAATGGTACCCCTACCCCTTCTTTTATAGGCTAGAAGGAGCTAGGTATTTGGATGAACCCTCGGCCATGCATGGCCAAGAGTTTCAGTTAACTCACCCATAGACTTTTGTTCCGTCGGAAACTTTCCTTTTTTCATGCTTTTGTCGGTCCACGTGGGTTGTTTTGGGTCAGCTAGCGTGTACACGCATGCAGTAATGGATTAGGGCACGTGGGCCTTTATGCAAGAGGATTTTCCAAAGAGTTGTTCAGCGGTGTTTTGGCAAAGAAGGGATATGAGTTGGCCTGATGCCAGGTAAGCATGTGTGGTGCAACTTAGGGTTATAACAGATGCCCCCTAATGTGTGAGGTCAGAAGAGCATCTGATGGCCGAAATACATTACCAATCTTTACTGATGTGTCGAACGATTGAGCCCAAGGATTAGGAACCGGGAGGTGCTATCTGCAAAATAACAAATGTCTCACCGAGGTGGGCATACCCATGCTCGAGATAAAATAGAACCATGGCTACCAATCAAATACACTATAGATCCATGTCAAATAACTATAAAGAGTAGATGCGAACAATACACAGCGAACTACATCTCGAAATCAGAAAGATATACATATAGAGTATCATCTTCTAGAAGCTGATTCGGCCTGATGGCTGGAGATGAGTGTTAGAAAAACAGGACCGGGGAGCAATAAAATAAAACAAATGCAGAAACAAAACACAGAAGACACACAATACAAGAGAGACACAGATTTACGTGGTTCACCCAGTGCGGGCTACGTCCACCAGAGAAATTTCCAGGTCCTTCCTTTATTATTATCCAGCAAATGAAGGGATACAACCTACAACAAAACCTGATGTAACTTCCTCCTCTTTCTCTCACAGTCTCCTCTCTCAGAATACAATACTCACCATCAACCATAGCCGCGATACATTTCCCTCGTAAAAGAGGGTTGCCTTCTAGGGAAAAAAACCCTAACATAATCTCTACCATTAGATCTGCGACCTTATAATGAATGGTCCAAATTTACAATGAAATTACAATATACTTTCACAAGGCAATTTTTACTTCGGGGGCTTCGCCCCCAAACCCCCAGACCCAGCAGAGGGGGTACCCCCCCTCTGCACTCCCCCGCGTGGAAGAGTGTACATACTTATGGGGTGTAAATACTTCATGGGGTATAAACACGGCTGAAAGCAAGGACCTCTAAATCAAGAAGATAATCAGGCTCCACAACCAACAATCTCCCACTTGGAGACTGATCTTAACAACTCCACCGCTGCTGTATATGCTGGACTCTGAACCTTCTTGGACCTGGCAAATTTCTCATTTTCATCTTCATTCTTGAAGACCAACTGAAACTAAGCAGGAACTCAGTTTCTCCCTGGTTACTCCCTTTGTTAACATGTCTGCAGGATTCTGGCTAGTGTGTAACTTTTCCAGCTTCAATTGTCCATCTTCCAAGGCAGATAGTATGAAGTGGTACCTTAACTGTATATGATTAGTCTTCGAATGGAAGGCTGAGTTCTTTGCAAGGTGAATGGCACTCTGACTGTCACAGTACAATCGGTTGTTCTCCTGCTTCTTTCCCAATTCTTCCATAAACCTTTGTAACCAAATCATTTCTTTACTAGCCTCTATAGCAGCAACATACTCTGCCTCTGTTGTTGAAAGTGCAACAACCTTTTGCAGTTTCAAAATCCAACTTACTACTGTTCCACCTATAGTAAAAACATACCCTGTGGTGCTCCTCCTGCTGTCTTTATCACCTGCCATATCTGAATCAACATATCCCTATAGAAAAGTGTCTGAACCTCCAAAACATAATGCATGTGTAGTAGTACCTCTCAAATACCTGAGAATCCACTTTACTGCCTCCTAATGTTCTTTACCTGGATTGTTCATATACCTGCTCACAAATCCCACTGCATGTGCAATATCTGGTCTTGTGCAAACCATTGCATACATCAAGCTGCCAATTGTTGATGAATAAGGGACCCTGGACATGTATTATATCTCCTCCTGTGTCTTGGGACACATTTCCTTGGTTAATTTGAAATGGTTGGCCAAAGGTGTACTAACTGGTTTTGCATTTTACATTCTAAACCTCTCCAACACCTTCTCTGTGTACTCACCCTGAGACAATGTCAGTTTGCAATTTTTCCTGTCTCTTGTTATTCTCATGCCAAGGATTTTCTTTGCAGCATCCAAATCCTTCATCGCAAATGAATTGACTAATTTCTTCTTGAGCACATTTATATCCTGCATATTAGTCCCTGCAACAAGCATGTCATCTACATACAATAGCAAGATAATAAAGCTTCCATTTTCTAGCTTTTTAAAATAAACA
>ML785185.1:397392-427362 GCA_009831015.1 Picea engelmannii
TCGGGGGCTTCACCCCCGAACCCCCCGCTGGGGGCCCGATTGCCCCCAGCCAGGGGGATAGCCCCCCCTGACCCCGCAGAGGGGGTACCCCCCCTCTACACTCCCCCCCGCGTGGAAGAGTGTACATACTTATGGGCTGTAAATACTTCATGGGGTATAAACACGACTGAAACCAAGGACCTCTGAATTAGGAAGATAATCATGCTCCACAACCAACAATGAGATCTTTAGAGATCGAGCAACAACTTCAAAACCTTCAAAACTCAGGTAGGAATGTAATATGAGTGTACGACTACACTACCCAGATGTCTTCGATGGCTCTTCGGTCATGGACTTAATAATGTTGATGATCAAACGAAAGGCTTCAGTGATTTCGAACAAGGACTTGATTGGATGTTCAGGATGGCCGGGTATGTGAACACGAGACATATTGCAGAGGGGCTGACTCAGGATTAGTGACAAACTTTCCTTGGACAATAGCACAGCAAATGATGAGACTCAGGCAGCATGTATGTTAATCATAAGTCTACGAAGCAGGAGGCAACGCAAACTCTCCATATGTTTGGAAGAATAACCAAACAGTGGAGGACACAACTCTATATAGTGAGAAAATCTTCCTAAGGTCGTACTACATCCCATAGTCTGATGAACAAATGGACATATGTGCTTTATCCAAGGGCGACTCATTATGCTGCCAATAAAGAAAATACTTTTCCCTTCCTCTTTTTGGGGTATATTTGATTTTTTTGTTCTTTTCGATAATTGTGGAAAAAGAATAAAGGAATATTACGTTACAAAGGAGGAACGAGTGTTGCAAACATACAAGTTCAAGGCACAAGGACAAGACTGATGTTCTAGTAAAATGATACTCGGGAAAAATCCTCTGGCGGCCAAAGGTGTTAAGACACAGAAGCAAATTGTCACAAGGCTGGTGTATAAGGTATACAAATGTGGTTAATAAAACACACAATGGTAACATCCTTCAATGTAAGTTTAACGAGCCCAGAGAAGGTAAGCTCGGTGGTTTTTCATATTTAGAGAGTCTGAAAAAACATAAAATGAGACTCCATTGGGGTACCTTTTTCGAAGATAGTCTAGTCGGTTCGAAAAAGGGGTAAACTAGCACTAATTAGACGTCGATTCAAAACCATTTTAACGAGTGTGACAAGGACAAGATCACTCGGCCATTTTTTCATTTTTAAGGAGTTTGAAAAAAGCTTAACTATGGACTTCGTCAGAAATATTCTTCTGGACCAATTTAACGAGTGTGAAAGAATAAGGTCACTCGACAATCTTTTCAATTTTAGGGAGTCTGAAAAGATCTTAACTATGGACTGCGTGGGGGTTTCTTTTTCGTAAGCTTAGTCCCTCAGGCCCGAAAAAGGGATAAAATTATACCTGAGAATACTCTTCTAAAGAACGGAAGTTCCATAGAGTATACCTTTGTTCGTACAGTTGACCGTCCGAACCGAAAAATGGATAAACTACCGTCAGACATACGTGACTTCAAATTTCAGTTTAACGAGCGTGAAGGGCCACAAGATCGCTTGGCAATCTTTTCATGTTTAGAGGGTCTGAAAAGGACTTAAAAGGAGACCCGTTAGTTTTTGGGAGTCTTGAGGATGAGATCAAGGGCGAAGAAGAATTAGGCAAATGAGGCTCAAACTCATATTCAGGAAAGGCTATAAGGACTCCCGAGCCTACAGTGTGTTAGAGACGGCATGGACACCATAATGCAACCAGGACCTACCTAGGGCATCCATGTTCTGGTAAGCTCTACCGCCAATTTGTAACACTTCTAAAGCAGATATGACGGTTCCGTGTTACAACCTGATGGGATCGATCCTATGGCAGAGGAAAAAGACAACGAGACACAAAAGTCGGGGTAGTAACCTAACCTATATGCTCAAGTTGATTCTTGGAAAAGTTTTCATGGACCGTCAAAATTTTCTCAAAACTCAAAAAAAGTGTCCCAATGCCCGATCAAATCCCTCCCATATAACTCTTAAATCACTCTAAATGGTTTTTGGTATAAAGAAACTGATAAGGGAGGCCAAAAAAGTGACAAAAAGAGGCCAAAAAGTCTATAAATAGAAGATGGCAGCTCATTATCACCATTGCTGATTTGGAAATTGACTCTGGAGTCAAAAGACCCCCTTTGCTAAAAACAATGATTCCGGGAGCTACAGTGGACGAACTGACCTTCCGCTTGGACCAAGTAAGTACAAACTCCCCTATCTAGATATTCAATTCTTCAAATTTGCTTTTAAGTTCATTTTTTGGGTGGGCGTCGACCTTAAAAAGGTCAGCCCTAGGTCCACGCGGCCTGTCTGTGGACAGGCTGCGTGTACCCGCGGGCATAGTAAAGACTGCCCACGTGTACACGTGAATGTCACTTAAACAGAGCACGTGGTCCCCCCTTTTTATAGAAAAAAGAACCAAAAAGCTTACTAACCCCACTGAACTTTGTTGTGTTGGCAGGATGTATGTCCAGTGGAGGGAAAGGGAGCATGAAGCAATTAGTGAGTTGGTTGCGGGAGATCCGAATGTCGTGGCCGTGTTGATGCAATGTGGTTTACTTAAGTTCTTCCTGTGTCCATTTATGTGAGCGCAACCAAGGCTACTGAATGCCTTGATTGACTACTGGCAACCTGATGTAAAGGCCTTCATGCTAGAGGGGCAATCACTAGTGCCCACCACTGAGGATATCTACTTTTTGACTGGCCTCTCAAGGAGAGGGGAACCAGTCAATTTCAGGACGTTTCCTGCGGGGCCGCACAACATAGCGGAACTGATAGCCGAGCACTGTGAGGCTGGGACAAATTGTGTGAGCTCCCGGGTGCCCATAAGTAAGATTACTAACCTATCATTGCAAGCGATATTATTACTTATTGGGTGGATTGTCGGTTCAGCGGCCTTGCATCAGGCATCTCGTGCACAGATGAACTGTGCTATCCAGTGCTTGAATGCACAGATTTTTGACTGGACTACCACACTACTTGAGTGTATGAAGAGGCAATTGACAGATTGTCGACAACGTACACGGAGGAATTTCGGGTTCAGGACAATTTTGTGTTCATTCTTCTTTGAGAGAGTTCCAAGCTTTAGTCCTCGAGAAGTGGTACGAGGACATCGGGCCTCTTTTCCTGCAGTATGTAGATGGGCAGTATTATTGTCGCGACAGGGTGGTGGAAGGACCAATGAGTCCTTCGACGATGACTTTTTTGCATGGCTATCACGACAGATCCCTATGATCGAGGATTACCCATATGCAGGGATAGACTTTTCTAGAGATCCTTAGATACCCATGCCTCCTGGCGAGGAGCGAGGGGAGATGGGTAAGTCTCGACCTTGGTAGTTTTTCTGTTTTTTTTTGTATATGTAATTTTTATGTCGTTTTTGTTATATATATCATTTTTTTTATATGCCAAAGTATTTGACGGGTATACGTTTGTTGCATGCAGATGTGGGACCTGTGCGACCTGCCGATTATGCACAGAACAGGTGTCGTCCTCGGCCAGAAGCCGTAGCTGCCATCGGGGGACCAGCAGTAGTAGGGAACCTCCCAGCTGGGGAGGCTAAGAGGGTCCTTAGACGAGTTGAGCGGAACTTCACTGCACTCACTCGCACAATCCCGATGGCAGAGATAGAGGACCTGCCGCCATCCATGCAGCCTCATGTAGTGGGGGCACCTCGAACGTGGGTCCGATTGTTTAGGCGTTTAGCCCATGCTGTGGACTATTATAACAGGGCGCATAGGCCCTGAACCTATTTAGACTTTTTACGTGCCACGAGCACTACTTGTATATATTTTTTGAGGGCATAAGCCCTGTGACTCGTTATTAGTCCCATTTTTTAGGCTCTTGCGTCCATCTATGTACTCTGGTTATTTTATGATGTTATATATTGTTTTTTGATCTTTTGTGTCTTATGGATCACGTGTTTAAAAATGTATTTACATGCTTATGTCAATGTTCTTTCAGATGTGTGCAAGATGCCAATCTAAAATTTGATTAGCTAGAGTATCTGTAATTTGGTTTAATCTCCTAGGAACATGAAAATATGTAATATAATCAAAGTTTCGTTCTCAGAGACGTACCCTAAGGAATCGTCGGTGTAAGGTTGGATCATGAACCCGGTATACTCTGTTTAGCTGAGACACAACCAGTTGAGCATCGAGATAGACCCGGAGATGAGAGATACCCAATGACAAAGCATCACGAAGCAACTCAATAACTGCATTATACTCGACGACATTATTTGTGGTGTCACCTAAGCATATACCTCTGGAAGATAACAACTGGCCCTGAGGTGTAAAGATTACCCAAGCTGCGGAGGCAAGCCTCCGAGTGTGCCGAATAGCACAGTCTGCATACCCAACGAACACCTCGGAATCACATCTTCCATATTGATGAAATATAATATCAATAACACGTCCATAACACTTAAAAGAAACTAAAAAGTAATACTACAAATACTATACATATGTTATAAAAAGTTACCCACGGTGACCTGCCTATGAGTAATATTTCTTGAGGTAGAGCCCATTTCTAGGCTCTGCCAAAGCATTCCCTTCAAAATCAACCAGATGATAAGCGCCCTTTTTTAATACCTCTTTTATGATGAAAGGTCCGAACCACATGGGTTTGAATTTTTCTGCCCCCAGGGGATCCTTATCTTGGTCATAGACCAGGACAAGGTCGCCTTCAAAGAAAATGTGAGGACACACGGACCTATCATACTGACACTTGACCTTATCTTTGTGAGCCTCGTTGGCCAGGGCCACATCACGATGCTTCTCATTGAGCTACTCAAGGTGTACTAATCATTCTTCAAGTGGAGAAGTGTCTGGCAATAATTGTACTGCCAATTTCAGAGATGGGATCTGACATTCGATGGGCAAGACTGCCTCCAGCCCGTAAACGAGTTGAAAAGGTGAGAAACCGGTTGCAGTCTTAACAAATTTTCGGTAAGCCCATAATGCCGAGTATAACATCAAATGTCAATTTGACTTGGCTGAGTTGATAGTTCGTTGTAGAATAGTCTTAAGAGTTTTGTTTACAGCTTCTACCTGCCCATTGGCTTGGGGGTAGTAGGGTGATGAATGCTCTTGTCGTAACCCAAGATTTGATGTTAATTCGGTTATCATTTGGTTCTGAAAGTGGCTGCCATGGTCAGTAACAATCTCTCTCGGGACGCCGAACCTTGCTATGATATGGTTGAATAAAAAGAGAGTTGTAGTCTCTCCATCATTTTTAAACGTTGGCATAGCTTCGACCCACTTAGTGAAGTAGTCTACAACTACGATGATATAGCGATGCCCCCTTATTGATGGGGGGTTGCAAGTAGTGTAATCAATCCCCCACTTGGTGAAGGGACCAACTATGATGACAGGAAACATGGGAGCAGGATGTGCCCTCATCTTTCGAGAGAAGATTTGGCACGGATGGCACTTCTTGACCGATTCTATACAATCTTTGATAAGCATCGGCCAAAAGTAACCTGCTCGTAGAATCTTTTGGGTTGTTGCCAACCCAGACAAATGACCACCACAAGCTCTAGTATGGCAATTGTTGAGCACGATGACTGCCTCCCCATGTGTGAGACATCAACGTAAGATGCAATCTACACCTCTCTGATACAATGTATCATTGAGTATGAGATAATTCTTAGCCTGATGGCATATACGCCGACACTCATCACGAGAATCAGAAGTGGGGCACTTCAAAGTCTGGCGATAGATAAGTATATCTCCGTACCAGGGATCTGAAGATGTGATCAAAAACATATCTCCCCAGATTGGCGATTCTTCAGGCCCAACGTCACCTAACTCAACCGAAAGTTCCGAAATAAGCTATGCAAAGACCAATGACTTTTTGGACTTTGTTGAAACGAAGTCTAAGTCAAATTCTTGGAGGATGACTATCCATCTACTGATTTTTCCGCCTATAACCCGTCGTGTCAACATGTACTGGAATGGATTCACGACAACAATGACGGTGGTCTTGTGAAACAAAACATAATGACGAAACCGTTGAACAGCATGAACTGCTACCAACGCAAGTTTTTCGATATGAGAATAATTGAGTTTCAGTCCTACGAGGCCTCGGCTCAAGTAATAGATCATGTATTTTGAGAACAAATCATCTTCCTGAACTAAAACCATGCCAATGGTTGACTCTGCGGCAGCCAGATATAATAAGAAATCCTTGTTATAGTTAGGTGGTCGTAGGAGAGGTGCAGTTGTGAGGGCGTGTTTTAATGCGTCGAAAGAGCGTTGAGCGGCATCGTCCCAGTAAAAAGGAACGTTTTTCTTCAGTAAGCGCATAAAGCCCTTGGTGATTTCGGCATAGTTTGCGATGAAGCGTCGTAAAAAGTTCGCCTTGCCTTGTAAACTCTGAAGCTGAAGGATTGTACGTGGGGGGGGCAACTGGATTATTGCCTCCACCTTGAGAGGATCGACCATGATCCCTGTTGTTGATACGATGAAACCTAAAAAACGTCCTGACGTTACGCAGAAGCTGCACTTGTTTGGATTCAAGCGAATCCTAAAGTAGCGACGGCGTTCGAAGATTAGTCTAAGGTGTGTAGGATGATCTGTTCTCTTGCGAGATCGTGATGTTAAATCATCTAGATAGGCCTCGACTATATGCTTGAGATCATGAAAAGAAAAAGACATGGCCCGTTGGAAAGTGGCTCCAGCATTTTTAAGGCCAAAAGGCATCTTACGATATGTGAATGTACCCCACGGACAAATGAATGTCGTTTTGTGTTGGTCTTCGAGTTTGATTTGGATTTGATTATATCCCGAAAAACCGTCCATGAAGGAAAAGGCTTCGCAACTAGCACATTCATCAATGATCTGGTCAATGAATGGTGTTGGAAAATTATCTTTGGGACATGCCTTATTCAAATCACGGAAATCCGTACATACACGAATCGTGCCTTGTTTTTTATTGACCGACACAGGATTTGACACCCATTGAGTCAAATGGATAGGATAGATAAAACCTGCCTTTAGCAATTTCTCAACCTCAATCTTGATGGATGCTGCTTTATTGGGATTAACTAGACGAAGCTTTTGTTGAATAGACTTGGCATCAGGATACGTTGTGATTTCATGTTCAACTATTTTTGGATCAATACCTGGCATTTCCTCATAAGACCAGGCAAAAATGTTGCAGAATTATTTGAAAAGATCCGTGTAGATTTGAATCTCTTAGGGGGAGCAATCCGCTCCGACGAAGACGTTCTCAATGACGCCAGGGTTTCGGGAGATGTTGATTGGTATAGTTTCAACGATGGTTTCCATATTGCCCTCAGCATAAATTTCATGTGTAGCTAAGAGATTAATAGGACACGACTGATCTCCCATCATGGTCATGGTGAATTCTCCAGCTTCGATTCAGCTTAACTTTGGGAGAAAATATGATCTGTGGTGAAGATCTTCCCAAGGTTTGTCTCGACTAGTCATTGCTTCGATTATTGCTTCATCAGAAGGTAAGACTAAGTCTAACGAATCGACGTTAGCGAGAGAACCCTGAGACCAAATAGGCTCTAGAAGTGGATCTAACTCTTGTGCAGGAGTCAGATCAGTGTTAGTTGAAGCTTGTTGGACTAAAGAGTACGCTACTTCAGCAACAGACAAGGGCATGGACATGCCTGGGTAACCTGTCTCATCCCTCGTGGCCGATGGGGAAGGAAGGATCCATGGATCCTCGAAGTAAGTCATGCGGAACGATGAAACTTGAAAAATCTCAACCTTATGGTGATTAGATATAAATTTTATATCGCCCTAGGGAAGTGGGTAATCGAAGGTACCCATCAAGGATGGGCACAAACCAACTCCTACGTTGACGACACCTGGTTGAGGATTATCAATCATCGGGACAGTGGATGCCCCCAAAGCTGGGTCAGGTCTGGAGAAAGACAATTGATCGATGGTCACTATATGGCCCTCGTGTGGAAACAACAAGACCCGAAAAACTGTAGCAACCACAGCTTGCATAGCATAAGTCCAACTCCATCCTAACAAGATGTTATAGTTGAGGGGAGCATCGACTACCTCTACTTCGACACACACGGTCTTCCCTCCTAACTGCACGGGGAAAGAAGGAACGATGCCATGTGGTCAGAACGAATGACCGTCGAAAGCAGTGAGGAGAGTAGGTGATGGAGACAAAACGGGTTGGCCAATGTCCTTCCAACATGCCAACGACATAACGCATGTCGAGGCGCCCTCATCGACCACCGTGCAGAAAATATTCCGTGTAAAAGTTTTCGTGGGGTAAGCCACTGCTATCTGAAACGCTACGTGGTAAGGCAGACGAGGTTTTAAGTCGGTTGTATCTAACATGATGGTACCCGGATTACAAGTCTCAGTAGAGCCCAAAGCGGTTAACAAGGCTTTTCTCTGAGCAGGGCAGCTTTGGAGGACCTCCAAAACAAACATCGCACAAGAGGTTTGTGATAAATCTTCCACCACAGAGTAGTTCTGGGCGGCCCTTGTGTTTGGGTTATGAGAAGCTTTCTTAAATGCAACTTTTGGAATGTGTGTCATTGTTTCTCCCAACGACTTCTCAATCTGTAGAGGAAGAGATGGGAGGTCAGTTTCTTTACCCTTCTCAGAAGCGTTTGGTTTACTATAATCATGCGCTCTAGTTGATATGAAAGCATCACCCCTAACCATATATATGTTCGCGAATGAGGGGTTGTTCAGAGGCGGGTAGGTTTCTTGGTTGCCCCCTTCCGTGCTTGCAGAGGCTTGAGTTAGATTTTTCCCATGTTAAAAGGGATTAGTCAACACTGTCTGTTGTTGCTATGTGACAAACTTTTGGGCCTCTGCAAGTCGAGGACATAGATGGGTCAGGTGGTCTTCCGCGCACAAGTTGCATGGATACCTCGCCTTCCGTTTTTCAGTGTTGTCCCCACCAGCATTATCGTTGGGTTTTTTATCCCCCTTACCCTTCTTTTGTTGTTTTTTCTTCCCTTCAGGCTGTTGGGTGGCCTTTGGGTTAGTCGACTGCACTGTGTGTACCTCCGACGCTTGGGTAGGGGGAGCAACCAAAGTAGTAGTTTGGCTGGCCGCTGTGTGTTGTATGGATAACTGCTGCAACTGCTTCGTCAATTGCTCAACGGGCTTTGTTTGTGCTGAACCAACAATACCATCGGCATGTGGTCTAGATCTATGTCTAGTTTTATCCAGTATTGAACGTGGCGCATCTGGCAAGATGTTGTATAATAAACCGGATTGAGAATAGATGAGCTCAAACTGTTGAGCCCTCATGATGGCATATTCTTCAGAGAAAACTATGGATGTCGCAATGTCTTTGGATAACTGTGAGACCAAAGACTTAAGGAACCACTCAAGCAGGAATGTTGGTGGGACTGGTACTTTGATTAAACTCTTTCGGCATCTCCATTCTCGGATGTGATCAGAGATATGGTCCGCTGTTGTCTGTTCGAAATTAACGAGCAGCTCTGTGCCAGCGTCGTATCTCACAGGTAACTGGAAATGGTTAAGGAAATCCATTGCCAGTTCGCCAAAAGAAGAGTATCTTGAGCGATCAAGCTCAATGTACCATTTCACGGCACTCCCAATGAGAGTACGTTGAAACAATCACAACTTTACGAAGTCATCTTTCAATGAGTTAGATGAGCACCAAAGATGGAAGGTAGTCACATGATCTCCTGGATCTTCATTAGGCTTGGCTTCGAACTTTGGAATGTCTGAAGGCAACTTCGTCGGCATACGAGGCCAACGCGGATCGTGACAAATGGGGTCATTCAACAACCTTGTCAAATCTGGCAAGTGTAAAGTCACCAAGAAAGGTAGTTTGGGTTGCTGTTGATAACCTGGGAAAAAGGGTCCTGGAGTTTGACTGGCACTAGGTTGCCAAGAAAAGTTTGGCTGCTGGCCCAGATTCTGGTAGAAACTATGGCCTTAGCCAGCGTAAGGATTTTCCATATCTGGAGACATCATCGGTTGATTTCCTAAATAGGACATAGATTGTTGGGCATGCATTGTATTCGAAGGACTTTGGGAAGGATTAACCCCATGCCGGTCCCATGGGGATAGGCATAGTAGTTTGTCCGGGGTTCCATTGATTGTGGAAAGAATTACCCCAGATCGACATTCTGGAGGAGGGAATGGATCCTTGCCCTGAATTCCAAGGTCCTGCTAGGTTTGCCCCCTGTGCGGGAATAGTACCCTGCATAGGAGTAGACTGTCCAAAAATGGGGTTGCCCCCAGTTGGGAAAGCAGCTTACGTGAAGGTGTTGTTACCAAACGTTATGTTCCAAGAAAATGGTGTCGAACCTACTGGCATACTATGCAAAGGTGGTCCTTGACTCCCCACTCCAAATAAACTATTGTGTGTAGGTTTCCCGGCGGATTGTTGATGCGAGCCACTGAGTGAAGGGGATGAAGGAGGGATATGACCTCCTCCGTAAGGAAAAGCGTTAAAAGGGACAGGAGTGCCCCCCATGTGACCTTGCAAAGGAGCGCTAGAGCTCCCTGCCCCCAGACCCAAAGTCTGTAAAGTGGAGTAGGAAAGTACCGGACTTGTACCCAAACTAGGCATCCTGTATGAGAATGGAGGGCCTGTCGCACTTGGTGTGAAAAGGGTTGTGGCCACCGCCAAAGACGGGTTCAGACCACTGTGCGAAGTAGTTGTGGTTGAGACCATGGTGGCTCATACCGATGATGGTAGGTCAGGAGATGACAGCTCTCCTATGGTGACAACCGTGGTGGGAATTGAAGAATTCCCAGAAGGAGTAATAACATTTGTTTCCATTGCTGTGTGCGACACTGTCTGGCACTCGTGAAATTGAATTGGTACAATAAAAGGTGCCAAGAAATCAGTGGTTGGGGTTTCAACCGGGCCAAGAGCGGTTGCTTCAAGGTCCAAAATGGTCGATTCCTTCGGGGGTTGTTCGGGCACAATGGTTTGTAACCTGGTCGCTTCAAAAGACCCTTATTGGTCTAGCTTCCGCTTAATGGTGGCGGGCGTGGCTCTAGTGTAACCGGCGGCAGGCCAAGAAGCCTTCGTGACCGACGGAGCTTGGGATCCTCCACTGTGTGAGAAGATCCAATACACTCTAAGGTAGTCTAAACGCTCAAAAGTAACAACCACTACAAAAGAATCCCTAGAAGATAAGACAAGCAAACACTAAATTAATTGGAAGAACAGTTACAACAGCCAACACTAGAGAAACTTACCGGTGCAAGTGCAACTCGAACACGGAAGCACCCTCCGGGTATACTCTGCAAAGCATGGCCCGATGTCTGTCCTAGGTACCGCGATATACCCCCGCAGTCACCTGTGTATGTCCCTAACAAAGATTGGCAACGAGGTTGCCAGCACGCGAACAGTCACCAGGCAAGTACAGTCGAAAGTCGGGTAGACCACAATGAGCAGGGTATCGAGTCTGAAACCTGTCAAGGGTATCGAGAGAAAATGGTCCGGAAGACAACTGAGGACCTTGAATGGATTCGAGACCCATGAAGCCTCGTGGCAAATGCAAATGACGGAATCCCAAAACAAGCCCTCTATATGTGTTCTCCACTACGATTAGTTCGACTTTGGAGGGGTTATCTCCGCTACCTTTCCGCACGTGACCTCGTGTTTATCACATGTGTTAGAGGGGGGTCCCGGATAACTTCCACGACACTGGACTTAGACATTCCCTATCTCAGACTCCAATGTTTGATTTTAAATGGCCTTGAAGAGTTTCCTCTCCAACCTAATCCAAGGCCCTAGTCTTGAACTAATTTGTGAACCCTACAAACATAAATAGTCTAGTAGATTTTAAATTTAGCGTTACTTTTATGGATTTGTCTTACATCAGGGGGTATGAGGGTGAAACTGATGATGTGTAAAAGAAGAAAGCAAAAAATGAATGAAAAAGCTGGAAACAAAACTTTTACTGAATGCAAAATTTCAACAACTTTTTTAAAGAAATATTTTTAATTTTTTCTAAGATTTTGGACAGCAAACTCAAAGGAATTTCACTCGACTATGAGCTACTTATGATCTAAGTCAACTGCAAAAACTTATGAAATAAAAGAATTTTCCCTAGCTAATGATGCAGAAACACACTCTTCAACCAAAGAAGAAAATGAAAAGAGATTTTATTTATTTATTTAAATGCTAGTAAAGCAAGAAAGGGAAAATACCGACAAGCAAAAAACCAAGAAAAACAATTTTGGCCCAAATCGCAGATCTCAAAGAATCAGGTCAAAAATCACACACTAGCAATTTTCTGTTAAAAACGATGACTCTCACACTTGTCTAAAAACCTTTTAAAATTCTTTTATCTTTATGAGAAAAAGTAAGCTAAGAGTACAATTAATCCTAAGCTACTGATTGTTCAAACAGAGATTCAAACCACCTGAGAGGAATAATTCTTATCAAGGGAAAGGATGATTGCCTTACCCTTAACAAAAAGTATCATGTACAAGCACGCGACTGTTACTCAAACAACACGCATGTGAACGCACGCTGAACAGAGACAGAGGGTGTGTACATGTGGGTTGACCTTCTGCAGGCCGCGTGTATGTCCAAACTCTAAGAAAAAATGAAAACAAACAGACCAAACTAGGAAGAGACCACTGATATTGATAACCAGGATCCCTTGAAGGCTTGAATACTCTTTCTAACAGAAAAACAAATAATATAAGGAAAAAATGATAAAGCAAAAAACTTTATGAGATAGGACTATTAGCAAACAAGACTTAGACAGAATTCCAGAAAACCCCCTGATAATGTGTGATTCTGACAAGGAAGAGGATGACTGCCTCTGAGGTTCTCTGAACTCTACACGTTATTGCTACCTCCACAGCTAGGGTTCACATGCGGGCTGTAAGAGGATAGGGCGCGGGTACACGCGTGCAGGCCTTGTGCAGGCTGCATGTACCTCTGTGGGTCCCGAAAAACACAGTCAAGCAAAAGTTAGGGAAATCTGGTATGGAAAACCAGACTCCCTGCTATCTAAGACCTTACAGAAACGAAAAGAAAAGACAGGCAAGAAAAAATAGTCTTTAAACTACCCAAAAACTAAATAAAATTCCATGAACCCTAGATATTTTCCCTAGTATGGTCGTCAATTCTGTTGTTGGGGAAAAACACCCTAAGGACTAGCAAATAGAGTTCAGACTTTGCATGCAGATATGACTGAATAAAAAATACTTTCTACCTTCATCCCTAGATTCAAATCCCCTTTTCCTAGCAAATGCATGGAAAGATCAACCTAACTCGTTCTCGGCGTTTGATGTCGATCCTCCGTTGTGCTTGATTACTTGTTCGCAATCCTCCTTCCAAAGCTGACCTGCATCCAAGACAAACAACAACTATGCATGCATACTACTTATATACTAACGGGTTAGAAATCAAACATATACTGATCAAACTATAAACAGTTCATGAATTGGGATGGGAAAAGAATTCTCTTTATTACTTAGAATGAGTCAACTTACAAAAGCTGAGACTGGCCACCGCTCCTCGAACCTGATCCTGGGCTCCTCTTCTTTTGTCCTTCAACTGCTTTGCTTTGAATCTCCTTTAGTATAAGGAAAGGCTAAAGGGTTGGGACAATGGGAATACGTAAATGGACAGAGTTTCTTTGCTATATTCTTCCCCCTCCAAATGGTACCCCTACCCCTTCTTTTATAGGCTAGAAGGAGCTAGGTATTTGGACGAACCCTCGGCCATGCATGGCCGAGAGTTTCAGTTAACTCACCCATAGCTTTTTGTTCCGTCGACAATTTTCCTTTTTTCATGCTTTTGTCGGTCCACGCGGGCTGTTTTGGGTCAGCCAGCGTGTACACGCGTGCAGTAATGGATTAGGGCGCGTGGGCCTTTGTTCAAGAGGATTTTTCAAAGAGTTGTTCAACAATGTTTTGGCAAAGAAGGGATATGAGTTGGCCTGATGCCAGGTAAGCATGTGTGGTGTAATTTAGGGTTATAACAGTAGCACAAATTCCAAATTCATTTTTCCTTCATTTTTCTTCTCTCATATCAAAATATTTTCGAACACTTGGTCATTTTTTGAATGATGTGGAGCGGGGTAGCACAAATTCCAAATTTTTAGGTCTATATGTCTATCATATTGTAGGTCCGCATTCAGTCTATTTGACCTTTCTTACCTTTTACCTCCTTGAATATCTTAATTCGCTTTCACTTTTAATACTTAGTCACGTTTTGAAAAAGCGGATACTGAATTGTATGTCATTTGTCAAAGCTTTCTTGAATACACGGGTCTGCAACCCCACACTCACCAAAACGCATTACTCCTTTTTCCTTTCCCATTTTTTCGATAGTCAAATTTTCCACCAAAGAGGATGGAGATTCACATGCTTCCTATTAGTCTTTCGTTTGAGTTCTCATGTCCGTAACTCCTCAAGTCTGAATCCCTCTTAAACACTTAACCATATTTGAAATCCCAATGCAAACCTCTTCATCATTTCCTGAAGTCACGTTCATAAGTATGTAGATCCACAACTCTGCATTTCTATGTTACGTATTTCGCACCTTCATACTTAACATTTTACATCCATCATAACATGACATCACCACTTCCCCATCATATTTATTATCCCATATGTGTCATTCGCCACTCGTACAAGCATAATGTTGTTATTAATGCATAACACATCAACTAAATGTCGCAATAAATCCAAATCTCATGTAAGTCAATGACATTGAAAGCATGATTTATGATTCATCGAGTTTTCAAGGAAGTACGTGGTAGAATTTAATAAAATCAAAGTAGCACCACCTTTTTTCAAAAGCAGAAAAGAATGACAGAAAAGAAAAATGAGTTGTTTTGTGGAGATACACAAAACACACTAGGTCGTGAAGATCAATAGTTCCAGTGGTCCAAGGCATATGAGTACTACAAGGCTCTTTCATCAATTGAAATGAAAACAAACCTAATCTGGACCTCGAGAATAACATTAGCAAGATGTGTTCTGGAGGTGATTGGCATGAAGGAGATTGTTCAATGGTGCACAGATAGATTCATTTATGAACGAAGAATAATTCAAATGCAAGGTCATCAACTGCATTTCTCTAGCTCCTTCAACATTTTCCAAAATGCTATGACTTCCTGCGCCGACTATGATATTCAAGAGCGAAGAAGCTGATGAATTTTTTAAGGACCATAAAGAGGAAACAAACTTTTGAGCAATTACTTGAAAGATCCAACCTGTAACCCTGGTTCTTGCATAACTGAGGTAATTTCATTGAAGTACATGTACAGAGAATTTGGATGGTTATTTGCCCGCGTTATTGGTTCGGTATATACTATGTTTGTTTCAAGAAATGTTATACATGCTATGCATTTTTCCCTGCATGAAAACACCAGCATTGATTTAGTTTATCTTATCTCAAGTGAAATTTCCTTCAACTAAATAACCTCAAAAAGACTCAAAAGTTTTATATGACTTCTTACCTCATTTTCGCCATTGCTTATGGCCATGTCTTTGAAGACTTTTCATGGGCAAAACATGTTGATTTTAAGTTGGAGCCAGTGTATGCATGGTATTCGGTCGTATACATACATAAATCTCAATATAGTTTCTACCCAATTCATAATAACTTCATTTCAGAATTCAAAAAAATAATATTTGGACATAACACATCAAGGCTATCCCTAGAAGCCACTGCTTTTCTATCTGGAAAAGGGGTTTATGAATTGTTTGCAAAATTTACTGTAATTATATTATTTGGTAGTAAGGAAAAGCCTTTCCTTTTACCATTTTATACATCAAATAAATTATTTGTCAGAGAAGTATGCATGCAATACAAGACTTGGGCCCACTTCTTCCATGACAAGAGGAAAAAGCAATTTATATCCTTACCATGGAAAGTTGGGAATTTCATTGTTAAGCACATAACTCACCTTAACGAATTGGAGGGACATCATGAATAGTTGGGTTTGAAGGAAGCAAATTTGTTGAAGGTTTTGACCCAAACAACAAATTTACTACACATATGCAGTTAGTGGAGTATTCTTCACACTTCATCAGAATTGAACAATTTCAAGAGCGTGGTGGAGACAACTTAGATCTTCAGGAATTAGCGGCCTACCAAATTTCAAATGACATGGGAGAAATAAACAACACAAATGAAGGACGTAGACAACACGATAGAGAAACAACAAGTCAAAACCCTAATTCACCAACAATATCCCAAAGAAGCACTCCATTGAGAATGAAGAATAGAATGAGTGGAATGGATACTAGAAAAACATTATTTGGAGGCTCAGATGACGATGGAGATAAAGACCCATAGATGAAAAGTCTCTAAATAACACATATTACATACACTCCTGTGAAAAGAAAAACAAATATATCATTAGTAGAGTTAAGCGCACCAGAATTCCAGGAAAGTCCCCATGCAATGGACATGGACGAGCTCATTGAAGAATCTGGTTGGCATGCACAAAGGTTGTTAGAAGCAAGATAAATTGTTGATGCTATAATAACCCAAGATCCATAAATATTTGAAGAGGAATATGTCACTCTGCACCATGTAGCATACAATTGTGAAACTAAGAAATTATTGTTGGAAAAAGTCAATACCAAAAATAAAAGGTCATCAGAATGATGGAAATCTTCAATTGATTTGGATGGAGTAGCACCATCCAAAATTGCAAACTTTCATGGAGCTAATGGAGAGGCATTAAAACAATCAGTTCTTAATATGGAAAAAGAGAATTTAGAATTAAAGAAGAGAATAAAAGAATTGGAAGTTTCTTTGGTACCGGGACCATTATTTCCATGACATCTGAATACGCCTTAATGATTATTTGTTAGATATAAGGCTCACAATAATTTTTTCATGTAAGTAAAATGAACATGATGGTAAATAAACGCTAAATATAGGTAAGAGACTTTTGTGATGTAACTTGATTTGAAGATCATCATAACAATTTTTCCCAACTAAAGAACAAGCAAAGTAACCCAAGGGATTTCTAATCTAAGCTTTTAGCATAATCAAAGCTCCAATGAAAACCTACAAAACCAAAACTCAGATCAAAAAATACTAAATAAAGCTAAAAAATGAAATCAAAAAATTACTAGAAGATGAAAATAAACATATGCAGTTTTACCTTGAAGAATGTTTTACCAATTTACCTTAGAAATCTTGATATTCTCCAAAGTTCATGTTTTAAAGAAGTAACCTCTCTTTGTGATGAAGTTGCATCTTTATCAAAGTTTACATATGCCTATGATTATTAGTTTTATTGAAACTAAACTAAGACAAGCATCAAGTTTATAAAATAAAGCCATCCAGAAAGGAATTGATTTCATATCCATCATCAAGTTTTTAGTAAGATATCAACATGAATATTTTTAAATACTTGAAATGTATTTTTGAGAAAAGAATTTTTTCAGAAGTATATTTTCCACCATTATCCAAATTTTCTCAAAATTAAAGTGAAATTTTCTAAAAAGCTTCGTCACTTGCTTATTTAGCAACTAAACTAATCTATAAAAGCGAGCTAAACTATCCTAATCTTATTCCTAATCTACTTTAATCTACAGGAACAACTGTGACTAAGTATAATCATATTTCCAGTAGAGCCAGTCAAATTCTTTAATTCTTGCAATCATATGTACTAAAGGAATCAGAAGTAGTAATTGAATTATTACTAAACTATCAAAAGAAAACTTTAACCTATTATGTACATCTATTCTTAGTAAGCACAATAAAAGAAACTTATTAATATAAGACTCTTCTAACCATAACCCAATTATATGTTGATATGCACAATTTGTAAAAATACCATGGAGAATCATATTAGGATTCATTTTGGAGGGCTCAATAAGATCAATATAATTTACCTTAGCCCCCAAAAGTTTAAAGAAACTAACATCTTCCCATGAAGGATACTGAAAAACATGTGTTAGCAAAGAAGAAGTGTGATTCTTGAAAAGTTGCAGAAAGAGTTTGATAAAAGATAAGTTATGCAAGGAAGTATATGATTGGATCAAAACATCATATTTGGGATAAAATCAAGTTGATCACCCAAAATTCAGAACTCATTTTAATATGCTTCAAGAAATAGAGGAACTTGAAAGATCAATAAAAATTCAAGTTTTAAAGGCATGGGAGCGTCTTGGTGATAAAGTTCATATTGCTAATGAAGTTATAAAATTCTTGAATAACAAAACTCAAAATGATTTTGAAGATCTGGGAATCGAGGATATAATTGTATTCATCATGAAGACAAGCATAGTTCATACTAAACATAGCTTGACAATGGTAGCTCAAAGTAAATGCAATGTTGTGATACAATTTGGTCAAGATTTTAGAGGTAAATTTGTAGAAGCATTCGAACTTGGACTTCCAACCCCATGGAACCAAGATATATGGTTTAATAGTGTCCAATTATATGAAGAATACCTTGATAAGGAAATAAATAATCATGAGCAATTTGATGATGTTACTGGTCCAATTAAAGGTGTAGTCATTTAAGAAAGACTATTCAAATATTTCATGTTGCTTTTCATTGTTACTCATCTACAGAAAAAATCTTCCTCCAACATGATATAATCTTTATACATAATTGAATATTGCATTAAGAAGGATGTTAGAGTTCAAAATACCATAAGGGATTGAATGTAACAAATTGCTAATTAAGGAATAAAGTCCCATTACTAGATTCCATGTCGGCACCTGTATCCACATCAACAGTAACACTTAGCAAAAGAAGAAGAACATGTAACAAAGGCTTACGAATCCTAACATCCTAAATGCTTCAAGCATAAAATTGAGGAAAATAACGGGTTTTCCAAAAATATTGGGTTTCCACCTTCCCACTCTTGTCTAAATTTGGAAATTGTTACAATAATAATTAGGAGAAAGGAGATAAAAGGAGGAAAGCAAGATTGAAGAGGCGATCGTTTGGAGACTAAAAAAGAACTCGCTTCCAACAATGGACTCGGTCATTAAAGCTTGAAAGCTATCTTATTCACACACATGTTTTCATCGTATTCAGAGGATTCATCCCTTTCTTGATTAGCATATGTATTTCTTTTCTTTTCTTCATAGAAAACTTCAATCTTTGAAGTGACAAAAACATTCAGAGATTTATTCTCAAAGTTTTATCTTTTAAAAAATTTCAAGGTTTCATCTTTGTAAAATTGGCTTTGCAATTGTGACTGTTGGTATTTTATTGTTTAATATCATACTTCCTCAATTCAATTCTATTAATTACAATATTCACTAGTGGATTATGTTGAGTCGCAGGAATTATGAGAATAATGAGAATACGTATAGAGTTTTCTTGAAAATCTGTTTCCTTTAAATTTGAAGAATCAATTTCACCCTTTTTAATATGTATACCACACTTTCTATAAAAGGTATTTGGCCTTAGTAAATGTTTTTTTTAGGAAAATGGTGTGTCTAGTTGTTTTTTTGTTTTAGTTTAACCATCATTTTTAAGCTAATTAAGAAGTTTGAAGCTAATTAAGAAAAAATATGGTGCCCACTAGAGATGAATGCATGTCTTAATTATTTTTCAAGCATACTTCTTATATATTTTAATTAATTGATTATTTCAAGTCTTGCATTTGAAATCATTGAAATCTCTTCAATTTAATTGAAGAACATTCAAAAATCAAAATCATCACTTAGAGGGTTACCCCCTCCGGATTTTGGAATCTTTCAATAAGCCTAAAGCAGGGAGGATATTTTCCTTCATAGGGTGCCTTGGCCATGTTCTTTTCTTAAGAACAGCTTGAGGAAGCCACGGATATATCAAATGAAAGTCATTGAGTCATAAATACAAGGTTGCCTTGTTAGCCTATGGCTTACCTTACCAATCACTAAGTCTTCATGTCACCTTTAATTATATTAGTCATTTAGGATATTAATGAATTATCTTCAAATGATGACTAAGTGAGTTAGCTAATATTTTCTTAGCCTATTCACCATGAAGGTATTAGGATCTAGAGCAAATCTCTATATGTTGTGGCATCACCCAGTGTACTATATATTCTTAACTTTGGTATGAATATTTGAACAAGATGGCTTGAGGCATTTTCCGTCATATTATTGGTCATGTTTTATGTGGTGTATTTCTTAACATGGTATCAAATCCCTATAGTTCTCATGGCCTAAATCAACATATGGGAGTTATCCATATAAATTGAATTTTTAAATTGGTGGATGACAAGTCGCGATAGAGATGTGAATGCTGTAAAAAAAAAAAAAATACACTAAAGGAGAATATTGTTTGCAGATCAAGTAATGATATGGATCGTGGATGGAAGAATGAAGATGTTATAGTCATAACAAACAAGAAAAAGTCACTGCAAACATTTAAAAGACTGCATATTGGTTTTTGGATTCCATTTGCAATCCTCGTCATGATCTGTGGGAAATCTATTTGATAGATCAAAGGTCCATTGTGAGGCATGCTTTATCTCTTATGGGTTTAGAGTGAAAATCATGATTTATTTTATCATTACATATCATATTGATCTGGGTCTTGAAATTTCTACGATAATGAATTTAGGGATTACGAGGGATTCCGACGCAGAAATCATATCTATATTTATTTTTGTAAACGAAAATAAAGGAAGAGTAAACAAAAATAAAGAAAGAATACATAAATGTTGGGAAATGAACGCCCTTGTTATTGACTTCATAAGAGTTATATAAATGGTTACAAAACAGTTTTACTGTTTCAGAAATGGGAGTAACTGAGTAACTGTCAACAGACGGTTTTACTAACTAATTTGTTAAGGTAAATTACAACTCCTAACACTCCCTCTTAATCTGGAGGATTACATTATTAATAATGCCTAAACTTTGACGTTGAAATTGAAAAACATCTCTTCCCAAAGGTTTAGTGAAGATATCATCTAGCTAAGCTTTAGAACCACAAAATTTGAGGAAAATGTCACCATTTTTTACGAGTTCACGAATGAAGTGAAATGGAGTATCAATGTGTTTGCTTTTCTGATGAAACACATTATTCTTCAACAAGGAAATGACAGAGTTATTGTCACAAAAAATTGAAATAGGTTCTTTTGTCGTATATCCAAAATCCATCAAGAGCCTTTTAAGCCAAACTGCAAGACATGCTACTATTGTTGCCGCTACATATTCCGCTTCTGCAAAGGAGATAGAAACTATGGATTGCTTCATAGATGCCCATAAAATCAAGTTCTTTCCAAAAAGAAAAGCATAGCCTGAAATGATTTTTCTGTTGTCAATACTTCTTGCATAATCACTGTCGGTATAACCTGTAAGCATACTATTTGCTGAAGTTGTGTACCACAAACCATAAGTGGTTGTACCTGCAATGTATTTAAAGATCCTCTTACCAACTTTCCAATGAGAATCCTTAGGAGATTCCATAAACCTGGAAATGTAACTTGTTGCATATGTTATGTTAGGTCTTGTAGTAGTAAGATACATACGACTACCAACAAGTTGTTTATACAATGTGGAACTTATTACTGATCCCAAATCTTCCTTGCTTAATTTAGTGCCAAGAGCAATAGGAGTGTCAACAGGCATACACTTTTCCATGTTAAATTTTTTCAAAACATCAGCAACATATTTATGTTGACTAATAAATATACCATGATCAGATTGGTCTACTTCAATGCCTAAGAAATACTTCATTAGTCGAAGATCTATCATTTCAAACTAATTTTTATGGCTGATCTAAATGCATATAACATCATATTTCCTGTGTAGATCATGTCGTCAACATAAAGACATAGGATGAGAATATGACCCTGTTGATTTATCTTGATATACAAAGTAGGCTCATTTTCACTCCTATTGAAACCATCTTTGAGTAAATAATGATCAATCCTACTATAGCAAGCTCGCGGAGCTTGCTTCAAACCGTATAAGGCTTTTTTTAATTTGTACATTCGATGCTCTTGTGTTTTAACTTCAAATCCAGGTGGTTGATGAACATACACTTATTCATTTAACACTCCATTCAAGAAGGCGGACTTGACATCCATTTGATAAATAGGCCACTTATTTTGTGCTGCAATGGCCAAAACAAATTGAACAATATCTAATCTTGCTACAGGTGCAAAAGTTTCACCATAATCAATGCCAGGTTGTTGTAAAAAACCTCTAGCAACTAACCTTGCTTTGTGTTTCTCAATCTCACCTTTTTCATTCAGTTTAGTTTTATAAACTCATTTGACACTTATGACATTTTTATATGCAGGTAGATCAACTAAATCCCATGTATTGTTTCTTTCAATAGCTTCTATTTCATTATTCATTGCATCTACCCATTCTTTTTTCTTTGCAGCTTCATCAAAACAAGTAGGTTGAGATGAGAAAAATGCAAACTGTACAACATTATCATCTTGGTCATATATATCACGCAAACTTCTCATTCTTTGATGATTATGGTCAAAATCTGAATCACTGTGAGATGAAGAATCATTATGAGACGAAGAACTACTTTCACTTTGAACTTGCAATCTTTGAAGACGAGTTATCGATTCTTGATGTTCATCTAACTTTGTAGGTGCTTGATGTTCATCTAACTCAAAAGAAGGACTGTGAGAAGTATTGTTTTCCATTTCATCCCATGATTTATCTTCCATGAATTTAACATCTCTACTTACTAGAAATTTCTTAGTAACATGATTGTATAATCTGTATGCTTTCGACTGTTCACTATAGCCAATAAAAATGTACTTCTCACTTCTATCATCAAGCTTCTTTCTTAGCTCTTCAGGAACATGAGCAAAAGCAACACAGCCAAATTTTTTGAAATGAGAAACATTTACCTTAGATCCATTCCATTTTTCTTCAGGTACTTTACCTTGAACACTGGAAGTTGGTGATCTGTTAAGTATGTAAATTGAACATGCCACTGCTTCAGCCCAGTAATCTTTGGACATTTTTCTTGTTGTAAGTAAACTCCTGGCCATGTTCATGATGGTGCGATTCTTTGTTTCTGCCACTCCATTTTGTTGTGGAGTATATCTGGTAGTCGTTTGCTTTTTAATACCATGATGTTTGCAAAAATCAACAAACTCTCTTGAGTCATATTCACCTTCTCCATCAGATCTCAAAACTTTGACAAATCTACCACTTTGTTTCTCTGCTTTAGCCTTGAATTCTTTGAATCGAGTGAAAGTCTTGGATTTGTGTTTGAGAAAATAAACCCAAACTTTCCTGCTACAATCATCAATAAATGTCAGAAAATAAAAACTTCCACCAATCGATTGATTTTGCATAGGTCCACATAAGTCTGTGTGAACTAACTCTAAACACTCTTTGGCTCTATAAGAGGATGATGAAAAACTATCTCGTTGGTGTTTTCCTACTATGCAACTTTCACAAGAAGGAATTTGATTAATCGAAGGAGGCAATCCTGTCACCATAACAAACTCATACTTTTGACTGGTAAATGACCATAACGATAATGCCATAACTCAGTTTCAGTCACATTAGAAATATTACATGCATACATCTTCCCACTTCTCATTTCTAAGGAAAATAATATGTTGTTTGTCATAGGGACTTTTGCAACAAGTCTTTTAGTTGTGGAAAGTAACATCATAACCATGTGCCATTAATTGCCCTACACTCAACAAATTGTGTTTGATGTTTGGTACATAGTAAACATTAGGAATATTTTTCACTTCACCCTGCTTTGTTAAAACTGGCACAACACCTTTTCCTGAGGCTTTGATCGCATGATCATCACCCAAACTAATTGTAATAATAAGAGATGTATCAAGATTATAAAGTAAATCCTTGTGACCAGTCATATGATTGCTACATCCACTATTTAGCAACCAAACATCTTTGTCAAGAATTTGTTGAGATACTTGACATGAAAGAAACAGAGTATCAGATGTTTCACTTTCTGTGACATTAGCTTTATTTCTATACTGCAACTTACGGCATTTAGATATATGATGACCCAACTTTTTACAATAATCACATTGAATTTTTGATTTACTTGTCCATCTCTGACCACGATCGATCTTGATTGCTCTGACTTGTCTTTTGTTTGTTCAGGTTTATCTCTTGTTTGAGAACGCCCTCTACCACGTCCATGAAAACCTTTGCCTTTACCTCTGTCCATGGACACCTTAGTCCGAAATGCATGTTCTAAAGTACCAAGATCCAAGGTCATCCTTGCTTCATGAGATAACAATGAACCAGTCAGTTCTTCTATAGAAAAATTAGTTAGATCTTTCGACTCAAGAAGAGCAGTAACTACCATTTCAAATTTCTTAGATAAACTTCTAAGAACTTTTTCAACAACTCTTTGGTCTGTGAGTTCTTTTTCGCCATTAATCCTAATTCGATTAATAATACCCATAACTTTAGTCATAAACTGATCAACACTTTCTGATTCACTCATCTTGAGGGTTAATTGAGTTCTAAGGGTTTGAAGTCTCACATTTTTCACTTTATCATTACCCTTATAAGCTAACTTAAGAATATCCTATGCTTCTTTAACAATCTTGGCACCAATAATTTTAGGAAATATAGAATCATCTAATGAAACTAAAATATATGATTTGGTTTTTCCTTCTTTTTGCTTAAGTTCTTCTAATGTTTTTCGTTTTTCTTTGAACAACAGTCATAGCTGCAACAACATTTGCATCAGGTTCTATGAACCTTGTTTCAACACAATCCCAACATCCTTGACCTTGTAAAATGGCTTTCACCTTCTCACTCCAAAAATCATAATTGGAACCAACTAAAGTTGGTGATTGAATTGACCAAGAACTAGACATATTTTTAATTCCAAAATATCAGCCAAAAACCCTTTTTTTTTTATATATAACTACAAGTGAATTTTTAGATTTCAAAACTCCAAATTTTATAAATACTCTTCAGCAAAATCCAGAGTAAATAAAAATGTAAATGGGAAAAAAAATTACAAGCCTGTAATTCTCAGCCAAAGCCCTCTTCCAATTCGGCAGTGGCTCTTCTCCAAACGGGCAGTAGTGCTATGGCACTTCTTCAAACTGGCAAGCAGCTCTTCTCCAAACCGGTGGTAGCTCTATGGCACTTCTTCAAACTGGCTAGCAGTAACAGGAAAAAACAACGTTCTGTGGTATTCTTCACTGTGGAAGAGAAACGCAGACAGCAACAATAGCAAACAGACATTTAACAGCTGACAGCATTAAACAGCTTATGGTCAATGCAGCCTTACGCAACAGCCTTAGTACGTAGGCACAACAAACAGCGTTCAATGAGTATTCTTCAAGATCTGGGAGTGGGCTCACACAGCGGACTCTCTGCTCCCAACCTCACCCTCTGATACCATGTAAACAGAAATAAAGAAAGAATACAGAAATGTTGGAAAATGAACGCCATTGTTATTGACTTCATAAGAGTTATATAAATAGTTACAAAACAGTTTTACTGTTTAAGAAACGGGAGTAACTGTCAACGGACGGTTCTACTAACTAATTTGTTAAAGTAAATTACAACTCCTAACAATTTTCATTTATTGGCACTTAATTCTCATAAAATTGTTATAGATCTACAATTTTCTATGTCAATTTTAATGCAAAGCTATTCATTCTTCTGGATTTTTGGTAGATCTCTCGTCACAAAAATGGCATAGATCCAAAGATTTTCTCTTTGTATTTCACTTGTGATCAGTTGTAAATCTGTAAGAGATTACTACACCAGTAATCACAAACCAGTGATTGGCCTCATTATTTCGTAATGGATCTCTGCAAACATTTGAACCAATGATCTGTTCCACTTCGTTAGTGATCCCTCTCAATTATTCTCACGAACTGATCAACGATTCACGCACACATAAATCGCCCAACAAATTTTTAAACGATATTCAAACCGCGTGATTGCAGATTGTACTGTTGGAAAGGAATCCGCTGATTTGGTACCACAATTTGAACATAATCAAATTGCCTGCAACTAGAGCTCATCTGTCGTAAGTTCAAACAACAAGCTGAGGGTATTTCTATCATAGCATGGCACTTCTCTCCCAATTCTTTGGATTCAGATATCAAATTTTGGTTGGTGACTGGTGCCAATCCTGTCGCTAATGTGATGACTGGTGTGGATTATAAGAGTGGGTGTGCCTCAACCACTCTTATATTATTTAAGCAAAAGGATTGAGGAAAGCGATTTGGATCTGCAGACAGTGATCTTGTCGATGCAGCCAAGAACGCAGGCATCAATTCGCCCTTGTAAATTGAATCGCCTCTGAATGCCTTTCTCTCTGATCATCTTGTGCAACCCCAGATCATTCTTTGATCGAATCTTGTCCTTTGACTGTGTCGATTGGACTCGCTTTCCACTGGCAGAAATCGTGTTTTAATTCTGTTGCTAGAAGATGTGAAGCAAAGGCGAGGAGACACGCAACATTGATCACTAAACTTGGCAGTGATACACCCCGATCTGCACCAGCTGTAACCAATGGTCTGCACCCAATGATCCATACCAGTTCCCATCAACCAGTGATCTACATTATCAACCATTAATCCATATAAGCACCTGTGATCTGTCGACTTGACCACAATCAGATTGTAAACGAGAAATATACCTGTGAATGCACAAGCAATTATATCGTGGCCACCTTTTGTTTCCAGCAATTTGTTCTACAACAACAAAGAGAATCGAACATGCACATAAATCCGCCCAAGACTCTCGATTCCATCAATTGACCTACTCATTATCGAGCAACCGATTCTTACTCTACACATGATGTCATCAATCTCTGCGCCAAAGTCATTGAGGTTTGCCATCTATGCTAAAGTTGGCTGCCTCTCTTTCAAGGCATCCATCGTGAAGTATTTTTACATTTGACGGTCCAATGAAAAGTTGAATATATTAGAAACAAAATTCAAAAGTTTGAATTGTGCTTATATACAACAACATAATTTAGTGTAGGTTGCTAGGACAAGTGTTACGAGATTTTTTCATGAAGTTTACCTTTGGTACCAAGGCATTTGTGTTGGAATATGTATTAGACAAAATTTCTGTAAAAAGGATTTTAAACCTGTATTTTTCCTATGAAGAATTATAAGCAAAATCATTGATGGTTCAATGGTTATCAAACTTTGTAAAAAGGGTTCTTGGATCCATGCTTTTGAGGCAAAACCTTAGTTGTTTATGATAAAAAAAAATGAAGGTATATTGAGTTAGTAGACAAAGCTAACATTCTTATTTGTAAAGGGAATCGTTTGTTATGCTCTTTAGTGTTAAAGAATGAGTTGTAAAAACCATAATAAAATTATCATTTTTTGTGGTGATTGTGTCCTAGATCCTCTTGAAATTTGAGTAAGGGGATTTTAGGTGCACCTTGTGTAGTGTGTGGTGGTGACTTTTTCGTGAAGGCTTGTGATTTATGTCTAGTTTTGACACTTGTAATTATCATTTAACACAACACGCACAAATCAACTTAATGGATTTTATGTCAATCAAGCATAAGTAATCAAGCAACGACCATGCATATTCAAGCATTCAAGTTGTCGATCACATCAACATTCAACGATATCAACATTAATTCAACTTCATAATTAACATCAATTTTGAACAGTGTTATTTGCAAATAATATTTTTTGTAAGTTTACTTGTAATCAAGTTCAACTGTAACTTGCAATAGTTCATTTGTAAGTGTGAAATCAACCTTAAGTTGAATTGCATTGTAATTTATGGGTGCATTCTTGGTTGAAACCAACAGCTTCTATTTTCTAAGTCCAATTGTTGAGTCTCTTATTGTCAAAAGGGCGGAGTTGTAAGAAGCCCTTCTTTTGTCAAGTCAAATTGCAATCAGAATCTACTTGCACAAGGAGACCCCATTCAGTGTTTGAAATGGCTTGAAGTCGAGAATTGTTAGAGTTATTGAACACTCTAATACTTACTACCAAGGAAGACACAATTACAATCAACAAAGAAACTTTTCAATCAATTCTATCTTGCTTGCAAGTTTCACAAGCTAAAGTTGAACTTCTTCAAACTTAGCACGATCAAATACAACTAAAGAATCGACAATTACATCAACATTATGAACTAGTGTTTGTTTAGAACAATCCACTTTTTGAAGTATATGATGATTCCTATCAACAAATAGCACAAGTACATCACAATGATACAACTTCAAAAGCAGTTTCAAATAAAGATGAAGCTATTCATGAACCTACATTTCAAGAGTTTTCTTTTGAGTTTACGGAAGAAAACCTTTCAATGATACAACAACATGCAATAAATCAACTTCCACGTATTTCAAAGCAAAAGGTTCAGCATAATCTTTCCAAGCCCACCATCAAACCTTGGGAAGAAATCAAGAACAATAAGCATAAAACATGTATCAGATATAACGAGGAAGTAAATTTTCATACTCCAAATTATTCAAAACCAATCCACTTCCAAAGTGTTGGATTGCTTCAAGAAATTTTATTTTCACTTGTTCAAGTTCAACATCAAAGTGTGAAATTCCAATATTTCAATCGAGTTGGTCACATGGAGAATTAATGTTTTGATCTCCATCCTTGTTGACATTGCGACAATTCAAATCAATCATCGACCAAATGTTCGACATTGAAGAAACCTACAAGATTAAAAATACACTATGGGTGGCTTGATCCTTAGCAATGGTCATAAACAATTAAGAAGATATATTAGTCTTACCAAAGAATTCAATCTCAAGTAAAGACGTGTCTTGGAGTAGATAGTGAAATGAGTATGGTACTCTCTTGAACCTCAAAGGATGGAGTACAATAAAGAATCTCTCCAACACCTTAAGGGGGTGAGTGCATAAATCAATTGAAGATGGTTCGTGGTCAACCAAAAACTACCAGTTGTCTCTCCTTTAAGTTGACAAAGGGGGGAATTGATGATTGTTGTCACACTTAAAGTTTTGAAAACAAAAATAAAATAAAAACAAATTGTCATATGGGCAACAAACAAATCCCTAGATGGGCATCAACACTCTATAGATGGTAGAATTTGACAAAACTATGGTTCAATGTCTTGCAGTTGAATCATACATGAGATATAAAATTAGGAACACTTGATTTTGAAAGAAATATTGTGGACATTTTGTTCACATGGATGATCATTTGACCTGGCAGAGGACAGTTGGATCCTTCTACATTACAACTTGGCATTTGATTGAGTTGTAAGGCATTTTCAGGGGTGTGTCAAACTTGCAGTTGATTCACTTCTCTTGGTTCACTCTCATCATATTGGAGTTCACATCAGTGAAAAAATTACAGGCATTCTAGCTCACATATTTTCAAAGTGGGATTTTCCAGATTCTATGAGTTTTCAACATCCAATTTTGACGATTTTTTAGGCAGATTTTCATTGAATCTTGTATCAAAGGCTTCTGAAAGATACAATATATCATCTTTTGCATCTGTGTTTATTGCTTAGTCGATACAAAGATATAGACATGTGATTGAGGGGAGGGGGAGGGGGAGGGGGTGGCAGGGAATGTTAGCCTATGGATTACCTTACCAATCACCGAGTCTTCATGTCACCTTTAATTATATTATTCATTTAGGATATTAGTGAATTATACTCAAATGATGACTAATTGAGTTGGTTAAGATTTCCTAACCTAGTGATGCAAGGTGTTAGGATCTAGAGCAAATATCTCTATGAGGTGGCATCACCCATTGTACTGTATATTTGTAACTTTGGTGTGAATATTTGAACAACAATACCTCAGAAGTCCCTCCCTCCAGTGCTCTTTAGTGTGGGCATAGAAAGGTCCAACTTGATATCTATTAACTCCACCATAATTTTACTTAGTGCTTGGCTCTTCTCAAGGTTCTAATGGCTTCCTTTCATGGTTGCTTAGTCTCTTGGTATGGTAGCCTTTTTTTCCAAGTAAAAAATTCATTTCCTCACCTCTAAACCACCCTAAAACTAGCACCCTTTTTCCTATTCAAATTTCCTCTCTTTTCATGAATGAAGGATGGAAAGAAGATTCCTAATTCAACTCTTCCTAAATCCTGTA
>ML785186.1:2433-65318 GCA_009831015.1 Picea engelmannii
TCTAGAAGCCCCAAAAGGTCAAAGTAATCAAAGTGGTTTAAGAGATTTTAAAAGGTAAATAATAAAGTGAAGTGATGAGTGTATTATAATTCAAAGTGAATACAAAAAAATTATTTCAATAATAATTTTAATGGAGAAATTAGAAGTGGACCCAACCCTTAAATAAGGAAAGTGGGGCCAAGTGACCTAGAAGATGTTTTTAAGGAAGCTACTTGGAGACTATAAATAAGAGGCAAGGCTCTCTCATTTGAATCACAGTTGAGAATATTGAATATCTATAGGTGTCTGAGGTATATAAATGATATATAAGCCTAAATTTTGAGGAAAGTGAAGAAAAGAAGGCCGAAATGCAAGGAAGGATAAATTATTTTGATGGTGTTTTCTAAGGTATGTTATTTTCAGGTCATCTCACCAGTTTTGCTATAAAAAAATTTCTATAATGATTCAGATCTTGAAACTGCTATTAAAGTGAGAAAACATATCAAAGTATCTGTGGTCAAAAATTCATCTTGTGGGTCGTTGTATTTTGGGAGTTACACTTTGTGGAAAATAGGGTTTGTGGCCAGTCCTGAAACTAGTCAAAATCAGGTGTTTAGGGTAAAAACTTCATAAATTATTTATAACAAATCCAAATTCAGTGAGACCAATTGTGTTGGTTAGGGTACATCCTGCATTATTCTTTTTAATATTTTTCGATCATTTCATCAAATATTTTTTGCGGGGCACGCTCTACAAGGTCGCTCTCTAGAATAAGCCAGAATTCAACAAGGTATGCCATTTTTGCTATAACTCCTTTTCTGAGAGGTTCCAAGTAGTGCCACTTGGAGGAATTGCATAAAACACACTGAAGAAAATTTTGTATCAGTTTCAGATCTTTATACATTACAGGTTCAAAGTTATGATTACTTCAAGTTAGGGTTGTTGACTAATCCAAAACGAGGCATGTGAGACTAAAGAAAAGTTTGATGAAAATGCTCGTCTATTGTTTTTAAAGTTAAGGAAGGTTTTCAAGAATGTCATCATATACACCAGGTCTATTACAAATCTAAAAATCAGATTTGGATGATGAAATTGATGAGGGCTGTTGGTTGAAGTACATGTTGAGTACATGGTTGAGACAAGTAATTGATGAGTTGGCGCACATACATGAGGTGTATAGTTGATGATGTTGGTACATATTCATGAGTCATAGTTGATGAGTAGTTGACACATGATTGGTACATACTTGGAACATGGTTGGATTCACTTGTTTATGGTACAGGTTGATTACAGGTTGGTGCATGGTTGATGCACTTGTTTATGGAACATGTTGATTACAGGTTGAGGTATAGGTTGATGCATGGTTCAGATTTATTGGTATAGGTTTACAGTGGTATATATCACAGTGATAGTGTGACATTGGTTCCATCATTCTACTTCTACTTCAGGGTGGCAGGACGGGGCAAGGACAGGTGGTTGTAGCCATATTCCGGTTGTAGCCAGAGAACATTGGGGGTTGTAGCCTCCTTCTAGTTGTAGCCAGAGATTTGGGGAGTTGGAGCTTCCCTCAGATTGTAGCCTGAGAAACTAGGGAGTTGGAGCCTCCTTCCATATGCAGCTGGAAAAAAAAGGAAGTTGGTGCTTCCAATGAATGTAATTCTTCAAGACATATAAGAAAAAGCATTTTGTGGTTTTCTCCCGATTTGGGTTTCCACGTAAAACACTGGTGTACTATGTATGTGTGTGATTGTTTATTTATTACTTCTCATTATTGGATAATAATTCTACATTGATATAAAATTTGAAGAAAAAGGATTATAATTACGTTATTACTGATTCACCCCCCCCCCCTCTCAGAAATCCAACATGAACTTCTGAAGTGCGTAAACCATAGTTAGGCCTTCTCTTTCTATTGTGTTATAGTTTTGTTCAGAGTCGGATAGTTTTCTTCTTGCAAATGCTATCGGGTGATCCAAGTCTCCTGCTCTTGGTTGTGCTAAGATAGCTCCCAGTGCTATCATTGATGCATCTACATGCACATGGAATGCCTTTCTCCAGTCCAGAAATACTAATATCGGTGCAATGACCATCTTTTCCTTCAAGGTATCCAAACTATGTTGACACTCGTCATTCCATTGGTACTTTGTATCCTTCCTTAGCAATTTTTCCATTGGTCATGTGATCTGCACATATCCTTTGATAAATTTCCGATAGTATCATGTGTGTCCTAACGTCGCTCGTAGTTGACGGACTGTTTTCGGCGCTGGTAAATTAACGATGATGATGACCTTTTCCAGATCGACCAATAGCCCTTGTTTGCATACTATATGGCCCAATAGTATCCCAAACGGTGTTCCAAATATGAATTTATTTATGTTCAGTGATATCTAACAGTGTCTGCATCGCTCTAGAATCAAGCGTAAGACTTCTACATGTTTTTTCAACAGACTATAGACTACCCAGACATCCATATATACTTAAAGAAATTGGTGGATGAATTCTTTAAATGTTGCAATAACCACTCCGGAGAAGATTGTTGGTGCATTCTTTAGTCCAAAGGGCGTGACTATATATTGGTAAGATTCCCATTCCGTCACGAATGTGGTCTTGTATCTATCCTCCTGTGCTATCTTAATATGATGGTAACCAGAGAATCCATCGGTGAATGAGTACACTTCGTGTCCCCCCACATTCTCTAGCACTTCTTCCATGAACGATGTAGGGAATGGGTTGTGTAGGCATGCATCATTCAACTTCCTCAAGTCGACACATATCCTGATCCCTCTTACTTGTTTCTTGTCATGTACAACCATCAGGCTTATCCATTCTAATTCCTCAATTGGTTTGATTATGCTATCTTTGATCATTCGATCAATCTCCTCTTTAAATTTTTGTTTATATATAGGGTTCATTCTATATGGTCATTGGCTAATCAGTCTCGCTTCGAGTATGAAAATTATTTTCATTTCTCCCAGTTCGCATGATATACCTTTCATCTTTGTAAATGTTGTAGGAAATAAGTCGTTGTATTTGCGCAATAGTTCTATAATGCTTTCTACTGTTGGGGCATCCTAGTAGTCTCCAATGCTGGCCATTTTCGTATGTTCCGTTGTACCGATGTTAAATTTATTTACCTTGATTGGCGCGGAAATAACTTCAAATTCTATTTGTGGTCCCTTCACGTATTTGTCGCCTTCTAATTCTGCAATATGAACGTCACGTCGGTTCTCTTCGTCTGGTATGTCCTCCTGTACCTGGTAACATGACAGTAGTTCCTTGACTGTCTGTTTATTTCGCTGTTGCTCTTTGGTAATAAGTTCTACTTCTGGATCCTCAATGAATATGACTCCTCTGATTCATTTCAGAGATGTGTCTATGTTGGGGTTCTCATGCTTGAATGAGAAAGTGGTGGTAAAGTTTTGCTGCAATGTCACCCATGTTGTAGTTCCTTTGCGTAGCTCCTGATCTGTATACCAATTCATTGGTATGCCTTCTAATGTATGAATAAAGTGGTGAGGTTGTTCCTCTGGTGGTGTCAATTTCCACAGTTGTTCACACTCCATCAAGTGTTTCGTTGGTGTCCCTAATCCTTCATACTTCTGTTGTTTGTTGTTTTCATGTGTTGCACCGAACCTTATGTGTAGTAGCCTCTTACATTGGTACTAGTTTGTGATGGTCTCCTTGTGTGCGTCCCACCATCTGGCGGGTGTGGCCTTAAGTGATAATTCCAGCGCTAGTAGCCTCTGGTTCTCTAATAATTCATCTTCATATTGTGTCAAGAATGTTTCCAAATCGTTAAGTCCATGGAAACTGGGTGGTTCTATGATTTCTATGCCTATCCATGGTATTGCGTAGTCTATTCTTGCACATCTTCTCGTGGATACTTCATGTAGTCTTTGCTGCCTGTTTTCTAACCTGGTGTCTGAAACCATAGCGCATGAAGTAATACTACGCCAATTGAGTACCTCGCCTGCAGTTGGGTTTACATAATCCTCCCCGCACGCATTTGTTCTATACAACTGGATGATTTCTTCTAAGTCTAGGAAAGTGGGTTCTATGAACCTTTCCCCTTCTGATGGATCTAGTGGTGCTATAACCCTGTAATCTCCGGATTGAAATGTCATTTTTCTTGTCTTCAAATTAATTATGGTCTAGTTTTCAAATGCCCAGTCCAGATCGAGTAGTGTCGGGTATGGTGTTGTGCCATCTACTATTTCGATGACTTCAAAATCTTCTTTGGTGTGCACACCATCAAGATCTACCATTACACCCTGCAGCCTCCCAATTGGTAGGAATTTGTGTTGGTTCTCTAGTTTTAATTGGACATTCGAATATCCCAAGGTTGGTTCTCCCATGCATTGCCAGGTTTTCTTGGGTAGTACATTTACTTCGGATCCTAGGTCCAGTATGATATCTCCCATATTGAAATCCCCAATGTTGGCATTCAATCTGAATTCCCTACTTGTTCTTCTCCTTGTGTGTAGGTGATTGACAATCTTTGGTTCTATCTTTTGTTCTGTCTCATTGCTACATTTCTCTAAGATGTTTTGCAATATTTTCACAGATGAAGGATCACTTAATATTTTGATGCATGACTGCAAAAATTGTTTGATAGTATTTACTTGTCCCTTGAGTGACATTTCTTTGGTATGATCCAGTGATGGAGGCATTTTCTATTCTAGGGATTCGTGGGCTAGTTGCATAGTGGAAGTCGACGTTGTTTCCTTCTTATGAAATTCCTGTCTGGCTTCCTTAAAAGTATCCTTTTCTTTGGGCGCATCGAACTGCTTCCTTTGTTCAGTGTTCTTCCTTACCCACTGGTTCTATGCAGGTTCTTGTCGGGTTGTGTTGTTTCTTGTCTTCGTTCCTCCACGGGTGACTATGTTGATATTCCGTCCATCCTCCCTTCATTCGGATGAAATACATTGAACATTATAGTTGTTCTGGTTCCTTTTTTCTTGGATCTTTACTAACAGTGTCAGGAATTCCTCTGTCTTGAGATCCGATGCATGATAGTACATACAAGTTGTTGGCGGCAATGGGCAGTCCCTTTCATAATGTCCCAATTGCTGACAATTGTGACATGTGACTGGTCCTCTTCCACATTTGAAGCTTCCTCTGGCTCCTCCTTCTCCTCGATAGCCTGTTATGCCCCCTCTCGGCGTGTTATATGGTGGTGCCTGGTTGTACTGCGTGGTATTATACTAGGGTTGCGTCGGGTTGTATTGTGGTTGTGTATTGTTGTATGGTTGTTGCAAAGTGTTGTACTCCTACTGTGCAGTATTGTATGGATCTAGGGCTTGATTGAACTTTGGCATTGCTTACCCAGTCATCATTTTGGTTTGTACCCTGTAGGCATCCGATGTTCTCTCCTGCATCATCTCCATATTTTTGCAATCTTTGTCGTCGTGGCCTATGGACTTACAAAATGTGCAATAAGAATTCTTGGGAACCATCTGGTACTTTTTCGTCATCATCCAGCAATAAGGGTTGTGACCCAGTTTCTTGCATATTTCACACCATAATCCTCCCTGTGTGAGTGAGTTTGGCATGCTTGTTGCCATATACTTCGTGAATGTTGGACATTCATTCTTGTGGTGTCCTCATGTCCCGCATGTGGTGCACTAAACAACTTCTCGTTTATCCTTGTTCTTGTTCTTATTCAACTGAAATGTGAGGTTCTTCAATTCCTCCTTAAATTCTTCAATGGTCGAGTCCATCTGCTAGTACTGGTTCTCTTCTAGCTACAAGGCTTCCTGTAGCGCCTCGGCTTGTGTTTGAAACTTTTTTTGTCATAAGGGGTATTTTAGGTGTGGGAGTAGTGATTTGACAAATAGATGTCGATGTTGCATCTCGGTCATAAGGTATTTTAAATTTCCCTTCAATCGCTTAAATCTTTGGTCAATCTCCCATACTGACTCTCCTGGTTTCTATCTGATCTCAATCATTTCATTCATGTACTGGTCCTCTGAGCTTGGCTTCTGGAACTCACTAATCAGTAGCTTCTTGATGTTTGCCAATGTCCTCATCATCCCAGGAGCATTGTTTTTGTCTAGACTCATGTACAAGTCTAGTGCATGGTCTCTTAGCGTGATCGCTAGCTGCGCAAGTTTGGTATCTTCATCCGTGATCTGTTTTGCCTCCTAGATATTTGCACAAATGAAAAAATGCTTCTTCGGGTATTTTGTTTCTTCTTCTAGGAATTCTGGTAATCTAATCATGGGTTCATGTCCTGCCATTCTAAATATTGAATTGCTACCTCCGTCATGCGGTGTGGATACTTGACTAATACTGCCTGAACTAGCTCCTCCAGTTGTTGCTCTTGTGGTAGATGTGCTTCTCGCTATCAAACTTCCTCCAAACTTCAGTTTTCTATACAGTGATGTTCTCTTTGGTGTATTAGTCGCACATGGGTTTATGGGTTCCACACTAACATTAATATGGAAAGGATGGCTATCTTCTCCTCTTGTTCTTGGGCCTCTTTTTTTCCTCTCATAGGTTGCACGCAAGATTTCCTCAATATGATCCACAGCCCAAAGATCCTCTACCTCTTCTTCATCGCTTGCCAAGCCCTCCCTCGCGGCTACGACTCTTTTCTTGGTATTCACCTTATATTGGTAGGGTACTCTGCTACGCGTCATTTCAGGTGACACCAATATCTACTTAAGTTGGTTTCCATCCATCAAGATTGGGTCCAAGAATTCCTCCTCCTTCTTGCCTTTATCCTCTCCTTTGGCCATTTATCCTTCCCTCTGTCAGTGCTTCCCCCCTTCCCCCATGCATGGAGGGAAGTTTAGTTGTCTTCTTCCATCATCATTACACCTTTGTTATATAGCAGTATTTTAATCGAAGTATACAGTGATTGAATGTACCTTCCACGAGGTCCGCGTATAAATTCCTTCTCTGTTGCGCTGTACAACTTCGTTGTGTCAACTGAAAATTCTGTGATGAAGCCTACCACAATAATATCAAGCCAAAACTCGACTGTGCGGGTGAATTTTTTATTCACCTGTTGTAACTGGTCAATCTGTATTGGGGTCCAATCTAGCTGTCGAATCCAGTTCGTCGCGTGGTTATATTTCAACCTTAGTATCCACTCCTACAATAGGTGAGGAAAATCATCGAATAAGACTTCGTGTAAATCCGTAAACATGTATTTATCCAGATATTTGTGAGGCATCAGACTAGGGTTTCTATTATATTTCTGGGCAAACTCTAGCTCTTTAGTTCTCAACCAGCCTTCGATTTCTTCTTTCGTGGGGTTCCACAGTCTCAACATTCCCTTCTAGTGACTCAGCAGTCGTCTAGTTTCACTCATTTTTTTTCCACATTTGTTCTATCTCATCTACTCAGTCCTTTCTTGTTCCTCTTACAATCGCAATGAAACCATTTATTGGTTTTAACGTATTGAACAACTCTACGGTACTAACCCGGGGTTCGTATCTTTGAAGGTACCAACAAAGCCTAAACTATCGTTCCTTCTGGTGAACCAGAAGGAAACACAGCACACAGAATGCACTGCGCAGTCTTACTCGAGATAGATTTTATGGGTGGCTATAAGACTCAGGTGTTTATAGCCTAGGATTGTGTGGGAGATAGAGGGTCTGCGTTCTGATCCATTACTTATGATTTGTATTACAAATTACTGTTATCTGACCTTCGAGATTTAATAGCGCAACAACAATGAACTAAACAGTATAATAACTCATTCATTCATCGCATTCAGCATTTAACTAACAAAAGTAAACAAAGATATGCATGCATTCATCACATTACACATGTATTACCATGGTTCACCCCCTCCCGGGGCTACATCCACAAAGATTTGGCTCTTGGCTCTCTTATTATGGTAGTTCTGTAGTTCTCGCACCTCACGCTTACAATTCTCCTTAGATCGGTAAGATATCTGTGAGGTGAACTAGATCACACCAAGATCCTGAGCCTATGATTTGATTCTCAAGGTCTACCTCCCTCTTAGCTCACTCGTTACAAGTAGGTCTCTTATCAAAACATTACATAAAATGAGTTCAACTCTACAACAACATTAAATCTCAACCTTCGCAAAATATTCGAACCTATTTTTGATACTTGCCTGCCTATATTTATATCTATCGGTCTCTTCAGCCATTTACACAAAAACTCTTACCAAAAACCCTAACTCTACTATTTTTAGGTCTTCCTTCTCTGCATGCATTCGCTACTTCCTTCCAGCTATCGCCTCCTTCTTGCATGCGCGCATGCTGTGCTTCTTTCCAGTTGTCTCTTTTGTCCTGCACTCTTTCTTTACCATGATTTCTCTTCCAGCTATCATTCTTCTTCGTGCACTCTTTCTTTCCCATTTTGGCCTACTGCCAACATTTGGTGATGGCTCAAAATCACATTAAGTAGGAAGATGATCAAGGTCGTTCGAAACATCAATTTGTTGAAGGGGACGAGGTGTCTCTTTGTCTGCAACCTTATAAGAAGACTTCACTCAAATACTACCATTGTTAGAAGCTTGATCCCAAATTTTATGGTCCTTATGCCATTCTCAAGTATGTGGGGCTCGTCGCCTACTAGTTATCACCTCCTAGTAATTCTAAGCTCCATCCTATTTTTCATGTCTCATGCTTAAAGACAGTGATAGGAATTAAGTTCCAAACTCTAACCCGTCTCCCTGAGTTGGATGAATAAAGTTCCATTTGGTTACATCCCCAAGCACTCTTGGACTAGCATGAATGTCATCTCCTTCAATGCACCATCTAAGAAGTGTTAGTGAAATCAAAAGATACAACTCCAGAAGATGCCACCTAGGAGCCTGCTACCATTCTACAATGATTTCCTCATCTCAAGCCTTGAGGACAAGGTTTTTTTTCAAGGGGGAGGGCCTATTAGGGACCTATCCCCCCTAATCCCTCATGTAGTTAGAATAATATATTTTACATGTAATAAAGGTTGACATTAGTTTATAATACCTATTTAATAATGAGAACAAGTCAGTGTAAGAAGACCTAATAGAAGCTTATGCTTTTAGAAAGATATTCCTCTATAAGGTTCTTTAGAAGATATAATTAGTATAAATAAGAGTAGGAGGCATGAGCAGTTTTTTCTTGAGAATTATTGTAACAAAGTGTTGCTCTGTTGGAGGTTTCCCCCTTGAAGAGGGAACTGAACATCGTTTCATATCAATAAAGGTACTATTTTGGTGTTGTAGTTTCATGTATTATGTTGTTTCGTTGTCATTCTTTGCAATATTTCTATTTTCGGATATTATAATAGATCTGGTACCTTACACTTTTATTGACCAAGTTTTGGATGTCTTAGCTTGGAAGAAATACTTTTCCTTTTTGGATGTTTTTAATGGATACAAACGAATTCATATCAGTCACAAGTATTAGGAAAAGATCACCTTTACTTGCCCCTGGGGTACATTTGCATACAAAGTCTTACCTTTTGGTATGTGTAATGCCCCAACCACTTTTCAAAGAGCAATTCTCAAAATATTTTCAGAACTCATCCATGATAAATTTGAGGTATATATGGCTGATTTTACCCCTTATTGCAATTCATTTGATGAAGCTTTGGACAATCTAGATAAGGTTCTCCAAATATGTAGAGAAATGAATCTATCCCTTAGCAATAAAAAATATAATATGACGATGAATTGTTTTATATATGATGATGAATGTAATAAGGGGTAATTTAATATGATCATGAATGTAATATATGATGGATTGTTTTAGGACATCGTCTTTCCTCCAAAGAGATTGAAGCAAACATATATAAGATCAAAATCATCATTTTACTTCCTACCCCTTTGAAACCAAAAGATGTAAGAATCTTTCTTGGACATGTAAGATACTATATAAGATTCATCAAGGATTTAAGTAAGATAGTCTCTCCTCTCGTTACCTTGTTTTCCAAATATGCATATTATTGTTTGAATCTGAACTACCAACAAGATTTTGAGGAAATAGAATAAAAACTCTCGACTTCCCATGTATTCCAAGGTCCCAATTGGGATCTTCCATTTCACATTCACATTGATGCATTAGATAAAGTGTTAGGAGAATTCTTAGGAAAAAATGAAGACAATAAACCCTATGTAATCTATTTCATAAGTAAAAATATGGTTGAAGATCAACTATATTGTTATGGAGAAAGAACTTTTAGCAGTTATTCATGCTTTAAGTAAATTTAGACATTATGTTACAGGGTATAAACTTTTTGTACATACATATGATGTTACCATTAGATACTTGATGAATAAACCTAACATTAATGGTAGGATGATTATATGGTTTCTATTATTAAAAAAAATTTATCTAACCATTCTTGATAAGCTCGGAAAGAAAAATATAGTTGCATATTTTTTTATCCAGGTTGACTATCCCTAAAGAAGAAGGCATGATCGATGATCAATTCCCATATGAGAACATACTTGCCACATCAATACAAACCCACTGTTTTTTTTATATAGAAAAATATTTAACAACAAGAAATTTCCCTCGACATTTCTCCTAGAGGGAGGGATGCAAGATTTTCCGAAAAAGTTCAACCTACACTTGGGTTGCAGGTTTTTTGTTCAAACTTTTCCCAAACCAAATTTTGAGGAGATGTATAAGAGAATATGAGGTGCATGATATCATGCAAGTTTGTCATGATGAACCATGTGGAGGTCATGATGTAGCCAAGAGGACAACTTATAATATCTTACAAGTTGGATGCCATCATTGGTTTTCATTAATGCCTTGCCTCATTATAATACATTTTCAGAACTCATCAACAATACACTTCACATTGTGATGAATTTCAAATAATGGGGAAACCAACAAGGATGAATGAGATGCCTTTACATCCCCAAGTATCATTGGAACCATTTGAAAAGTGGGGCATGGACTTCATAGGCCGAATTAATCCTCCACCAACAATAGAGAAACACATATTGGTGTCCGTAGACTACCTAAAAAAATGGGATGAAGTAAGGGCCATGAAGGATGCCACATAATCAAATGTAGTTGCATTCCTCCAAGAATGCATATTCTCAAGGTTTGGTTATCCACGGGAGATAGTCCTGGATCAAGGCTCTCAATTTGCATCAAGTCTCATTGAAGAAATCATGAAGGACCATAACATCCACCACAGGAAGTCAACACCCTACCATCCTCAAACAAATGGGAAAGTTGTTGTCACAAACTGAGAGCTAGAAAACATCATCACCAAAACAGTGAGCATGAACAAGAAATATTGGTCAAAGAATCTCACAAAAGAAGCATGGGCATGTAACATTACATGGAAAACTACCACATGGATTACTCCTTTTAAATTAGTTTATGGTAAGAAATCCATGCTTCCTATTGAATTTGAATATCATACATTGAGAACAACAACTGAACTAGACATGAATTTGCAGTAAGCACAAATAGAAAGATTTAACCAACTGAATACCTTAGATGAGTACAAGATTCAATCACTCTTCAACACTGAAGTGGTGCAACAACAATGAAAGGGTTGGCATGACAAGAAGATTAAGTACAAAAATTTCAAAGAAGGGCATTGGACTATTCTATATGACTGAAAGTTTAAATATTTTAGAGAAAAGCTGATGACAAGGTGGCTAGGGCCCTACATCATTGAAAAGTGTTATGTTAATGGTTAAGTGCAGATAAGAACCATTGATGAAGAAGGAATGCCCCTACTAGTGAATGGATTCAGAATAAATACTTACAATAAGCCCCTAACAAAATAAACAACAACAATGAATAAACAAAATATGGATATGATTGATAGCAGAAATGCTCTCAATCCATCCCAATAAAGAGTTTTTTTTTTAAAGAATAAAAAAATCCTAGATGAAAACCTTCCAAAGGCATCTAGGACAAATATAAGGGTGAAAACCTCCAATGGAGGCAGTCTCATGTTTGAAGAATAAATGAATATCATCATTAGGAAAACTTCTCAAAATCTTGATGAGGAAAGGCATTAGTGAAAACCAATGATGGCATTTCTTCCTTGAAAAAAAGAAGAAGAAAAACACAAGAAAAAAAATAAGAAAAAAAATGTTTTTTTCTTTTGTACTAATATTTTGTTTTTGCAGGTACCAGGAAATCCATTATTGTAGCCATATGCACAATAATAAATCAACAATCAGTAAGGACAATAAGAATTCACAACTTTCCCATCAATTTTCACAATTTTTCATCATTCATAAATAAAATTTTCCATCATCTCCATATGACCATCCATATTTTTCATTTCTATCATTCATAACACTTTCCATACCCAACATGTTTTGTTTTACCCTTCATTTCAAGAAAAACCATATCCAAGGTTATTATGTAGGATCAACCTACAATATTCTATAGGATCAACCTAACAAGACAATTTCTATAAATAATGGAAGACAATAGGAGTCAAAACCAACATCATCAATTCAATGATAAAAATCAAAACTAGAATCACCTTCTCCAACCATTTTTTCCATCAGATACATCATCGAGATAGAAAAAACCAACTTCTATAGGATACTCTATATCCTTTAGAAAATATTCAGTAGGGTAGAAACATATCTATAGGATGATCTGTATCATGTAGAGCGATGAAAGGACATGTTATTCCAACACATTACAAATCTCATTTCGAGGAAGACATGAACAAAATATAAGGACATCATCAATGACACAAGTCATCATTTTCCATACTCTAGCCACCTGCAAGAAGAAACATTAATGCACATGTAAAGGTAAATAAGGTAAACCAACTATCTATCCTCTCAAATATTTCATTAACCTTCAAAAAAATTACCTATGCTTATTTCATATAGTCTAAAGAATTTATAAAGTCAATGAGGGGATGAAAATGAGGTCATTTGCATCTTGTCAACTGGGGGGTGGCACAATTCGTGCCAAGATCCAAATTTACATATGGATATTAAGTGGTTTAAGTGGAGGTTTATTTCTTTGAGTTAGAAAAGTCATGAATTAAAGAATTATGAATACACAAGTCGACGGTTGTTGTACTGCTATGACAAAACAACAAAGATCGAGTGATTTAAGTGGAGGAATATTTGTTTGAGTTAGAAAAGGATCGAATTAAGGAATTATGAATACACAAGTCGACTATTGTTGTATTGTTGTGACAAGACAATAGTCCTATCCACGATTTGAGGGTATAACTCGGAGTTATAAAAATCAGAGCACCATTTTGAAATTGAAGAATAACAGTGGCTCTAGTTGGGTGAAATCGTGAATCTGAGCTCGCGAGAGAAGAGGGCAAGAAAAACAATCATCCAGAGGATCTAAGGACATTGCAAGAGAAGAATTTATACAAATTGGAGGTATCCATGAAACCCTAGACAAAGAAATATCCCTTTAATCTTGAATATTTGTTGCATTTATTTTAGTTTTCATGTGTTTTTTACCTATGGTCATTCCTGGAAGTTTTTATGGTCATTGAACAACCAACAAGTCTTACCCTGTAGAAACCCATTTTTTTTGACAGTTATAGACCTATAGACTATTTCCTAAGACGTGAACCAACTTTCCATGTGTTGAGATCCCTCAAAATGCTAATGTTACGAACCTATGGTCGAACCCTCTCAACACTAGAATTTTTCACCAGTCTTAAAAAACGCACCCTGTAGAAATTTCGATTTACATAGTTCCTGTAGAAATATGTTTCTATAGGATCTACTTCTACAAGAACGACTACATAAAAGCATACCAACTTGGAATTTTTCATATAAAAACCCTCATATTTCCCTTTTTATTCAAGGAAAACCTTTTGTTGAATTCTTTGACCACCAATTTACCTGAAAACTAGCTCAACTTCTCATCCTCTCTAAGGAGTAAGTCAACTTGAATATTCTACAAGAAGCCTTCAGCCAACGTTCCTCTCCATTCATCATCCTAACAAGCAATTGTGGGAGAAGGATTTAAGAGAAGGGAACCAACATAGTCTTCTAGGGTTTATGACAACCATGAGATAGTGGAAATGTTTCAAAAATGTGAGTGGATGGATTACTTTGAGAGACTAAGGGGGTTTTATGATGAGGTGTCCATAGAGTTTGCTTAGAATTTACATAACATACAAGATTAGGAATATGTGACTACAATCAGGGGGCTCACCATTAGGATCAATGAAGCCTCCATCGGGGAATGTTTATAGTTTACCTTTGGGTATCCCTTGGGACAAAGAAGAAATATAGGAATCCTTTAATTGCAAGAAGACCTTCTTCCTTCACAATGAGAAACTCGATGAGGATAAAAGTGACACAAAAAGGGAAAGCCTCCCTCACCCATGGGAGGAGGTAGCATACCACATCATCAAATACATTACTTGTGAGGGTAGGATGAGTGTGGTATATGCCTACCATTTCATACTATTGCATCAGCTTAGGCATCTTCCAAATCAGGAACCACACCTGAATCTGAGTGCCCCTTATTTTCTTCTTCGATCATTAAAATAGATGAGCCTAAAAGTAAAAAGAGGGAAACAAGAATTCTTAGCACATCATGGCCTCATCAAGTCAATAGTCTCAGATTCTCTTAGGAGCTTGAAACACAGAATTATGTGGGAAGATTTCACCAAGAGACTCACCAAGCCCAAGAAAGAAAAACAACAAAAGAGGGAGAAAAAGAAAAGGACATATGAAGAAGAGTGGGTGCAACCCAGAAGGAGGAGGTCCAAGAGAGTCAAGAAAAGTAAAAAAAACACGGAGCCCAATACCATCAGCCCGACACACTATCACACCCCAAGTAGAGGAAGTTAATGACTCTCCTAGTCCAGAACAACAAAAAGAGTAAAAAGGAAAAGAGCCTCAAGAGGAGGAAACAATGAAAGAAGAAAGACCAATGGAAGGAACCTCTAAAAAAAATCATGTGGAAAAGCTTCTTTATGCAACCTTGTTGGAACTAGAGAAATCTAATATTGATTTCATCGAGTAGAAAAGGGTGGAAAAAAATAATAAAGGAAAGTTGAAAGAGGAGGTTTCTAAAGAGTTGGATTAACAACTACAACTTATGCAAGAAAGTTCCAAATTATGACTATGCAGAAAGTAGAATACAGCTAGAAGTTGAAAGTAGAGAACCAAAAACTTTAGCAGCAATTGAGTAAGGCAAGAAGAGATATGCATGAGAAGAGTGAACAAATGGATATTATGGAAGCAAAAACCAAAAAAATAGCTAAATTATATGAAGAAATGATAGAATGTAGGCCACCAACTAGAACTTACACATTGTTCCTAAAAGAACAGTGGAACAAAAATCAGATTACACACTTAGCTAAGTTAGTAAAGTCAACATTGACTCTCCCCTAGATTCCTTAAATGCGTATCAAAGTTGTAATATGGAAGAAAAAGCTAAGCTTTGTGAACTCTACCTACATAAACTTGTCTTAACACAATGCTACAATTGGAATCTCAATCTATATTTGGGGGATGTGTAATTGATGGACTTTTCCTCTTGGCTAAGGCACGAGGAAATGAGAGAAGAAGAATTCAAAAAGTATAAGGAAGAAGAACAACAAACATCCCTTTGGATTAGAGCAGAGTCTTCCAGGCCTAAATATGTCATAAAAAATAATCATAACATCTCTTTGGATAAGGATATAAATCGAGGATGGAAAACCAAAAAAAGGGAAGGAATAACCCATCTTGATTACTCACTCAGCTTATTGGGAGAGGAAACAATAGAGGCATGCCACATGAGGTGACACTATTTTACTTATGATTTGCATATCAGGGAACCCCATTCTCCCAATACCTTGTAGTTTTCCCTCCTCAGAATACCATGGTATAAATAAGCTTTAAGGAGAATAAAAACTAATTGGATTGGCTTAAGGATGATCCCTCCATTCCTTCTCCATGTAGCTCCTATGGATGACCTCAAACTAGAAAGGGAAGAAGAAGAATGGGACATGATTGTGAGAAATAAGGGATATCATGAGAAACAAGTTGTCACCAAGTATACATCTTGGGATATGAGAGAGGAATTCAACAAGCAACGACAAGAACAACATGATAATGCTGATAGAAAACAAGGTAATGAGAAGCAACAAGGCACTGAGCAACAATAGGATGATGGACAATAGAGGAATGGTGAACAACAATAGGGTACACAACAACAAAAATAATGAAGATAGAGAGACAAATTTGATTGCATAAGGGTGTGCAAAAGCTCATTTGGGGGGTGACGATGACACCCAATATTGTGCATTTTAGAGGCTCATCTTTGACACTCTTTTCCACCTCAGATTGAATTAATATTTACTTTTTGACCATATTTAGTAGTCAATCATGGGTATTTTGTACATTGTTTAATGAATGTTTGATTGAGGTGGATTTTTGTGTATTGTGTACCTTTTTGCTCTAATATTTTTTCAAAATATGTGTTTTCCACCAATCAGGTCGAGCTTCAGAAATCAAGGGTGCTAACACCCTAGAATCAGGGGATTTTGTCTCCTCAAAGGAGCTGACAGCCAAAGATTAAGGAAAATTGTCCATACCTACCTCCTAGTGCACTCCTTGTGCATTTATGAACTCTTTTGATCAACAATAATTAGAGCTACAGATGTAAAGGTATGAGACCCCACATTCACTCAATCCTCTCCTTGGTTTAGGAAAGCGGGTCAAACTTTCTAGCTATATATATGCCTCTAAGTCTATAAGAGATATAGAGAATTTTGGAGAAGTATTGTGTGGAGATTTTGTGAAGACTTGTATTGAGAACTCAGAGATTTCTTGCTCCTGATGTATTACTAATATTTATGAAATAAAGATGGTTCTACTTTCATTCTATTAAGATTTATTTTAGGCTCCTTGTGCTTTTTGGATAGGGCCCATCGAAGAGGGCTCAAGGACCCTGCTACTATTTATGTAGTTTTTCATGCATATTGGTTAGTGCCTAGATAATATTGCATTCTCCCTTAAAGTTTGATATTGTTTTGCATGATCAATTTCAATTTTATTAAGATTATGACTAATTGGCCAGTTGTAGCAACATCCTATATAAATGGTCAATAACCTTTTGGAGCACTCTTAGGTGCCTCTCAAGGCTGAGAACCTTAGATTCACTTCATTTATTTATATTCTAGATTTTTCCATGCTTTTAAAGACTTGCACTACCTTTTTAGACTCCATTTTTCTTCCTATAGGAGTTTCCTGTAGAAACTATACAGTTCATGTAGAACTGCACAGTTCTTGTAGAATTCTCTTGTAGGTTTGTTTTAGCTTTAGATTTTGACTTAGATTAATATAATTTTCCTAAAGGAATCAATAAACAATAAAACGACATTTAGATTGATATTGATCAAAGGGTTAGCTTGCTTTATTCATGCATTAGTATAACTTTACTTCCATTGCAGTTTTATGTCATATTTTAAGAGCTTTACTTATTTTACAATTTTCTTGTCATAGTTTAGATTGTATTCATCTTTTTGTTTCAGTATTAAATTTATTAATTCAGTTATATTTAATGCAATTAGAATAATTTATTTTCATGCAATCTAGATTAGTTGTGCTTTTAGATTGGTTTGTTTCCTTCAAACAATTAGTTCAGAGATTCTTTCTGTCACTTGATTTTCCTGCACATTTTCATCCTTTGATCAGTCTCAGCCCTTTACTATTGACAATTTCATAGTTCACATACATTGCATAGAACCTCTTAAGTTTGTACGAACCCCAGTTTGACAAGTAAAGTAGGAGACCAAGGGTATAGTAAATCACTATTGCTATTCATGGGACCATCAACAACCAATTGGGCTAGGCTATTGTTGCATTGTATTCCTCTGATGTGTCATTATCCCAAAATGGGGGCCCGGGATTTTAATTAATAAAATCAAACTTAGATCTGGTTTTCCCTTCGGGGTTTTTCCTGGGGTGATTAACCCATAAATATCTTTTGCGATGTGTTGGTTTTAGTTTTATGCTTTTGTCGATTTTTGTTAAGTAACCTAGTTGTATTGTTATTCAATAAAGTGATTTTATTTAGAATTAATGGTTGTGTGCTAGGTTTAGAATTAACATGGTATCAGAGTTGAGACTCTAAGGAAGCCATATTTGCACAAGTAGAAAAGAGAAAAATTGTAGAAGTCTACAGGAATTTTTTTATGCATAATTAAGGCGTGGGGTTGATTTAAATAAATATTAAAAAAAAAATGTACGACGTACGAACTAAGCCACTGAGGGAAGATAAGATGTTGCATAACAACCAGAAAGCGGTCACGTGGGTGTAGGATGTTTGTAGGTAAAAACCAAGTGGACAGATGTGAATGATGGTGATAAGAGCCACAGGAAGCATAAGTGACAACTAAGGATCGAGTAGCCGATCGTGGAGAAGAGGTGACAACAAGGCGACAATAAGGGGAAGTTGTAGTTGTAGATCATTCACATGGAGATTTATAGTTGTTGAGAATTGTGATCATGCAGAGGAAGGAGTCCAGAGAAGAGATGGGGGGTATACTAGTAATGTCAGAGCCACCGAAGACAGCCACCAAGGAAAGGTCGGTCAAACCAGTAGGGGTCGTAGTTCATCGAGAAGCTCCCGAGAATTGAGAATAATTACAGAGAAGTGGGAAGAACCCCCATGCAATAGGAAGAAATAGTCAGGAAGTGTCGAGAGAGGACCTGGGCAAGAGTAGAAGGCTACGGGAAATAGTATAAGGATACAAGTAGCCCCATGAAAATTTGAGTAGGGGCTCGATCAACGAGAAGCAAACTCGGGCAATGGGAAGTGGGACAGTAAGTACGAGCAAAAAAAATTTGAGTTTTCTGTAGGTTTCAGAGATGGCCATAACTGGATTACAATTTGAGGATAGGTTGGATGGGGTGTCCAACTACAATCCGTGGAAGGAAAGGATCATGTTGATGTTGATGGAGAACTATATTTGGAGTTTGCAAACTCCATCATGGCCCCACCAATGGATCCAAAATATCTGGTCTTCCATACGCTAAAGGATGTGAAATCCAAAAGGATAATCATAAATGGAGTGAAGGATCATTTGATCCCTCATTCATCAGGAAAGAACTTAGACATGGACATGTGGGAGGCTATGAAGATCTTGTTTTAGAGTAAGAATGAGAATCACAAGATGGTGTTGAGAGAGAATATCAAAGATACAAAGATGATAGGATCAGATATGGTGACAACTTATCTCACCCAGATTCGACAGGTTCGAGATGAACTGGCTGCAACATGGGAGACATTGGATGATTCAAAGTTAGTGAGGATGACACTCAAAGGTTTAGGAAGGAGTGAACATCATTCATTAAAGGGATCATGGCACGTGAGAAGATCCTTGATTGGTCAAGGTTGTGGGATGAATTCGTTCAAGAAGAACTTTGGGATGAAGAACTTAATGGAGGTTGACATAAGAATGATGATGAGAACCTTGCTCTTTCTAACCAGGAAAAGAAGGGGAATTTCAAGAAGATTTTTAGTGGAGAGTCTACCTCTCAAGATGGAAAGAAGAAGTAGGACATGAGAAAAGTCAAGTTCTTTGCATTTCACAAGTTTTGACACTATGCAGGTCAATGTATGAACAAGAAGAAGGGTGGAAACAAGATGCAATTAGAGGTAGTTGTGTTGACAAAGGATAAAGTGGATGAGTTTTCCAAGAAGTTCGAAAATAAAAAGGTCTTACTTGTTTTCCACACTTCTTTGAGCACCATATTATCTAGTGCATGGAAAATAGATACTCGAGCCACATGTCATATGATAGGAGAATGTGAGTTGTTTGATAGCTTCACATAGTCTGACTCAAATATGCATGTGGAAGTTGGTATGGGGACCGAGCATGTAGTGAAGGGATTTGGAATAATATCATTTTGGATGGAGTTTAGAAGGTGTGTTGAGAGTGAATAATGTGCTATGGGTGCCAGAACTCAAGAGGAGTCTGCTCTCTGTATCAATGATTGAGAAGAGGGTGTTTGACAAACTATTCCAGGATGGACAAGCATTGATCAAGCCTAGAGGATCTAGCTCAAACACAACAATTGTTCTAAGAGTTAGAGAGAGAAACTTGTATAGGATAAAGGGCTAACCTATGTGAGCAATGGCAAGCAGTAGTAGAGTGGAAGAGAACAAGGAGCGGGTAGCTCCGAAGGTTGTGTAGCTCAAAGGGAGTCAACCTTCAGGTTCAGGTATGAAGGAACAACCTTCCAAGTCTATCTATAAGTGGTCAAGGTATGAGATGGCCATGCAGGATACTTAGAAGAAGGATGCTTCTAGGAGCATGATCACAAGGAAGTCTTCAAAGCAGGGTCCGACCCTTTCCTGTCATAGGGAGCAACCAAATAGGTGGATTCAAAAGAAGGCATGGTAGAATATCTGGTAGAGAATATGGAGCCACCTCAAGGTGGTAGAGTTGACATAAAAATAAACAAATAAAAGTGTATGGCTAGCTACCAATCTCACTACTTTTATCCAACCATTCATAAACTACAATCCACAACTCCTCCTCATACAAATAGGTGTGAAATCCATGCTAACGTGCGCAAATAAAATGGTGTAATCAATTCCCCACCTTATAAAAGCATGAATGGTGTGTCAGTCGAATGAACAAATGGTAGACTCGAGAAGGGTCCAGGGAGCAGAGTCGACTACGTATAAGAATCTATGGACCACTAGTCGAACACGAATGTCAATTTATCGACCACCAGTCGACCTGGGGAAGATTTCTGAATTCTTTGACTCCCTCACTTGGATGACAGAGGATGTAGAGACGTGTTCTCAACATTGGCATGCAATCTTGTTTCTCAAAGTTTTGGTGCTCGACGGACCCCTATTTTCTTCCCAGTTCTATGAGTTCGACCTAATTCTAAAAAATATATTGAGGTATTGACCAACAATGACACTACCTGGATGTGTGAGTTGATGAAAAATGAATTATTTTTTATGTTTCCAACTCTAGAGATGCTTCCAAAGAAGGAACGATCAACCTGCATGAATAGCTGCATTTTTTTTTGTTTTTAACTTATCAACCTATATGAAGATCCCAAAAAAAAAGATAGAATGTGCCCAACTACTAACTAATTGTCGACGAAAATATGCTGCAAAGTAGGTGTTCAAGAAATTCTTGTTGACGAACGCAGAAGCTGAAGCTGCAAGAAAATCTATTGACAAATCTAGCGACACTCAAAATGGAGTATGTGCATTCGTCGACTGGAAAAGATCGATTAATAACAAATTGTATACACTTGGAATATGAGCGTAAATTCATAGAAGTACTCATGTCATGTTTATTTTTGTTCAAATATCATATGAGGGTGCAAAATAAGATTATATTCGGTCTTTAGTCGTTTTATGGAGCCATGATTAATGTTATAAAGTTAGTCAAGTCAACCCAAGTCAAGCCCGAATCAAGTAGACTCAACTCATAGTCAAGCCGAATCAACTTATAATAGAGTCAATGAAGTCGATTTTGTAATGGAATTTAGTAATGGAATTTAGTTGAAAAGAAAAAATCAAAGTACATATGTTGTAGATTGAGTAGGTCACACTTAATTGAGTCCAAACTTAATGTAAAATACAAATGAAGTTTAAAGAAAGGAGGGGGTTAAACTTGCATATTCTTTGAAGGTAGGGGATCCCCTCCATCATTGTAATATACTTTGGTCCTTATTCGATGAATTCAGGTTCTCGCCGATAATAGTCAACTCCTAGTCGAAAACACATAAAGTTTGTGTACTTGTATTCATCATTCATGTAATATTAGTTGTAAGATTCCATACAACAGTAAAATCATATTAAAGAGCAGGATGAAGACAAGATTGACGAGCAACATAACACGAGCACATAACAGTTAAGAGAGAATCAATGATGAACATGTCAGTAGTGGTTAAATGCATCCAAGAAAGACATATTTTCACAAATGCACACACATGGAGAGCTGAAAAGAAAAGATGATGACAAAATAACGATTGATTTGATTGAACCCCCTCATATAAAAGTTGCAGAATAATTCTTGGATTGTGACCTCAGAAGCTGGAAAGCAGAGAAATGGTAGGTTGGTCGAGGTATGGAGCTCCACTATAGGGTGGTGTGTAGGTGCGAGATGAGCCTAGGGCGAGCCACTCACTATTCCGAAGGCACCAGAGAGAAGTGCAACAATAGGATCAAAAGGACCATTTTTGGTGGGAGAAAAACACTGTGAGACTCACTAACTGCAAAAACACTTACCATATTGAAGATGAAGGCTGAAGAGTAGTAGGTCATCAGTTATATGCACACTTTCTCAGGATGAGAAAGGAATTGGGTGTGGGGGGGATGTTGAGGGGTCCTCTTAGGCCCTAATAGTCATCACATATATGTTGTTAGACATTAGACTACATGATAATATGTAATAAAGAAAGAATATATGTAATAAGTTGATAAAGCTAAGTGAATGTTTGCAGCTAGTGGTAAATGTAATTAAACAGAGTATTAGTTGGAGTGGGTGAAACCACTCCAACCATTCATCTATTGTATAAATAACCCTAAATATGGAATACAGACTTGGAATGGAATTCCTTCCCTAATTCCCATGTCTTTCCTTTCCATGTATTTCCATTCTTTTCATTTCCTTGTATTATGTCTTGCCTTGTCTTTCCTTGTTGTTATCACTGAAATTTTGTCCGCAAATGGTTACAAGAATTCCGCATCGTCAAATAGTTATGAAGTCATCCATGGACCTGAATTAACACAAAAGAATTCATAAAGGGTCAAAACTATACAAATAGTGAAAAAAATTAATGGGCTCTATGAAGACATTGTGCACGCGCACACATGCGCGAAACAGGAACGCAGAAATTGTGCACATGTGCACGATGCACGACTGTGGTCGAAAAAATCCATGCACCTAAGAAACGACACATTTATGAGAGTGGTCGGCCTCACACCCACTTCTGGTTCAGCTTCCAAGTTGATTTGACACTCAAATATGGACTAGATTCGACTGGATGGCTAGTCAAAGACATAGAAATTCCCTAATTAGCCTCTTTACACACTACAAACTAGTTGAACAATAACCCAAAGGAATGCTATAAAAAGACAATGGATACACTTCATTTTTCAAGGAATTCAAAGCAAAGTTATGCTGCCATTATTCTCTTGAGGACTCTTCTATTCTTGCCAAGATTATAATTGCATCATTGCATTGGGCAATCCATCTCACCCCTTGAGTGGATTAGCAAAGAATTCTTTCACCATTTTCATTTTTATTTTCAAAGTTGTAAGAAGAGCTTACTTGTGGGGGTCCAAGAGCCCTCCCTTGGAGGAAGAAGGGACTCGTAGTCCCCTTGCTTATTAGTGTTTTCTTTCACTAATATCAGCCCTATCATTGGTGACATGGGTCTCATTGTTTCTTTTGTCCTTATGTCCCTATGTTTACAAATTTAGTTGTTGCTTTATTTCTTAGTTTAATTCTTAGTTATTGTTTTATATTTCTTTTTCTAACCCTTTTCCTTGTAGTATTCCTTCTTAACAAAACCAACTAAGCTTGCAAGCACCTCTATTTTTCTCACTAAGGTGACGAAAGAGGTGCAACATATTGGCAACTCCACTGGGGAAAGGTATCAATTTCCTACCCCATTTGCATTTTTCTAGCTCTTTTTTTGGTTTATTTAAACTTGCAGGTGCATTAACCGGCCTAAGTTGACCTGTCAATCATCCAATTCCAAGGTGAATTGAGAGAATTACTCCCAAAATTTTCATTCACAGCTGTGTGTCACCTGTGCATGGGTTTTGTGGCCCACAGACGCGCATTGTGCGCACATGCACTCAAGTCACAGTTTTGTTCTACACACATGCACTCATTAACTCTTTTCTGTCTGCACACATGCGCTCTGTGCGCCTCTGTCTCCACTGAGACCAGCGCATCTGTGCAAAAATTCACATTGTAAAGTTGTTGAGATGTGGGAAAGGCCATTACCTTTCTTAAAAATGATTTCAAGCATGTTTTAAAGATGCACCACACTTAGTCCCCTCTTCTTATAAAGGGGTTAGTCAAAACACATAGGCACTTAGGGGGTTAAAATCAATTTCCTCTTTTGCTTTCATTTTCGCCAGATGGCTTGTTTTGACTCAAAATATAAGTTGGAAATCATTTTTAATCACATTTAACTTGCATTGGGACTAGAATTTGGATAACAACCGCTTAGTATGCTCTTCTCTCGTGCCTCCAAGCGATCTTGAGAATCAGAAAAAGATTATGAAACAAATTCATCACCCTTAAGAAGATTAAAACCTTTAGGAGAGGACAACAGCCCTTCTTGGGACTCCTCTTAGTTTATTTTTTGAAACACATCTTAATATTGTAACGGGCACATACATGTCCACATGCTACAAAGATAGGATAGTGTTGAAATTTACTTTCTTAGATCAAATCACTAGGGAAGTTTAAAGGTTTTGTAATGGGCCCATACATGCCCACATGATCACAATATAGGATAGTTTCAAAGCTTTTCATAGATTACATCACAATAGGGAGTTAAAGGGATAGTAACGGACCCACATGTCCACATGCTAGCTTCCTAGGGACTTTTGAATTACGCAAGGTTGTACCAAGGACACTTAGTTAATTAGGTAATCAACACTTGTAAGGACCAAGCGAAGTCCACATGCAGCAAGGTGACATCTAATTCACTAAAAATCGGCACACTTTCACCCATTCACACACAAAATTCACTTATCACTCACATAGCTTCTTCTTGAAACATGGAGGTCAAAGTAAGTTTCCTCCAAAGGGATTCTGAAACACCCCACCCTTTTCTTGACAAAACTATCCACTCCTATTTAATTTCAATGAGGTTGGTTCACACCCCCAACCTCTCAAAATAACTACATCTAAAAATTTTCTAAAATCTCACTAAGTTTCCCTCCACAGGAGGTGCCAAAAGAAATTTTTTAGGCTAGGTAGGATTTCGGGGATAGGCATCCAAATAACTCCCTGTTATCTAGTTCTCACATTGTCAAAACCATAGAAGATGTCAAATAGAGAACTGAAAATCCTCCAAGTCAAGTGTTCCTAACACCATAAGGAAGGGAGATACCTGTGAAGGGTTGAAGGCCGAGGTCCAGTTGTTCTTTGCACCCCCCCTTGAGGCACCCACCTCTTGGACGGGATCCAGCTCGTGACTCATTTCTGAGGTCGAAAATCTAAATGTTGCACTTTGACCGAGGTACCTAGTGACCAAATTTTAGGACATCTACCCAGGTGGCAATTGTGGGCTGCAATTGCACCTTGATTGGATTTTGTGCAGCTATTGGGAAATATCGCTAGCTCTTTCGGGATATCCCCCTTTACCCCTCATTATAACCAATTATTTCATCCTTCACCAGTTCCTCTTCCAGTGACTTCAAACCCCACTGTTGAGTACTATTGGAAGGTCTAGTGCTATTTGAGAGAAAGGACGTTACGTCTTCTAGGACATGAGCATTTGCTTTCTTTTGATTCCCCATGCGAACAAAACCCACTTATCCACATATATGCTTCTTTTTCAAACCACTTTATGTATGATGCACTTCTGACTACATTTTGATTTGGATATATATATTGTGTAAAGTTCAAAATTTGCAACAAAAGGTTCTTGTTTCTTTATTACTCTCACCACCATTTGCACACATTCACTCAGCTAGTTGGACGTCATAGGGGACCCACATAATCCTTGTCGTTCCCAACGCTTGCTAAACCTCCCTCCTATCTTAGGGGGAGTGCCTATTCTTGCCCACTCATCGGCACCACCTTCACACACTCCTATGAGTGCTACTATTTTAGGATCAACTTTGCTTGGTTCCACATTACTTGGGTCCACTTCCCAAGTCCCACCATCCACTCGCTCTCCTTTACATGGAAGTGGAGGACCTACTTCCTCTCAAGGGGGAAGTACCAACCCATCTATCCCCCCTCGAGGGTCAGGTTCACAACACACTTACACCATTTCTGGAGCTAATCCTCCCCCCCCCCACTACAGATGCCATATTTGGCCTCTCTCAACATACCCGATCTAAGCAAACTCACCAACGATCCTATATTGCATGACCCCACATGGCCTGCAATGCCCACCAAACTACCTTTAGACATACCCAAGTTTGAAGAAAAGGCAGGAGATGACCCTGCCAACCATGTCATGAATTTTCACCTATGGTGCTCGTCCAACAACATTATGGATGATTCCATCAGACTGCAATTATTTCAATGCACACTCACTGGCCCATCAGCCAAATGGTATGTAGATGAAAAATCAGGGGCCCATGCGACTTTCAAGTCCTTGGCCAAAGCATTTGTTACCTTCTTCCAATTACCAATCCGCCATGACAATGGTCTGGAACTACTCTCTAATTTCAAACAAACCTCAGCCACACATATCGCTGATCACATTCACGAGTGGCGTAGGTGACGTAGTTTGTGCAAAGCAGAAACCACCAAACAACAGTTTCTTGACTGGTTTCTTAGATCACTTGTCTCTCTCCTCAGTAAGGATGTAGCTTCCACCTTCCCTCAATCAGAAGAAGAAGCCATAAGTAAGGCTCAACAATACGTCCTCATCTATTCACAGTCAGGGTAGTTATACACTGTACTTCCTGATCTCCCAAAACCTGTGTTGTTTGGCCAAGACAAACCTAGGATGTCTCACTTAGCAGACGGACTGATTGGTAATACCACTCACCACGGTCCACAACCCCAACAACCACCCATGTATGGAACATCTCAATATCCGTCGGCATATGGGGGCACCTCTTATTACCCCCCACCCCTTATCAACAACCATACCCTGTTGCTATGCCTCCACCCATCAGTGGGCCACCGCCGGCACCCCCCATACACCCACCTATTCAAACGATTTATGGTACCCCCTCTACCTCAGCTTATAGTACTAACGAAAACACCATGCCTTCCTATGTACCTTACAGATCGTTACCCCCACATAACCCGTGCTTTCTTTTTCCTGGTCCCCCATAACCCATCGCTCCCCCACATCCTCACGCTGGGGTGAATTTTGTTCAACCCTCTCCCGTTTAGAAATATCAACATTTTGAACAGCTGAATACGGAAAATCCGACCCATCCATCGAACAATGCCAAAAATAAAGGAAGAAACAGGAACAACAACAACCCAGGTCAAGGCGGGAATCAACCCCAGCAGAACCAACCTACTGGGGGAAACTAGAACCAAGGGAATTAGAACCCCCAGGGGGGCAATAACAATAGGCGTCAAGGGAGAAATAAAAATAATGTTAAAACCAACTTCCCGTGTGCCCTTTGCGGTAATTTCGGTCATTATACTGATCATTGCCCCTAAATCACTGATTTCAAATGGTTGAAAGACTCAGGCAGTCTACCCCATCCTCCAGCCCCGCCTGCCCCTCAGCAGGCACCAAAACAATACATGCAACAACCCCCCTGTCGTGCTACAGAATCCTATTCCACACCAAGGTGTGATAAACACCCAACAGGACATGCAGCCTCCCCCACCTCAGGTGGGATAGTACCTCAATCCAAACAATCCAGTAGATCACACGATCCTCCTCACTAGTGAGGAAGAAATCCTTTTGCAAACACATAATCATCAGTATCATGCACCCACTGAGTCTCCTCCCATCCCTCCAGAGACAAACCCTACAATGACAGGACCCTCGTTGGTGATCCCTCTCCCTAACACAGAGCCACCTCTTCGCATCCCTCGCATCCCATTATGCAAGAATGTCCACAACCCACAGGCTAGGGCTGCTCATAATTACAGTTTGGTTGATGACTTAGCACAATCCTCGACTACTATGTCAATCTTAGAAGTGCTTCAGACTTGTCCCACTCAGTGGAAATCATTACTTTCCACCTTGGGGGCAGTCGACCCCACAGATACTCGACTCATTACATTCGATATCGACAGTGAAGAACCCCACCTTCTCGCCTTGATCGCTTTTCAAATCCCAGTAAAAATACGGAACACCACAGTTCATCGGTGTATCATCGATGAAGGTGCATCTACATGCATTATGTCCAAATCTGTATGGAAGAAACTCGGTTCCCCTGAACTCATACCCTCTACCATTACCTTACGAGCTTATGATAGATGACCATCATCTCCTGAAGGGCTCTTCCAAAATGTCCCCGTAGAACTCGAGGGAAAGACTATTCTCATCGACATTGAAGTTATCGACGCCCCAATCAATTATAATATCCTGTTTGGTCGTAGCTACATGTATGCTATGAAGGCAGTTGCCTCTTCCGTCTTTCAAACAATGATGTTCCCCCACAACGGGAAGATTGTTACCATTGACCAAGTCTCACATTACGAGCCTAACCCATCTACCAACATCGATAACATTCTTCCTCTCATCCACATGAGTCATGACGCATACCCACTCGTCGAGATGGGTCCTGGAATTTTCAAAGATCCATCATTGTTAGGAACTTACCATGGAGCACCACCGCTCCTTCATCCTTCCAATCAAGTATGTGTCATATCATCTAACATAACTAACACAGAGGATACCCTTCCTCCTAGGGAGGCTTCTATCATATATGACATCCCATTAGTCGCAGAACTTCCCCCTCATGATCCTCCTGCGAACTCGTCGACCCCACCATTCTGTGATTTCACCTCTCCACAAGGACATATCCCAGTTTGGGAGACAATTCCCCAAGCCATCACTCAAATGTCCTTCTTTTACCCTCCACCTGGCATCAAAGATTTCCAGGTAGCCGCAATGCTTACCCTCCCTAATATGGTGTTAGCAATTCCAGTTTGGTATTTACATCCACCCGAGATGGTCCCTCGACCATCCCTTCACCCCCAAATGGAAGGAATCCCAATGATGATTCTTGTACTTACTCCCACCATACCCTCTACACTCCCACTCACTACCCCCCCTGCCACAGCTGGGGGCAGGAGAAAGAAGAAAGAGCACACAACTCTACTTCCCCCATGCGTCCAATCCCCTTGCGCGCTCTGTGAGAAATATGGACACCAAACCAACAACTTCCCATCTCTACCAGAGTTACGAAAATTGATTCCACTCAATCAAACTCCCTAAACACTCGCCACTATAGCCAGTATTGCCGCTACCACCCCCCATTCAAGTAGTAAAGGGTTGCGAACCAAATTCGCTTGTGCTATATGTTCAGAATATGGCCATTATACCCACCATTGCCCAGCACTGACACACTTCCAGTAGACATTAGATGTAGTACACCCAAGCTTCCAGAGCGAACCTTGTCCAGCTACATCATCCTTACCAACAATCACTGACATTCGTTATGTCACAACTTCAGTCAATGAACATATGAGATGCCCTTGCTCTCTATGTGAATCATTAGATCATTTTACATACCAGTGTCCTATGATCATTGAATACAAGAAACGCCAATTGACCCTGCTTCACAGACCCACTGAATCAATAGTTGACCTTACCTTGCCACTAGAGGTTCTTCATGTCATTTCCCCCAAACCCGAGGACCTTCCAACGCCTCCATGGTTCTTGGATGACTTATCTGAGGATTCACCCCCCAATCCCCCCAACTCTCCCGTTCATTTCCCTACGGAAATTTTACACCCAACTACCACAGGTACGCCTCAGTACTTCAACATCTGGTTTATGTCGAGCGAACCATCGCCATCTCCTTGCATCGTTCCCCACGCTTCTTCATCACTAGGGGGCAGCCACACGACAACAGTCACTGATATAACTCTTCACGACCCCTTGTATTCCCGCCAATTCCATTGTGACGAGGAAATACTAGAAGAGTTAAACAACCCTGACTACCCATGGGATGCGCTACATCACCGTGGACACTTTTTTCCATAGGAAGCCTCCACGCCTCCTAACCAACACCCCATATACGCGGTCGAAACCAAGGATTTTATCCTATCAGGGCCTATCGACTGGTTCAAAAACCCCATTTCTAATCCTGATGATTTTGAAGAAGGCAACATGGCCAACATTTCCCTGACCATTAAAATCAACATTTCCATCAAACATGGCATTGTCGAGGAAATCACCATCAGAGCCACTTGCACTCCTCAAGAAATCACCGCCTATAAAGCCCTCTTCCAGGAATATCGGGATATTTTTGCCTGGTCATACATGGAAATGCCCAGCCTCAATCCCTCTATCGTCGAACATCGCATCGAGACCTGGCCCAACATTACACCAGTTCGTCAAAAACAACGACCGTTACACCCATCCAAAGCAGTGGCCATCAAAGCCGAAATTGACAAATTACGCACTGTCAAGTTCATCTACGCCATCGCCTATACATCATGGGTTTCCAACCCTGTACCCGTTAACAAAAAATAGCGAACTATCTGTGTCTGCACGGACTTTCATGATCTCAATCACGCATGTCCCAAAGACAACTTTCCAACACCTTTCATCGACCAAATTATCGACGACTGTGCAGGCCACAAGGCTCTATTCTTCATGGATGGTTTCTCGGGTTATAATCAAATTCAAATTCACCCAGCCGATCAATACAAAACCGCATTCACTACCCCTTGGGGTAATTTTTCATATCGTCTCATGCCTTTTGGCTTAAAGAATGTTGGCGCAACTTTCCAATGGGTGATGACATACATTTTTCATGATCTGGCTCATATCATCCTCGCATACTTGGATGACCTCACAGCTCGATCCAAGAAACGCACCCAACATCTTGATGATTTACGAATCATCTTCCAATGGTGTCGTCAGTACAAAATCCGCTTGAATCCCCTCAAGTGCGTTTTCTACGTCACCACGGGGCGCCTCCTCAAATTCATCATTTCCCAAAGCGATATTACCGTGGACCCCCTCAAAATCCAAGCTATCACTAAAATTCCACCTCCTCGGAATTTACGTCAACTTCAGAGCCTACAAGGCAAGGCTAACTTTCTACGATGATTTGTCCCAGACTACGCCATTCACGCACACGGTTTCCTTTGCTTACTACATCATGACATTCCTTTTCACTGGGATGAACATACCCAATAGTCATCTGATGATCTTAAAATGGCGCTCTCCAACGCCCCTTTAATTAGTGCACTCGACTACAATCACGACTATATCCTCTACCTATTAGCATCAACTGTTTTAGTAGCAGGAGTTCTCGTTCAGCTAGGTGACGACAATCATGAGCATGTCATTTATTACGTTAGTAAAAACCTCTCAGGGCCACCCTTGAAGTATAAACATGAAGAGAAACTAGCTCTTGCAGTCATCCTCGCAGTCCAGAAACTACATCACTACATTCTACTTCGCACAACTAAGGTTGTAGCAGATTCCAACCCTATGCAATACTTTCTCAGTTGTCGGCAAATTTGCTCGATGGATTGTTATCCTTCAGGAGTACGATCTTGAATTCTCAACACCCAAGAGCAAGAAATACCTCGTTCTCGCCGAACTTGTCACTACCCTCCCCTCTAACACAACCAGTTCCCCCGTCAAAACTGACTTTCCCGACGAACACCTCTTTTACATCACTTCGGATGATCCTTGGTACGACAACCTCCTCGTCTACCTCCAAACTCAAAAGTTCGATAACCACCTTTCACGAGATGATCGTCGTCGTATTCGCCACCAGGCCCCCGGCTACCTCAACATCGGAGACATCTTATACTGGCGAGGGGTCGACACCATCCTTCGTCGATGCCTTACCATTGATGAGGCTGATAGAGTCTTGAACGACTACCACAGCGGCGCATGTGGGGGCCATCTTTCGAGAATATCCACTGCTCAGAAGATTATCCGAGCAGGTTACTTTTTGCCTACCTTGTTTCACGATTGCATTCACGTTGTGAAACGATGCGAGAAGTGTCAGCTTTATGCCAACAAAGCCTCAACACCAGCTGCTCTTCTCCATCCAATCATCACTGCCAGCCCTTTTTGTAAATGGGGCATCGACTTCATGACTTGTAATCCCCCCTCTAGCAATGGACACAAATACATTGTTGTCACAGTCGATTACTTCACCAAATGGGCTGAAGCTATTCCCACCTTCAACAATACTGCTGACACCGCAACACATTTTTTCTTTAGCCACGTCATATCTCGTTTTGGAGTACCACTCCAACTTGTTTCCGATCACGAGAAACATTTCAAGAATGAGATTTTTGTCGAACTCTCATCTCGGCTAGGATTCTCCCATGAGTTTGCCTCACCATACTACCCTCATTCTAACGAACAGGTCGAAGCAGTTAACAAGGTCCTCAAGACCATGTTATAGTACACGGTTAATAAACATAAGACCAATTGGAATCATATGTTATTTTCCATGCTATGGGCTTACCGTACGGCTGTGAAAACAGCTACTAGTTTTACACCATTTCATCTAGTCCATGGGGTTGAGGCCACTCTTCCCATCGAGTGCTAAATTCCCACCTTACGCACCACAATTGAGCTATTACCCGACACTACTCCAATGGAGAAGCACTTGCCAAACTTAGAGTCCCTAGATGAAGATCATCGATCTTCATTACAGAACAATGAGGCAGCTAAAAAATGATCAAAGGCTACATTTGATCGACTTGTCAACCTTCACTCATTTCACGAAGGCGACCTCGTCCTTTCTTATGATATCATTCATGATACCTTTGGCCATGGAAAATTCAAGTCACTATGGCATGGCCCATACATTATCCAACATTGCCTCACCAGAGGTGCATACATCCTGGCCTCTCCCAAAGGCCTCTCTCTCAAAGAACCCGTCAACGGGTTATATTTAAATAAATTTTATGCTTAAACATAGTCATTCTACTTTAGGTTATTTCTTTTATAGTGTTTTTTAATCTTTTTCCCTCCCTCGTGTCTAAACTATCATCTGTGCTATTGACAGATGCTTCCTCCATCGGCCTACCACATTGGTTACGTCGATGGCGCCAGTCGTTGGACACAAAATATCACTTCGGTCGCTTGGGCTCTCTACACCTCCTCACATGAAATGCTCCAGTCAAGCGGCATATGTTTGGTTTCAGCAACCAACAACCAAGCCGAATACACTACCGTCATTGGCCTCTCGGCCGATGCCCAGCATCATCGTATTCATCACCTTAGCATCTTTCTCGACTCACAACTAGTTGTTCTCTAGCTCAACAATGTGTACCGCGTACGCGATCCTTGCCTCTTTCGCAAATACCTGCAAGTTAGACTTTTATCTTGACATTTTGATTCCATTACATTTACCCATATTCCAAGACAATTGAATCAAATTACATATAACCTAGCTAATATTGTGTTAGACTGGCACATATCACATCAAGCTACCTCTACACATACATAAACACATCAACAACATGTCACATCATATATATATTAGACATCATCACCACATTAACAAAACACATGTAAACACCACATAGATCTCAAAATGTATACTTATGTATATATAAAATGGTCCACAGTGCCATCAAAATGTTTACATACAAAAATACAAGTATCTGCAGGCCAATGAAGAACCTCGGTACAAAATGGGCTCACCAACCTATATACAAAAATAAAAACAATACATAGAGCACCACTCAAGGTGCCTCTAGAGCACCACCTCCTGCCCCTCCCTCAAGCGATGGTCCCCCACCCACTACTGGTCCCTCCTGCCCCAGAGGTAGTCGTCCAATCATCGCAGCACCTGCTACTGTTTCCTGTCGTACCATGGCCCGCCATGGCAATGGATTCCCCACACACTGCTCTAGGATGCCCTCATACTGGATATGAGACCACATGCCCTCAGGCACGCCCTATAGCACCATCTCCATGTGATGGCGTATGTCCTCAAAATCTACTCTGCCATCCGTCGAAGGAGCATGTGATGGCCCAACACCAGGGTCATCAAACCGGCATCTCCTCGTTTCTCTCTTAGGATCGGTTGGTCTCGCCGAGGCATCCTCACGTCGACGCCTCTCTCCAACCCACAGCCATCCCTGTAGCAGTCTCTTCGGCTCCTGATGAACCAGCGCTCTCCGCAACTCCACCTCGCACCCGCGAGGTGCCACATCTGCACATACAAACAAGCAACAGATAGTATCAGCATCTATATCATATACATATGTCATGCTATCTCAAAACACATATATATCAAAATCATCTACATCATGACAGTCCCTGGGCCTCTTTTCATTCTGAGCCCCTGAGACGCCATTTTCTCATACCCTGACTAGGTACACATGCGCATATTCAAAATTATCAAATAAATGCTCATATGTTCGATTCTCTTCAGATATTGTTCACGTCGGGTTTTTGGTTTTCATGTGTGCAGGTACTTGGTCATCATACATCAACGCAACCCCTTCAGGTATATACTCAGCACTGGCATGTAGTCATTCCCTCTAAATCTCACTTGCATCTCCAGTCACACCCTCTGACATTTGCCTCTAGGATCCCCATTTCCGACTCTGCAGTACCAACACCTCCATTTGCATCTTCGGTACTGTCACCCGGTAGCGCTCTTACCCACATGAGTTGTCCCATTCATAGCACCCTTTTTATGCCTTTGACACTCATGTTGTTTTTCAAAACCCTTTAGGGATGGGAGTCCTGATAGTCTTACATCATGTCGTGAATCAGCCACATAATTCTTCTCCTCATTTTGATAACTTTCCCAATGGACTCCCAGATTATCTCTTCACGATTCTCTTTTCGACTGCACCTCCGCAGTATCATGAACCCTCCATTTCCTCCACAATCAGCTTGCCCATCTCCAAATTTCCCTTCAGTTCACCTACTTCATACAGAAACCCACCCATGGGGCCCCCACCCTCCACCCGTTCTCCAAGAAAATTGTGCCCTACCCAAGCCAACCATATCAAATTGGGGCACACATTTATGTATTTGTACACTTATCCCAAATTATTCTTTATTTATTGTACAAATGCCTTTGTTTCCAGTAGTTACATTACCTTTTTGTCGTCACCTTTGGCGACCTTCTTCCCTTTTTGGAAAAACGCAACCCATGTCACCCTTGGTTGGGGCACTACTTATCATCTACCCTTGATGACATCGTCCATATCTTCAGAGTACCCCACAAGCCACTTACCTCTTCCCTCTGCGTTTATTCACTTTGTCCCGCCTCTGGCACAACTTATCCCATGTCTTGTTGTCCCCCTGACACTCGACCTCGTTGAACGGTTGCGACAAATTTTATCTCACATATACCCCAACCAAGGGAAGTCTTGAGTTTTCCTACATCTTGACTTTGTCCATGTACCTCCTCCCATTCCTCACCTCACCTAGTATATTTCACGAAGCCATTTGCTTCTGGGAGTCGCGTCCCCCTTTTTTGTCGACATCAGCACAGTTTTCCAAAAGGGCGACAGTATCTTGATTCTCATTACCCATCCAATGAGAGATCTCGGATGGAACAGGGAGAACCACAATTTCTCCCTACTGTCGTTGACCCCCATAACATTCGACGTCAACACTTTCTCATGTTACGGTGGTTCTTACTTTGCGACTATTGCAATTAGTTCTTATACTTGCCGAAGACCTCTAAACTTGGCTGGGCTATCAATGCCTATATAATCTATGATACTTATTACAGATGTCACTGCCTACTATTCAAAGTATGTTCCTCTGCAGAATTGTCTTCTACCTTTATCATGACTGCCCCCGAGGGCGCTGCAGTTATCTACACCGACACTCCATTCCTCTTTTTGAGTTACATGACACGAGCATGGGGCATTCCCGCCTCGTTTGTACACAGTTTATTTTTTTTACACACCTTATGGAAGGTTGGGTTCTACAGGTTCCCTTCTCCCTTCAATGGGGCACTCTTGACAATCCCACTATTGCTATCTCTTACAACAACACTCTCAGTAGAAGAAACATTGATGTATTTAGGCTATACGTATGCTCCTAACCTCATCCATTAGGGGGCATCTGTTATCACTAAAATTTCGTCCACAAATGGTTACAAGAATTCAACATCGTCAAACAGTTATGAAGTCATCCATGGACCTAAATTAACACAAAAGCATTCACAAAGGGTCAAAACTATACAAATAGTGCAAAAAATTAAAGGGCACTATGAAGACACTGGGCGCGCACGCACATGCATGAAATAGGAACGCAAAAATCGTGCACATGCGCACGATGTGCGACTGTGGTCGCAAAAATCCGCGCACCTGAGAAACGACGCATTTATGAGAGTGGTCGGCCTCCCACCCACTTCTAGTTCAGCTTCCAAGTTGATTTGACACTCAAATCTGGACTGGATTCGATTGGATGGTTGGTCAAAGACCTAGAAATGCCCTAATTAGCCTCTTTACACACTACAAACTAGTTGAACAATAACCCAAAGGAATGCTATAAAAAGGCCATGAATACACTTCATTTTTCAAGGAATTCAAAGCAAATTTACGATGCCATTATTCTCTTGAGGAATCTTCTATCCTTGCCAAGAGTATACTTTCATCATTGCATTGAGCAATCTATCTCACCCCTTGAGTGGATTAGCAAAGAATTCTTTCACCATTTTCATTTTTATTTTCAAAGTTGTAAGAAGAGCTTACTTGTGGGGGTCCAAGAGCCCTCCCTTGGAGGAAGAAGGGACTCATAGTCCCCTTGCTTCTCGGTTTTTTCTTTCACTAATATCAGACTTATCATTGGTGACATGGGTCTCATTGTTTCTTTTGTCCTTATGTCCCTATGTTTACAAATTTAGTTGTTGTTTTATTTCTTAGTTTAATTCTTAGTTATTGTTTTATATTTCTTTTTCTAACCCTTTTCCTTGCAGCTGTCCTGCTTAGCAAACCCAACTAAGCTTACAAGCACCTCTATTTTTCTCACTAAGGTGACGAAAGAGGTGAAACACTTACCATGTCTTATCATTCCTTGCCTTGCCTTATGTAGCCTTTCCTTTCCATGTATTTCCTTTCCATGTGGACCATCCCCTTCGACCATTATAAATAAGAGAACCCTTAGTCTCCCTCTTTTCCATGACTTGTTTAGGTAGACTTGATACTTCCAAGTTTTATTCTCGTATTAAACAACAAAGGGTCTTTGTTATGTTTATCTTCAAAGTACACTAAACATTCTTGTTATGAAATAGGTTAAGCATTTCGGCCTCCATATATATACTTCTAAATAATTCCTCATTAGCATCCCATTCCAAAAACATATTTAATGTGAACATGTGGTGAACAAAGTGGAACATTCTAAGAATGACTATAGCCTCCAATGTGAATTCTATATCATGGGTGTTATATTATATGTTGTTTTGGATATTCAGTGGTGTATTTAATTTGGTAGCTAACTACTTCGGTAACCATTGTGCAGAATTTCTCTCTTTCCACCAACATGATCATGATGTGAATCTCAAAGGACATGACCCCAATAGAATCCAAGATGTGGACTCCAAACACATGTCCAAACTTTGTTTAAATCCATCATTTGGATCTACATTAATATTGGTAAGAGTAAACCCAATATTAGTAAAATTGGTCTTTAACCATGTTGAAGGATTTCCTTCTTAAAAGGAAGGATGTTTGCAAAATGTTTTCATAGTTTAATGTTATTTCTTGCATCTTGCATATTGCATCTATTTAGCATAGTTTAATGTTATTTATTTCAAGCAATCAATAGTTAATGGTTTACTTGTATTTATTCTTGCATTAGGAATATTTTTCTCATTGCATATTACTAATTTAGTATTGATTTACTACTATTGTTATAACTTGTTACATGTTGAAGTATCTTATCTTTCATTCTAGTTTTATTATATCATTTCTTTTTCTTTTATAGATAGTGTTTCAGTGCATTTAATTTACTTTTATTTCTTAGTAAACATCATTGATTGTCTTAGAAACACCCCTCTCACACATACAATCAATTTTCTTCAACTAATCCTTCCTATAATCAATTTGTTTCCCCCAATATATCAATTTGGTCTAGGTCTAGGTCTTGCCATGTCTTTCCATGCCTTTCCATGCCTATCCTTTCTTTGCCTTACCTTGCCATTTCTATCCTTTCTTTTCCTTTCCTTGCTTTGCAATTCCTTGCCATGTCTAGTCTTCCCTTGCCATGTCTAGCCTTTCATTTCCTTGTTTTTCCTTTCCTTGCCATGCCTTTCCTTTCCATGTCTTGCCTTGCCTTTCCTTTTCTTTCCTTGTCATGTCTTGCCTTGCCTTGGCCAAGGAAAAGAAAGACAAGGCAAGGCAAGGAAAGGAAAGGAAATGCTAGACATGGAAAGGAAATGCATGGTAAGACAAGGTGTAATATATCATATGTATATTACAATGTCATTAATTACTAATTAAATCATTAATGTAATAATTATACTTTTAATGTAAAGTCATGTCTTTTTAGAAAAAAAAATACGTGACTCTACTCATTTATGTGTAATTAATACATGTTGTTGTACATTGAATGAGACTAAGAATAATAAATTTATTAAATATTAAATATATTTCATATATATCTACTTTCATGATTCCAGGTGGTATCAGATCTTGGGAAAAAATTTACCAGATCCACTTGTGGATATATCATGGATACATATTCCAAAAATATAACTGCCATTCTTAATGAATTTAAGGATCAACTCATTGATTCAATAAATAAAGTATTTAAAAAATATAATTATTAACATGAGGATGCCACAAAGAAATTAGAGAAGGAACACAATAAACTTCCCAAAAAGGGAAACCCCTCCCAAGCACCATCTAATTCAGGCTAATCTTCTTTCCAAAAACCATAATTTGAAGCTTGAGTTGATCCCATCCTCAAGTCGGTTATCTCAAAATAGATTAACATTTTGAATGATCAGGAGATTAATACAGAGCTCAATCCATTGCCAGTTGATGTAGGGACAAAAACTTAGGACAATCAACTATATTGGGACAATTTCCTCTCTGATGAATAGTTAAATTTCGATGGAAATACTAAAACAGAAACTAGTACTTCTTGGGATCCCTCATGTGACAATTCTTATCAGTGTTCTCCTTTCATGGATAATCCTAACAATCTTGATTCCTCACAGGTTGAGCCCCAAAACCATGTGTCTATGGATTCTGCAACATTCATTCCATCGAATGATAGGTATTTATATCATCAAGCAGTGGCTTTGATGAGTGGCGTTCCCTTAGATAATAATGCATTGATACAATATCAATCTTACCTTGAAACTGGTAGTTTCCCACAAGGCATGTAAGAGAAAGAAATGGGAGTTGGTTTCCAGTAGGATTTCTCATCCTTTTATGAATTAAATCTGCAATTGTTTGCAAAGAAAATGATGGATTGGGTGATACTGCATCCTGATCCATAGTGCCAATATTTCCAACTTATGTGGCGTACTATCCATACAAATGGTTTTAAAGACACAAAACTGGAGGTGCACTCCTATCAAGGGGAGAAATTTCATGCAGTCTTGCAGGTGAGATTTTGCAGTATTGGAAATGTCAGACCACAACCAAATTCAGTGCTAGAGATGATTTACTTTCCTCCTATAAATGCAAAATACATGAAACATTACATGCATAATTACAACATGTTGTGTGCCAAGGAATTCTATGGGCTTCGTTATGACAGTGTCTTGGTTAGCACACAAAAAAGAGAGGGAATAAGCATGATATATTATCCATGTTTTCCTGGACCTCTTACCAATATTTTTCCTCAACAAATGGTTTTTAATAATAGTGAAGCATTCGGAAATCTTGTACTCAACCCATGGAATGACACTAATAGTTCTCCACCTAGTAAAGGAGGTCGGAAGAGTGTTGCACAATAAAGGAAAAGAAAAGGCCAACTTTAATTGTTTGACTATGCACAATACTTCAGTCTTCTGGAAAATCAAGCCACCGAAAAGTTTTCAATAGGCTCCACAACTATGAAGAATATTTACTATAGATATGGCATGCCTCATTGGTCCTATCGAAAGGTTAAAAGAATACAACAAGAAATTTCCATATTTGCACGTGACACAAATGTGAAGCTTCCATTTGATGAGTCAAAGTTCAAGAAATTGAGACACCTCAGTTATGAACCCAATTATGTGAAGCTATCTAAGATGCCTTCAAGTTTGAGAGACATTGAATTTGATGGAAGGTTGCATTCCCATAGATTTCAAATTTATTCCATGGATATTAAACAAGTTAAATATTTGTGAATACTAAGGTTGGTCAACTTTGAAAATTCGAAACATCTACCAAAAGAGTTGGGTGATCAAGTAAATAGTTTGCAGGAAGTATCTCTTTCAGATTGTTGTTCTATAGAGAAACTGCCAGATTCAATTACAAATCTTTAGTCTTTATGGATATTGGAAAGGGATTATTCTTCAAGTTTGACTGAGTTCCTATGAATATAGGATTGTAGAGTTCTCTACAAGAACTCAATATTAAAGTTTTCTCAAAATTAGAAGCACTTCCAGATAGTGTCGAGAAACATTCATCATTGACACTATTGAATTTATCATTTTGTGAAATCATAGTAAATCTTTGCTTGTCTTACGAAACGTAACACACCTCGTTGAATTAGATTTAAATTTTTGTTATCAACTAGAAAGTGTTCCAAAAAGAAATCCAAAAAGAATTGGAGAATTGAAGCTATCGTGAACCTTTGGTTTTTCATGTTGTTGGTCTTTACAAAAAATACCACATGGGTTTTGCAACCTCTCCTTTATCACACATATTTCATTTAAATGGTGTAACAGTTTAGAGAAGCTTCCATATGGGTTTGGTCAATTAGCAATTTAAAAAGTGTTGGACTATGAATGGTGTGAGAAACTAAAGAAGCTTTCAGAAGGTATTTGTCAACTAAAAAATTTGGAGGTGTTGGTTCTTCAAGATTGTCGCGCCTTTAGAGAGTTAAGCAATGGGAAATCGATGGACCACATGGTAAACATGAATATATTACAACTTGTGCACATTGAGGAGAGAAAACAATTGGTGAACAAGAATGGTGCATTTTCTTTTGGTAATTTTGTTAATTCGCAACCAACTGCTTCTGGTGGTTTTGGTGGCGTATCAACTCGAACTTTTGGGAAAATCACCTTTGAGAAACCCACTCAACATAATATAATGGTTACTACACCACAACCTATAAAAAATCCATTTGTAACTCTTCCTAGAAAGCATCAAATGTCTATTGGCCAACGTGGGGTATCTCCTTCTGTTCAAAATGGAATAGTTAGTTTGCTTGTTAAAGAAAAACTTGTTCAAGTAAGGACAACATCCCTATTGACTCCAAGGCATGTTACTCAAAGTTCAAGGATCCACATACATTCACATAGATCCAATATGAAGAAGGATAGACCCAAGGTATCGTTTTTCAGTTATAGTGAAGAAGCACCTAACACTCCAAGGGCAGATGCAATGTTCATCCCAAGAGAAAACATGTTCACCCCAAAAGAAAACTCAAGGGAAAATTTTATTCAACAAACTGATCAATCTCATACCTTTGTTTCAATCAAACCAACAAAAAACATGATGGAAATGGACATACCTATTATTGATAATATAACATTGACAGATGGTAAAAGTGGGGCATCATCATTTGAAAAGTCTTTTATATAATATCTTGGAGACAATGTTGACGACTAGTCATGTGGAGGTGAGGATACAACCCTCCAGAGTAAACCACTATCAATGAAGCTAGTTGATGGAAAAATGAAATCCACTTCAAGGTAGAATGGTCTCCATGAGGAGCATAATCACAGAGGAAATGGTTATATCTAAATTTCAACAGAATGTGAAAGGGAAAGGGAACATGAACGTCAACAGGAATGTGAAATTCAGAGATGGGATTGTAATCCTATTATAACTCCTCCTTGGGTTCATAAGAAACTTTGTTTTTCTAGAAGAGATAAATCTAGCTACGGCTAACACTTTAGATCCAAGAATTTGTCCTTGCTTATGCTTCGAGGACGAAGCTTTTTTAGGGAGGGATGACTTGTAATATATTGTATGTATATTACAATGTCATTAATTACTAATTAAATAATTAATGTAATAATTATAATTTTAATGTAAAGTCACGTATTTTTTAGACAAAAAGACGTGACTCTACTCATTTACGTGTATTTAATACACATTGTTGTACATTGAATAAGATGGAGAATAATGAATTTATTAAATATTAAATATATATTTCATATATATCTAGTTGCATGCTTCCACAAGATCTAGGTATAGGTCATGGTATAGGTCTAGGTCATGGTCTAGGTATAGGTCTAGATCTAGTTCATGGTCTAGGTCATGGTCTGGTTATAGGTCTAGGTCTAGGTATTCCCATGTGTTGTCATGCCTTGTCTTGCCATGTCTTTCATTTCCTTTCCTTGACATGTCTTTCCTTTCCTTGCCTTTCCTTGCCTATTATTTCCTTATCATGTATTTCCATGCCTTGCATTTCTATGTCTTGCCTTGCATTGTCTTTTGTTTCCTTGTCATGGCACGGCATGGAAAGGAAAGGAAAGACAAGGTGAGGTGAGGTAATTCAAGGCAAGGATAGACATTGAAAGGTAAGTCAATGAAAGGAAAGGAAAGGAAAGGTCTAGGTCTAAGACTAGGTGTAGACATGTATATATAATATATAAAAATTATTGCAAATAATCATCCTTGTGTTGACTGGTATCCTTGTGGGTTCAAACATAGTGTATCTATTGATTAGAAACCACCATCAACGTGCATTCTCTCCATTTTAGTAGTCCCCACTTATCCATATCTCTCATTACATTCCCTAAAACATGGACTTATTACCACTTTAATAGAGCATTTACTTAAATACCATGAAGAAAACATAATTACTTGTAAAAGACCACTTACTAGACCAAGTTGTTATGCATGAAGAAAAACTAGTTTCATGAAACATCCACCAAAATAAGAAAAGTGTCCATAATGTCACTCCAAAAAGTGTCCATAACATCTCCATGATGAGAAAATAAGACAATAATAGAAGGGAAAAGAACCTGATATGATCTTCAAAAATTGCATTGTTCCTCATTGAGTAAAACCTTAGTTCCAAATATCCTCTAAAAAATGATTTTCTAGGTAATGAAATAATAGGGGGAGGGGTACCCCTACATGTAATCCAGTGTTAGGAGTCCAATGCAATTGAATGTTCATCCATCAAAGGGTCTATTATATTTTTATGGTGAGTTGCAACTCGCCTCCTCAAGCCATTTAGGGACATGCTGACAATTTGGTCAGAGGGCATAAAATCTGAATCGAGCGTCATAACTAAGTTTTGTAAGATACATCACTTTTATTTGGCCAAGGCGTAAGTGGCCACTCTATCCACAATCGCTCGACACAATATATTCAAAATTAACCCCTTGTTTATAAATTGCATCGTGCATCACTGACCAAAACCCTAGTTTCGTGGATGGTTTTCTAGGAAAAGGAATCATAGCAGAGGGGTACTCGTAGTTGTAATCTGGTGAAAATATTCCAATGCAACCAATGGTTTGTCCATCATTGGAACGATTAAAGTTTTATGGTGAGTTGCAACTCATCTCCTCAATCCATTCAGGGACATGTTGACAATTTGGTTCAAGGGCATAAAATACAAATCAAGTAGCATAATTGAGTTTCATAATCTCCATCACATGTGTTTTCCAAGGCCCACGTGACTATGCTACCCACAATATCCTAACACAATGTTCTTCAAAATCGACCCCTAGTTCAGAAATTACATTTTCCTCACTGACGAAAACCCTAGTTCTAGAGATCCTCCAACAAATGGTTTTTCAGGAAATGAAATCACAAGGGAGGGGTACCCCTATCCATAATATAGTGTCACGAGTCCAATTCAACTAACAATTCTTCCATCGGAGGCACGATTATATTTTTATGGTGAGTTGCAACTCGTCTCCTCAAACCATTCAGGGACATGTTGACAATTTGGTCCAGGGGCATAAAATCCAAATCGAGTGGAATAATTGAGTTTCATAAGATCTCGCACATGTTTTTTTCCAATTCCCACATGACCATGCTATTCAAAGTCGACCCCTTGTTCAAAAATTACACTATGCTTCACTAACCAAAACCCTAGTTCCATAGATCCTCCAACTAATGGTTTTCTAGACAACGAAATCATAGGGTAGGGTACCCCTAGTTGTAATTTGATGTCAGGAGTCCAATTCAACCTATAATTTTTCCATTGGAAGACCAATTATATTTTTATGGTGATTTGTGACTCACCTCCTCAAGCCATTTCGGGACATGCTGACAATTTGGTCTTGGGGAATAATGTCCATCTCCAAAAAAAACCAAATGGGTTGAATTCCATCATTTCACAACAATAATCCCAACAAACAAACACCAATAAAGAACCATATTGTAACAAATAAGTTATCGATCAGTGTGGAGGTTAACTGAGTGAATTGGAAAATGTTTCTATGTGGACATTTGGAGATCATACTTTTATGCCCAACAAGAAATCTTGTTTCTTGCGTAATCTAAAAATTACAGTGTCACCAAATCTTTGACAAAGCATAGGTGAAAACAACTCTACTTAATTCTTACCATGGGGCATTCAAGGATTTATTCATAAAATATTGGGGCCCAATAAGAAAATATTTTACAAGTGAATAACTTGTAAGAGTTCTTGCATGTTTTAAGCATTTGTATTATCTCTACCTTTTCCATATGTGCCATACTTGTTGCTTTTTGTTGATGACTACTTGCTATTATGGCTACTGATTTTTTTCCATTTAACATTTTTTTTGCGTATGTTTATGAATATATGTTATTATGGCCTTGATGTATAATATGAAAATGGTTGGATTGATGTTCGTGATTATTTGCAATTTTATTTAAATTTATACCAAAAAAAACCATGGCCTCCTCAAGCTTCAACACTAAGGAACTAGTTTTGATAAGGAGATGGAAAGGAAATGCTAGACATGGAAAGGCAAGACAAAGTAAGACCAGGAAAGATAAGGCAAGGAAAGGCATAGCAAGACAATGCAAGGCAAGGAAAGGCTAGACATGGCAAGGCAATGCATGGCAATGAAAGGTCTAGGTCATGGTCTAGATCATAGTCTAGGTATAATTAAAAGAAATGTAAGACAAGGCAAGGCAATGGCAAGGCAAGGAAAGGAAATGCAATGCAAGGAAAATCAAGGCTAGATAAGGCAAAGAAAGGATAGAATTTAGAGTTAAACCCAAATCCTAGTTCAATTTGTATTAGATGTGCAATGATGAGCCATGTAAAATTAGACAAGAAATAAACCTTATAGCACAAATGAGCGAGTCTACTTTCCTCTAGTATTAGAATAATATTAAATAAATCCTAGATCATTGAAAGGTTTAAAAGGATGGAAAAATTATAATTGTTTGGAAGAAAAAAAGATTAGAAACCTTACCATTGGGCATGGAAGCATAGACAAGACATGGAAAGGCATCGCAAGACATGGCAAGACAAGGCATGGAAAGGCATGGAAAGACATGGAAAGGAAAGGAAACACAAGGAAAGGCTAGACATGTAAATACAATACATGGCATGCAAAGGAAATACAAGGAAAGGCATGACAAGGCTATACATGGCAAAACAAGGCAAGGAAACACAAGGAAAGGAAAGGCAAGGAAAGGCATGGAAAGACAAGGCATGGAAATAAAAGGTAAGACAAGGTGAGGTAAGGCATGGAAAGACATATAAATGCAAGGAATGGAAAGGCATGGCAAGAAAATACATGGAAAGACAAGGCAAGGAAAGACATGGAAACTCTAGAGAAATCCCATATTTCCAACAATCATTGGATGGTATACATACCTATGGTAATTCAAGTAGAATTCTAGGATCACTTCTAATACTGATGGACTCCATTAAATTCACATACTTGGATTAAGGTAGGAAGTATCATACCTTTGAAGAGTTCTTACTTTGCATTGTTTGTAGTTGGAGGTTGTACCAATAACCATGCTCATAAAGCGGTATACAACTTCACATGATATATAATATTGAAATACATAACCACCTTTATTCCATGTTCTTTCATATTGTGTTAGATATTCTTCTTTAATAACCATCAACCCAATTGGAAATTCAATGCCTTCAAAGTTTGTTACTGAGAGAATGAGGGTCCGATTTCCCTCTAAGCAATGTGTCAACCAATAGTCAGTGACCCATTCATTACCTTTTGTGGAAACCATTGCCTATATGTGCCCTACAAAAAATGGAGTGCCAACACGTGAGTTCACTAAATTACCAAATCATACTACATTCATGTTATTTATTCAAAATTAATAGAATATTCAATGAACCTAGTGGTACGAGATTTGAGACGTGATCATAATTTGTTGAAATATTTAATTTGTCCTCCTCCAACTAGGATAATTCCATAGTTATACGTTGACCAATGATAAGTGATACACGATCCCATCTATCAACCCAGTCCATGGATTCACAATCATCCCATTCATTACTACTACATGGACCATAGAAGCAAGAGAGTTTTCTCATCCATATTTCAACTATTGTATTATCTGATGTTTGAACTAAATGGAATCCATGAGTGCCCTATATTTTTTTTCATTCATACCACTGTGATTGATCTACATCAACCACCTACCAAAAATTTCTTTGTACATGTCCTTTCTTGGTTGATTGGTCTTCATGGTTTCTTATTCCTTTTGTCCTTACTAAAGAACACCATTCAACAATGGATTTTTCAACTCGAATGAGGGAAGTAGTTGTGAACTTCATTTGTTTCTCATGTAACGTTGTTTTGATTCATGTGCATGCTCCATCATGCTCCCCTTTCCCATTCCTAGACTCTAAATAGTTCCAAATATGTGGTACCTTGAGTTTGTTTTGAAACATACACAACCATTAAAATACACGAGCATTTTTTAACTGGCCCATGCAACCATTTGACCAAATCCAATATTGATCAATCTGCATGTTTTTCTCCTTCATGTGATTTTAAAACAATTGAAATCAATGTTGTACGTAGGCTAAGTCATGGCACCGATCATCACTTATGTAGAAGCGATACTCCTTCAATATAACTCAGTTTTCTTCATTACTATCTAGCCCATGCCTATATGTGATATGGACCATTATGATGACCTTCTCTAAGTGATAATATTGGCTTTGAATCTCATTTTATGGTTGAAGGGTGTATTTCTCAGCAAAATCAACCACTGATAAGATAGTACCAGTGAGAAATGTATATTTTCATATTAAAATGTTCGTCCTTCTATTGAGCCACATGGACATGTTGAACATATTGTTGGGTGTTTTCGAATAATTCCCTAATGAAGTCACATTCTCATACCTAGGAAGTCACCAATTGTATATTTTTTCTTAACTACCCTCTCAATATCATACATGACATATTTAAAGCTTTGCAAGTCAACCTCCTTCCTCCCTAATTCATACTCATTGCTCACATGGATGCACTTGCTCAGTAATGGCATTCCACCATACTTGGTGCATGTCCCATTCAAGCAATATTTTTTATAGAATGTACAACCCTTTAGCCGTGTATACAAGATGCTATGAATAAAGTCTCTATATGATTATGACAAAAATATAATTGAGCATTCATGCACAAGGGTGTTATGCAATACATGAAATGTGTGTGTGTGTCATAATAATAACCATACTCAATGTGGTATCGACAACATGTGTTATGGATTATGTTTATTCGAACATACCAATGCTTGCATTTATGGAAAGATATTTGGCCCAAGTTAAGTGCACTATGTGCAGTCCTAAATCTCTCATAAAATTGTGTTTGCCTCATGTCAAGAAAGTGTTTAATGTCGCATCACCAAATGTTGTGCTTAAGTGTCGTAAGGGTTGTATGCACCTTACTAAGTGTCGAATGCACTTTATAAATTGTCATATGCACCTTAATAAGTGTCGCATTCACTTTATTAAGTGTTCCAACTTTGATACCATGGAAGAACATTTTTCATAATCCCTAAGTCATTGTGGAGGAGAAAACCCATCATAAGAAGATCGAAACATTGCCTTTTAACTTGAGATTTTGACCATTTTTTAAGATAAATGCTCCCCTACCCATGTATAGGGAGTATTGTCAATTCCCTATGCTCAGTGTTGGGGGAGCATTGAAGTGGTTAGAAAGAGTTATGGCATCCCACCTTATTCTAAGGCTTAGTTCCGAGAGTATGAGATCAAATATTTGATTCGTATATCATGGCTCCATATTAAGTAAAATAAATATTCATGAGATAAGATAAATATCAACTTATGGAGCAAAATCCTCAACGATTTCCTAAAATACTTCATGATGGTTAAGCCTCCAAACTCCTATATAATGATTGCATTCCAAGGTGAAAAGGGAAGAGAATCCATGAGAGCATCATAATTATGATCTTGAGACATTAAAGATAGGGATGGATAGGAGATCTTTGGAAGAGATGCTACAACGTCAACTTTGATTATAAGTTCTTCATTATTTTTTTCCATTAATACATAACTTGGCATATTCCCTTCGTGTTTTTTGTCACTTGTTACATGCATGTCTATTGTTGTTAAAGTCATCATATATATATATATATATATATATTGTCACCTACCAATATAAATTAGAAGAAAGGAGATTCCTATTTTTTCATTCTAGGTCCTATATTGCGCCTAGGAGCTTGGTCAAAAAGGTCAAAGGATGGAACAGTGAGGACAACCATCATAAACAAGTAAGTCATACATCTATCTCCTCTTACTCTGATTGTTGAAATAGGTCTAAAGGGAAAGTAGTTACCATTTGTTTTCCTTTTGTCTTGGATCAAAGAAGGGGTCTTGATCCAAGGGGTGGCTTCACCTATCCGTAGCGGGAACTTTATCACAATAGAAAATTGGTGACTCCACTGGGGATCAAACTTTTAATAGTCTTTCCTTGGTTTCTTCCATCTTATTGAATCTTGTTTATCTCTTGATTTATTTTATTTTGATGCTTGAACTCTTCTTTATCTTTGTTGAATTTGGGAAAGATTTTGTGCTTTTTCGACCACTTACAGGATTTAACACTCCCTTATAGTGGCCTGCAGAGCATTGAAAACCCTTATCAACACTCTCTGTCAGTGTTTTGAGGAGTGTTAACCTTTTATCAATTCCCTTTCTACCTTATTACAGGAGCATTGGTCTCCTTCCTGGGTCAGTTTTGGGCTCATTTTGCCTCTTTTTTCTCATATTCTTGACTTGTATCTTTGCATTATAGTCCTATGACCTTGATTTTGTCTTTGCTTGATTGAAGTTGAGTGATTACCACCTTTTCGTGCCTCTTTTGAGTTTGCAAATCCATCGAATTGTGAAATGTGCATGACTACCTTGGGTTAACCTGATCCTTTGCTCAAAGTCCATCTTACCAGTAGTTTGATCCTCATCACGAAGGTTTTCAAACTTCTATCATTTTGATTTTAAGACTTTCTAAGTGTTTCAGTTGATTGATTTTGAAGTCTTCCTCATTGATTTGGGATTGCAAGTGTTTCTTTGAGCATTGTTTTTGAGCTTCTTATGGTCTTCTTTGGAAATATTTTGATCATTTGAGTGTTTGAAGCTATCTGGTCTTATTGCAACTTGACATTAATCCTTGAATCTTTCCACTCAATAACCTAGGCTACAAGAAGTGTTACACTCTACTTTTGATCTGTGTTTTTTTGCGTTAGAAGCATTCTGACATTTGAATTTTTCCAATTCTTTCTTGAGTGCATGTTTTGTTTGGATTTTTTTCTTCATAATCCTTTTCTTCGAAATTGAAATATTTCAATGCAAGTAAGTAGAAAACATTGCATTTGAAATAATTTCATTGCATTTAAAAAAAAACAATATTTTTAGAATTCTAGTTAGTGGGTGGAGCATTTTTGAGCTTGCATTTTGAAGCAACGCAAATTGCATTTTAAAAAAAATTCCCCCTTGTGGTCGGGGGGGAAGGAATCATGTATCCTAAAGTTTATTTGAATCATATACAAAATACCCTTTTCATTCAAATATTAGTTCATGTTTCTTTCATTGAATGTTACACTTATTTATTTTCTCGAAACCTCTTGCTTCTTTCTGTAGATAGGATTCATCAAAACTAAAGATTGCATTCCATTCATTTTTTATTTTGAAGTCTTCTTGGATTCAGAGTGATAACACCATATAGTTTCACTTCCATTTACCCTTTTGAGTAACAAAAACCATAAAAGGAACAAGAGCATAATCTAAAATCAATTAGACATTTTTCTTTTATAGAAAACCAACAAGTCTAGGATTTCAGGGCCTAGGTTGTAGGGTTGAGAGTAAATTCTCCAAGGCCACTGAAACAAGACTGCAAAAAACTAAAGAGTAAAAAAATCCAATTGTCATATAGGCATAGCTAGGAACCCCCTATAACACAGTGGCTAAACATGAGGTCACGTACAAAAAAGCAGTGGATATTACCCCTCTAATGCTTAACCAATCATAGTGGAAAGAGTGTATATTGGGGGTTTTTCTTGAGTGTTACTGGTTCATTTCATCTCTGTGATTTGTGAATCTCAAATCCATTCGAGGTCCTCAAGAGTATTATTGGTCCACTTGTTTCTAGTCCTCTGGAAGAGATTTAGACTTTTTTATCCTTCCCATACATTCGGTCTCGACTATCGATTGTACCCCCTCGGTGGCCAACCGTGATTTGGTAACCCTAGTAACCTTTCCTAGGTATCTACAAAGGTGATTGTGGGGGGTCTCCTATGGTACCTAGGGAAGACGTTGTATCACACTTTCATTACCCTTGTAGGGTGATCCCACAAAGTGAGGGTTACTTACACCTAGAAGGGTTGTTACGTGTAGGTCAAGGTAATCGTTTCTCATATCTTCATTGACAGACTCATCTCTTGTCTCCGAAAAATCATTACCTCCTTATTTCCATGTTATAAGGGAGTTGTTTTTTTTCTCTTATCTTATAGGGACTTTGGTAGTGTGTGCTCTTTGATTTAGCAATATTAGGTTGATTCTATGTCTGTGGAAACATTTCTTGGGACTACCAACTGTTACCACTAAGTAAATTGCCTAGGCTGAAGGGACAAATTACAAAGGTAACCACAAAACCACTTCAGAACTGAAAACTAGTCATTTATTTTATTTTATGAAATGAAAGAGTTTCTCAGGATCAGGCATGGATGCTATAGGTTCTGGATATGGGTTTCTCCTAGTGTAAATCTTCTTTAGAGCCAGTATTTCTTAATAAAATTAATTTTTTGCTACTGATCTTATAAAATGAAGTCACCAGGGTAAATGTTTTTCAGCCAATAAAATGTTTGATTCGTTGTTACCCTCAGGAATCAAATCTGAAATTCTAAGTCATTCTTTCCCAGGGAAAATTTCACTTTTCGTCCCCGGCAACGACGCCAAAATGATAGAACTAAGTAAATTTCCTAGACTAAAGGGACAACTTACAAAGGTAACCACAAAACCACTTCAGAACTAAAAACTAGCCCTTTCAGTTCAGAGAGGGATCTCTCTTGTCACTTGGTCTCTTGGAAAATAGATCTTCTCTAAAGGTTTAATGGATAGGTTTTGATTTGATGAAAGATTTATGGAGTTTGTTGGAAAGAAGGAAAGTAACCTATTGGGAAATGGAGTCAACTTTGAAAATGATTGAAACGGTGTTTGGTAGGTAGAGTTGTCAAGGAAGCAAAGGTAAGGTAGGTGATGAAATTTCAGTCTTTTAATTTGTTGTGATAATATGGAAGAAAGAGGAAAACATATAACATCAATTAGAGCACTATAAGAGATGAGTTTTGATGAGTTAAGAAAGAAAAAATAATTCAAAATTGCTTATATCTAAAGCACCATTTAGATGAATTTCAGACCCATTAACATCCAATTTTAAACATATGAAAGGTTGCAAATGAAGAGATAGTAAACTAGAAAAACATACATGAAAGGAAGCACATACTTCAGGTCATCACCATGTGAATATTTGGTATGAAAAACTATGGACATCTCCACTTGTATTCATTAAAATTCAGGAATTATTACAATGATCGGTACAATCCATCCCTTTGTACTTCTGCTAACTATGAATACATCAAAAACTACAATATTTATACAAAAAATTGATTCCTTTCGGTTTGAAACAATTACACTTAAAATAGAAAATTTCAGTTCACAAAATCATGGATTTACGGATATTTCTACATTTTGGTCCTTTATCTTCATCCTTTGACTTCAATTGTATCTTCATTTGATTTTTTGTTTTTTTGTCGATAACTGGAAATCATTTACTTGATCTTGGGAAATTGTATTTGGTCTTGCCCAATATGATTGTTTCCTTCCATTGTAATTCGGAAGGAATCTCATAATCTATCATTTCCTTCATTAAAATTTCCAAGTCAATACAAGTGGCATAAGACATGACAGGTAGACCAAGTTTGACTATATTAAACTGATTTAAAATTTCAAAATTTGTACTCAGTTTATCAAATAAAGTATCCCCTTTCAAACCCTCCTCCAGGGTTTCAAATTTGGAGTGGTCCCTCCTTGATTGAGTCAAGAGTGCATTATATTCTTCTCGATCCTACAACTTACCTTTACCATCCTAGAATGATGGAAGGCCCTTTATGAACAATTATTCAAATAAATTCTTGAAATCTTGCACACTTTGTTCCATCTATATTTTTTTATTCAGTATTGATTTCAAAAGATCATGTTTTGCAATAATCCTTCTAGACCAGATGATCAATGAAGTCTTGACTTTTACCCCAATGGTCTGAAGATATGTAGGAGGAACTGAGTTGAGAAGATTAATGGAATTATGTTCCCATTCAAATGGATTTTTGGATAAATTCTCATTAACAATAGTGCATCTATGCCTGGATATGATTGCTATATTATCTTTATCACTTACAAAATTCAAATATGATCTAAATTTTGCAGCCTCAACAACTATAGAATCCCATATGATATGTTTAGAGCCTTGCAGTAGACCTATACCTCTCAATCTTGAATTCAATTTATTAATATTCTTTTGCAAGACTACCTTTTCCTTTTGAACTTGGGATATCTTCACTAATTTTAGAATCTTGACCCCATGACATAAAAAAAAAAATTATTGGTGACTAACACCAACCAAGGAACCCATTTTCACAAGGAACCTTATGTTTTTCCTTCGTTTGGAAATGTTGGTCCTCCTTACATTTCCACATTGAGTCTTCCTGGATTCACGATAGGATTACTGGTATGGTTATTTTCCACTCCTATGATCCCAAATTCTCCTAGTGTTTTGAATGCAAGCCATCCACTACAAGAACATCAACCTCATGTTGATCATCTACCTTCTGTGTCTGTCAATTCTTCTTCCCTTTCTACTTCTTCGCCTGGTGAAAGTCTTAATGCTAGTAACCAAGAGGCTCGGAAGAAGAGGAAAAGGAAGAAAAACAAGAAGAAAAATAAGCAAGGAGGAAATCAATCAGCCATCGATAATGATGTTGGGAGTGTTGATGATATTGACAAGTCTACCAACACACATCGCAAGCCAAAATTCCCTTGCAGGATTTGTAAGGGTGACCACCTTCTTAAACATTTCCCTGGTATTCCAAAGGTTTTAGAAGTGTGGTATCAGGGTTCTCAACAACCCATGTTTCCAACCGTTGCAGGTCATGCTGGTGACAACACATTAACCAGTAATCATCAGGTTGGGGGAAAAAAGGGTCAAGTAAAGATTCCTTGTTGGTTATGCAGGGAAATGCACTGCACTTACCTTTGACCTCGTATGAATGAGGCTTCACAATTGTTGGAACACATTGTTATTTACCAGCAAAAACCTCCAGTTTCTTCCCATGAACCTTCTCCCAACCAACCATTGGTTTATGAAGTGTTCGGTTTGATTCCATCCTCGGTCGATTCATCTCTCCCTTTGGAGAGTGAAGTTAATAAATTGGTCAATCCAATACAATCCTTGATCGATCCCACTCTTCCCTTGGAGAGTGAAGTGGATACCACCCAAGTATTTCTTTCCACTTTATATTACTTCGAACAAGGGGGGATTTCACTCATTTCGACAAGACCCCCCCAAAATACTGAGGTCATTTCCTTTGATTGGAATAGTCTAATGAAACCTCACCTTCCTTCCTTCCTGCCTTTCCAAATTATCATACAGATTTGTGATAATATCATAGTACATGGAACTATTGTTGATGAAGGTTCTTCTGTCAGCATTCTATCCTCAACTGCTTGGAAAGCTATGGGTTCCCCTCAACTTGTGTCGATGACGCATCATCTATGGGATTTTAATAGAAGACCTAGCAAACCTTTAGGGATCCTTCCTCAATTTCCCATCACCTTAGGATGGAAAAATGTATGTATTGATGTTATGATAGTCCATGACCCCTGAGACTTTAATTTTCTCCTTAGGCAGGACTATGTTTACGCTATGAAAGTTGTCATGTCCACACTCTTTCAAGTGATGCATTTACCTCATAATGGAAACATTGTGACCATTGAACAAGTTTCATTCTTTGGTCCTAATTTGACTGCTAAATGTCTAACTCCCCTGAATGTTCCTTATACGCAGATGGTATCCCACCCACCACAGGTTAATTATGTGGCATCATGTCTCATGGGTTCAAATCCAAATGAGAAGGATCCTCTCTCTGTATGCTCACCTTCTTTAGACTTAGATATGGTAGTTAACATGGTGAACCACTCAACAGGGGATTTGGAGCCTAATCTTCCCCTCTTTACCCCTACTAAGTTCCTTGACATGTATTCCTTCCAGAGAGTGTTATTCCATCTAATGAAGACCTCTTGGAAGCCATAGTGAAGAGTTTCGAGCAAATTTATTTTTTATGTGTCAAGCTTGTTAAAAAATGAAACAAAGGATTACGAGCATAGTTATTTTCATGTGTTGAGCTCATTAAAAAAATGAAACAGATGACAATGATCATAGTTCTTTTCCCATGTCAAGCTCATTAAAAATTTAAATAGACGCCCATGAGTATACTTTTTCTTTTGTGTCAAGCTCGTTAAAAAATGAAACAGATACCCATAAGTATAGTTCATTTTCTATGTCAAGCTCATTAAAAAATGACACAGACCACCCTATGATTGAGTCGTGTCTTTCACTACATATCATAAATGTTGAGTGGAGTCTTTCACTAGATCTTGTAAACATTGAGTCGAGTCTTTTTGTAGATCGCATAAATGTTGAGTTGATTCTTTCACTATATCTCGTAACTAAACCTTCATTTCTTCTACCTTTTTCAGTTGATCGTCTTTGTTCCTCCCTCTCCAGTGAACCTATTCCTATTAGTATCAAGGATTCTGATTGGGTATCGAAGAAGAGTCAACGAATGAAACAAAGCTTAGGGGGGCATGTCTCTAGCCTCTAGGCATAATGAAAGAATTAAGTCGTTAGCCTCTCTCAAGTATGCTGGGAGAAAAATACCAACCTATGGACATCATGTTGGAAGAAACCCACCGATGGGTATCATTCCGAGCACAATTTCATTCTCTAGTTCAAGCTCGTGTAAAAATGAAACTGACCTTGAGCACATTTTTACTCTCTATTTCAAACTTGTGTAAAAATGAAACCTACCTCAAGCACAGTTTGATTTCTATGTCAAGCTCATTAAAAAATGAAGTAGACAACCGAGCATATTTTATCACTTTTTCAGGATCGTAAAAACTATATGAAAAAAAAACTCTTTGGAGTACAACCGACCATATTTTTATAACTTTTTCGGTCTCGTAAAAACTATATGAAAAAGGAACTCTTTGGAGTCTCCTTTAAGCTCTTTTCACACTCCCTAAACATGAAAATATTGTTGAGTGAGCTTGTTTCCTTTCACACTTGTTAAAAGGTTTGAAATGGTGTCTATTCGGTATAAGTTTAACCCTTTCTCATATTGGATGGACTAATTACGAAAAAGGAACACTCTAGTCAACCTCAACTAGAAGATTTCTCCCTTGTATTGTTTTACACTTTTTTGGGCTTGGGGGACTAAATTTATGAAAAAGAACACCCTTGGAGTCATCTTTAAGATCTTTTCAGATTCTCTAAACATGAAAATATCATCGATCTTTCCTTCTTTGGGCTCATAAAACTATGCATCGAACGACCCATACGAGACTGAACCCCTCCTTCTTCAGGTTCATTAAACATGTGATGAGGGACTCAACGAAGATGAGATATACCGAGCATCCTTTATCCTCCTCAAGCTCATTGAAAATCAAAGAGGTACTCGCCATTCATGGTGGGGTAAAAATTGAAGGAAGTGGGTCAAGTTTATGGTAATCTTTATGGCAGTTGTTTGTTGTCACCCTTGAACATGGCACATGTTTCTGTCTTGGCTTATAGTTGGGTAATATGCTCATCTCTTAGTCATACCAATCCTATGAGTCCTCCTACTCCTTAAGATCACCCGAAGAGTTCCCTAGTGATATTCGCGCTATGTTTTGGTTTATCTCTTAGTGGAGTCAATGTTCCCAAATTATTTGTCATGCCTCACAATGTTCAAGGGAAGTTTCACCTCAAACCAACCATTATGTAGTATTACCAGTTTTCATTCTCCTGTCAATCCATACTCATTTGATCTATCATATTACATCACTTTTCTGTGTCATGTTCATGTCGATGATGGGGGATACATCATGGCCTTACTTTGACAAGTTTGTTCCTATCAACTTCAACACATTATCTGGGAATTAGACATAGAAACCAGTTATTACTGTGGAGCCATCATGCCTCGATGGAAGGTTTCCTCACCTTCGATAATAGGTCTACACCATTGACCTATAATCGAATGGTTCCACAGATTTTCAACCTCGGCTCATTTATTCACATTCACTGGAATGTACTAGGGTACCAGGAGTCATTGTCATCATTGGTGATTTCCCTTGCACTTGTTAATGGTATACATTAATGATCATTAATCAAGTGGTGTCTACAATGTTTGACATCGAGACATCTATTCACATGGCTAGAATCGTATTGTTTCGAGATTGAGATGAAGAACCTGGGTTGGGCACTCACTCTATTATATGATTTTCTCAGGCTGTGTTGGAGATAATTTGAGTATGTAGTAGATTCTAGTATAACTATCATATTGTCAATCTCACTAATGTATATATTGTCACATATATTCACATTGTATTGGTCCATGGCTATTTTTTTTTCATATCATAGATCCACTGTGTATTCCTTCATGGATACGATCATATCATGTCATGGAGGTATGGATCCACATTGTATCTGTGGTGGCCATATCCTTACTCGGTACTTTCATGGATCCACAATGTATTGGTCGGCAACCATGCTTTGAGTCAATTTATTCCAAGCATAGGTATGCCTTCCTCGGGGATGATACATGTATATTATTTGATGTTTGTTTACAGCTTATGCCAAGCTCTCCTACTCTAATGCCCTTGCATGAATATTTTTGTAAAGTGTTTAGGCCATCAGTTTCTCCTCTGACCTCACACTTTAGAGGGCATATGTTACACACCTAAATGTCACATCACCAAATGTCGCACTTAAGTGTAATAAGTGGCATATGCACCTTACTAAGTGTTGCATGCACTTTATCAAATGTTGTATGCACCTTACTAAGTGTCACATGCACTTTATTAAGTGTCACAACTTTTTCACCATGGAAGAACATTTGTCATAATCCCCAAGTCATTTTGGAGGAGAAAACCCATCATAAGAAGGTCAAAACAATGCCTTTTACCTTGATATTTTGACCATTTTTTAAGATCAACGCTCCCCTACCCATGTATAGGGAGCGTTGAACTCTTGTCAATGCTCCCCTGCCCATTTTTAGGTAGCATTGTCAATTCCATGTGCTTAGTGTTAGGGGAACATTGAAGTGGTTAGAGAGACTTATGGCTAGCCCACCTTATTATAAGGGTAAGTTCTAAGAGTATGAAGTCAAATATTCGAGTCATATCTCATGGCTCCATATTAAGTAAAATCAATATCCATGAGATAAGATAAATCTCAACTTATGGAGTGAAATCTGCAACCATTTCCTAAAATACTTCATGATGGTTAAGCCTCCAAACTCCTATATAATGAGTGCATTCCAAGGTGAAAAAGGAAGAGAATCCATGAGATAATCATAAGTATTATCCTGATACATTCAAGAGAGGGTTGGATAGGAGAGATTTGGAGGAGTTGTTGCAACATCAACTTTGATTGTAAGTGTTTCATTATTGCTTTCCATTAATGCATAACTTGACTTATTCCCTTCATGTTTTGTGTCACTTGTAACATGCATGTCTATTGTTTTAAATTCATCATAGATAGATTTATTGTCACCTAAAAATATAGAGTAGAAGAAAGGAGATTCCTCTTTGTTCATTTCAGGTCCTATTTTTCACCTAGGATCTTAGTCAACAAGGTCAAATGCTAGAATAACGAGGAAAACCATCGTAAAAAGGTGTGTCATCCATCTCTTTTCTCTTACTCTGATTTTTGAAATAGGTCTAAAGGGAAAGTAATTACCATTTTTTTCCTTCTTTCTTGGATAAAAGAAGGGGTATTGATTGAAGGGGGGTTTCACCTATCCATAGGGGGAACTTTACCACAACACTAGATCCCCTTCTCAATTTTAGTACATCTTTGTGGTTGGAAGAAGGCCTAGTGTTTTCATGCTGGAAAGACTATACCAGTCCCTTAATTGCTCCAGTTAACTTCGTGTTAGAATGAGGTAACCTGTCAGTGAAGTCCCACAAATTTGTTGGGCAACCTGTGTTGAGGCTATCTCATCTATTAAAATACTTTTGAAGGGTTTGTTGGAAAGTTAGTTGTCATTGATGTCAACCCTAGATGCCAACTCTAGAAGAAGTCCAAGTAATGGGTGTATTTGAATAAGTCTCCAAAGTGGTCCCCTTATGGCGTAGCTATAATCATGGCCCTCATGGGAAGATGCTTTGAAGAAGTCTACAAGAATCACTCGAAATATGGCCAAGTGGTTAAGAAGTTAAGAAGGCCCTATGGTGTGGTCATGGAGCCTGAAGTTGATTGAAGAAGAATACCATGAAGGACATTGAAAATGCGTGTAACACCTTCATATATTGACAATCTTTGTCATGTCGTTTCCAACGGTAGGTGGTATGTCATGTGGTTTCTCATTGTTGACGAGATTTTCCCTCTTAAAGATGAAGCCACGGATCTAAGAACAAAAAGTTATAAGTCAACCCCTAAAAAATTTTGCAAACAAGAAGTTACAATTCATCCCCATTGCAATGAATATTAAAATAAATATTAAGGATATTGTTGGTAAAGTCAACCCCAATGGAATAATCAAAATTGAATTTTATTTGGGTCAAGTTGGCCCTAGAAATTGGGTGCCGGATCTAGTACAAATAAGGCACCTAGGAGTTCATTTGTGACATCAAATCAAGTGTTTTTTATTTGAGGTAACCAAGGAGTTATGAAGCAAATTTCAGAGGGAATATGAAGTGAATAAGGGTGAAATTCCAAGGGAAGATGAAGTCTTGTGATGATGTGTTTTAAGGTATGTTATTTAAATGTCATCTTACCATTTTCGCTATAATTTTTTTTATAAAATGATTTAGATAGAGAAACTTGGAGGATGTTGAGAAGACATATCAAGGTACCTCTGATAAATATTTCATCTTTTGGGTAATTTTACGTTTGGAGATACACTCTATGGAAGATAGGATTTTTTACTAGTCCTGTAAGTAGTCTCAAACAAGTATTACAAGTAAAACATTCATAACTTCTTCATAGAGTATCCAAATTCTATGAGTCATATTGAATTGTAAATAGTATAGTTTTTATTATCTTGTGTGCAATTTTCAGAATCAGATATCAAATATTGAGTGCATGGCATGTTGTACAAGTTTGCTCTCTAGAATAGGCCAGAATTCAACAAGATCTGCCATTTTCTCTATAACTCCCTTTTAGGGATGATTCAAGAAGTGAAACTTGGAGGAATTTCAGAGAAGATATCGAACAATATTGGGTACAAGTTTCAGACCTGTATTCATTATAGGTACATAGTTATACTTGTTAGAAGTTAGGGTTTGTTTTTAATCCAGAAACTAGTCCCAAATAGGTGTTTGAGATAAACTTAAGAAGTAATGTTTTGGCACATATATTTGTCACATGGTTGAAGTATATATTGGACACTTTGTTACATGGTTTGAGGAATTTGTTGGTATATTTTTTTAGGTATACCTTGGATGTTTTGGTACATGTTTGAGGCATATCTTTGGTAAATGTTGTATGGATGTTATGGCTCATATATATTGGCACATGATTTGATGCATATATTGGTGATATCGGGTATATGTTTTGAGATATGTTCTTGGTGATATTGGAATATGGTTAATGTGCATGGATTTTTTTTATGATGATGATGTATCAGTATCAGTGATACTAATAGTGACAGTTTGATTATCAGTGGTAGTGATGGATTGATTATCAGTGATAGTTACAGTGACAGGTTGATTCTAGCTTGATGATGATGATGTATCAATATCAGTGACAGTGAGAATGACAAGTTGAGTATCGATAATAGTGACAGGTTGATCATTAGTGACAGTGACAGTGAAAGGTTTATTCAGTGGCAGGTTGATTATCAATGACAGGTTGAGTCTCCATTTATATTTCAGGGTGTCAAGGTGGTGCAAGGAAGGATATCAAAGTCTCCTTCAGGTTGGTTCTTGTAACCTATGGGTTTGGAGCCTCCTTCCAGTTGGAGCTAGAGAGTACAAGGATTTGGAGCTTCCTTCAGGTTGGAGACTCCTTCTGGTTGGAGCTAGAGAATTCAGGGAGTTGTAGCTTCCTTCAGGTTGGATCCTATAAACAGGGGGTTGGAGCCTCTTTCTAGTTGATGCTAGAGAAATTGGAATTTGGTGCTTCCTATGAATGTAATATTTTTATATATAAGAAATCATTCTATGGTTTTCTCCCATTTGGGTTTCCACGTAAAATTCTAGTGTATTTTGTATTTGTGGTTATATGTTATGCATTGTTGAATGTCATTGTTAATGATATATTGAATGCAATAATTAGTGATAAATTGATTGATAAGTTGAAGATTACATGTTTCGATTAAAAGTGGTAAAAAGTGATCAATATTGATTCACCCCCCACCCCTCTCAGTATTGGCGAATATTCCAATAGGGTTTTGATATTGCATTTCATGAGATGAGAGATTTGTTTGAGAAAAACAATGTTTTCTTGTGATATTTCTAATAATTAATTGTGACAAGACACATCAGGATGCATTGTAGTCTTTAGAACGAGTTTCCTTACCAATTTTTTGAAAAGAATCCACAAGGTTTCTAACAATATGATGACTTGTTTGTGAACCTTTAACTATTTTAATGCCTAAAATTCTCCTAACAACGTTCAAACTCCTATATTTTAACAAATACAAAAATAATTGACATTTAGTGGCATCATATTTTGGTTCAAAATATTCTTTAATGATTTTACAAGAATGATAATGAATAGTTCGGTTAGGTAACTTACCTTCAAGTGATGTTAGACCAATTTCATCCACCTAAATTTGTTTATGAGTTCTTCACCACACTCTACTTAGTCTAGGTAGGGATGATGAACCTATATTATGGCACTCTTGACCTCCCTATTGTGGAGTTATAAATGTAACATTTATTGCCCCTTCAATCACATGCGGATCAATTATGGGAGGAGAGTTGACATGCCCATGACTATTTTCTGGAATGTCTGATTGTCCAACAAGAGGTTGCACCACATGAACTTCTTCACCAAAACAATGTGCACTCGTTACCTCTCTAATTACATCCATTGTATAATCAAATCCAAACAAATCCCCCATCATCTAGTTATCCACAACAACTTGTCTTGATGAAATAGTGGTTGGAGGTTCACTAGAAGTCTGGATTGCATTGGCCTTTATTGAAATCTTACGTTTTGCTTGTGTTGATGGACGAGAAACAACAACGACATCTATTGAGCTAGAATTTGGATTTCCCTCTACTAAAAGCCTATGTTTTGACATACCTAACATTTCATTTTCTCTTTCTTCAATTACATTTTCAATGGGATTTTCTTTGCTCGAATAATTTCTACTTCAATTCTGCAGGTTCCCCATGTTTAAAGAGAACAATTACCTTCCAAGTACACCACAACAAGATAAAAGTTTACTTTCCACTAACAATTGCCTTCCAATTACACAAATTTGTCTACCAATTACACAAGAAGACACAAGTTTACTTTCCATTGACAATTGTCTTCTAGTTAAACAAATTTTTCTACCAATTACACAAGAAGACACATGTTTTCTTTCCACTAACAATTGTCTTCCAATTAAAAAAATATATATACCAAATACACAAGAAGACACAAGTTTTATTTCCACTAACAATTGACTTCCAATTACACAAATTTGACTACCAATTCCACAAGAAGATGCAAGTTTTCTTTCCAGAAATACAAAAAGACAAAAACTTGTTTATTGTTGTTATTTCTACATGCATATGTCGGGATAGTTCATATTTTTCAGAGAGAATGAGGATGAGGAGTGTACCTTCCTCATATCCTTGCCCAGATGGAATGCACTCATGATCCTAGAATGTGTGTTCCCTTTAGGGCACACACATTAGGGCTCAGGTGTGGAGGGGGTTAACGGTTGGGTATACGTGGGGTCATAGGGTTAGATTGAGCTAGGGAGGTCTAGGTCATGGTCTAGGTCGAGGTCAAGGTCATGGTCTAGATCATGGTCTAGATCATGGTCTAGGTCATGGTCTAGATATAGGTTTAGGTCATGGTATAGGTCTAGGTCATGGTCATGGTCATGGTCATGGTCATGGTCATGGTCATGGTCATGGTCATGGTCATGGTCATGGTCATGGTCATGGTGTAAGTCTAGGTCCAAATATAGGTCTAGGTCTTTACATGCCTTACCATGTCTAGGTATCAGTATAGGTCTTTCCATGTCTAGGTAAATTCCATGTCTTTACTTGCCATGCCTTGCCTTGAAATTTACCAAACTTTCTATAGAATGTGAGAGTGTGAGAGGGAGAGAGAGGAAGAAAAAGAGAGGGGTTAGAGAAAGAGTGTGAGAGGGAGAGAGAGAGGGGGGAGATAGAGAGAGGGGAT
>ML785186.1:86633-108576 GCA_009831015.1 Picea engelmannii
AGCCGAAGTGATTCCAGCTGTTCCATCTGCCCACATAAAAATTTATTCAACACCATTTATGAACTGAAATCCAAAGCAATTGATAAACTCACAGAGTAAAATCTCGTATCGGATATATATCATATCTCACCCCAAGGGAGGCGTCTGAGCAAGGCCACTATGAAGCAGACTTTGTCCGAAGCTTTTGTTCTAAGCACCACAAGTCACAGCACAACACGCAAAGGCCAAGAGCACTGCATGTACGAAGCACCCATATTGAAAATCCATGGTTTCCTACAAAGGAAGGAAGCAAAACCACATCCACATCATGGGAGATCTGGCGCCAGACAAAGGCCTACTCCTGCACGGACCCCTGAAACGCAACAACGGGAAGCTACCACAAAGGTTTTGAGCTTCGAGCAAAGGGCTCTTAAGGATCTAACCACACCCACTTCCGATACCGATTCCGGGTTGAAAAATGGCGCACTAAGGGGGAGTTCAGTTGAGAAGATGCAGGGATCGAATCCTGATGGGCTCAAGTGGAGGATGAATGGCGTAGGTTCCATTGCGAGAGGATTCACAAATGGGGGCACGCCTGCGATGAGGGGGAGCTTGTCCCTGGAAGCTCCGAGCCTGTGATGAGAGGGGACGACATTCGAAGCTCTGATCCGAAACCCTCGAGGCCATAACTCGTACGTCATGACGTCATGCAGATTCGTATCAGCTTCATGACAATCAAGCTGTGATTTTGGACATGCGGGCCTAGTTGATTAATTCAAATTGCATGGAAAAGGACAGTGGAAGTGAAGTAAATATTAATTAAATCATTGGAACACGTGAAGCTTGCAATAACACTTTAAATTTATGAACCAATAAAATTGTGACAAATATATATATATATATATATTTTAAAATATATTAATACAAACTTCCTAAGTTAAACATTATAATTTCAAAAAAAAATTAAAGTCAAGCCTAAACTAATAGCAAGTCAACGATGAACTCATCGCTATTAGTCCCTGGCCTTGGCAGGGACTAATAACATGTTTATAGTATTTAAATATGGTTAGAAATATTGGTATAATAAAATATGCCGGGAAACCATTGTGTCCAACATAAAATGGAAAGGTAATTGAACAAATGGATTTTATGGTAGTGTTAGGTAATGAAAACAAAATAGAAGGTAAATTTTTTTATACCAAATTGAAATTATATTAATTTTGATTTTTTTTTTATATAATTCAATAGAAAGAAGTATGGTTGTTTCTTCTTGTAGTGATCAGTCTCTTCTTTCCTTGTGGAAAAGAAGAGACTTTTCCCTAATTTTTTTGGTTAATTGATTTTGAAAACATAACATAAAATAAGGAGGTGAATAGATGTTAAATTTAATAGTAGAAATTTTATTATAGGTGATATTATTCTCATATATATGAGGGTGAGAGTGGGGAAAATATTAGAGAAAATGTATAAGAATATCTTGGTCACCCGGACAATAAGACTTTAAAGTATAGTTGGACCTTTCGAGCATCTCTAAAACTAGTCTGAATGTTTTGGGAACTTGGGAACTGATAGGAAACATCCCCAATTGGATAGAAATTGTTTTGGGAACTTGGGAGCTTCAACATCAAGGAAATGGGAGCTTGGGAACTAGTTTCGCAGAGCTTTAAATTAAAATGTAAATATTTTAATTCCATTATTACAAATACATAATTTATTACAAATATTTTCATTATATTTATTTAAAATATCACTATAAAAAAAAACTAAATTACACTAAATTTTATTTTAAAAATTATTTAAGTAAAAAAACTTAATACTACTCACTTTGTAGTTGTGAATATGAAATTTTTTTAATGCATGTATGTTTTTCTTCAAGTTCAAAATAAACATGAAAGTGGAATAAATCAATATCCTATCTATGCGAAGCATTTGCTCCGATTTGTTGTTGCTATCAACCAACCATATGATTGACTTTTATTGTATTTTCATATTACAAGGATAGTACTATTTATGTTTTTTCAATTAGAACAAAAATAATGCTTCAAATTTACAAAGATGTTTGAAATTTATATATGTAAAATTTAATTTTAAAAAGATGTTAAAAGTTTATAAATGTATTTTCAAGTTTGATTCTCATTTTCTAATAAAATCTTTATAGATATTAAAGTTTCAATATTTTGTTAAATATATTCATATAATTATTAGCACAAATTAAATTAGTAATTTGGATATTGTAGTTGCTGCAGTAGGAGCAACTTTGTCTTATATTAACATTGTCATTAACCTTCAATTTTATTGAAATAAGATTTAAAATATATCATTATCTCGTTACATTATAATATAAAATATCATTATAATCTAAAATGGTTTTTGTATTTTTTAATATATATTATTGCCCCTCCCAAATTCAAGTTTTCAAATTCTAAATCCAATAATATATAATAAAAAAATGATTTTCTTTATTTATTTTAATTGCAATAAAAATAATATTTAAATTTGTCTATGTTCAACGTTGAAAACCACTAAAATAAATTTTTATTTTAATTACAAAGTTAAAATCCAATAATATACAAGATTTTTTTTTAAATATTTTAATTACATTACAAATAATATTCACATTTGTCTATTTTCAATATTGGAAATAAATTTTTAATTGCAATAAAAGTAATATTTAAATGTGTCTATATTCAACATTGAAAGCCACTAAAATAAAGTTTTATTTTATTTATTTTAATTACAAAGTTAAAATCCAATACTATATAAGATTTTTTTTAATTATTTTAATTGCATTGAAAATAATATTCACATTTTCTATTTTTAATATTGGAAATAAAATAATGGAGTGAAAAAATTAATTATTTTAATTGCATTAAAAATAATATTCACATTTGTCTATTTTCAATATTGGAAATAAAAAAAATGGAGTGAAAAATCAAACTAATAAAAGACTAATAAGAGATATAGTTCGGCAAATCTCTCACATCTATAATTATTAAAATAGATTGAATTAAAGCATTAATTATTTATGTAAAAATAACTAAGGAGTAGAGTCCACGAGCAATTCTTTGTTCTTTTTTCCAATAAAAAATTTGCTTAATTATATTAGTAAATATAATTTGTTTACATTTGCAATCCATATCTAGGATCGATACAAGAGAATCTGATCAAAAGGCTTCACAAAGAAACTAAACACAATCCTTTATATAGTAGCAACTTCCATAACAAAAGAGACCGCAAGAATCTAGACAAGATTCTTCAAAATAAAAAAAACTGAAGCAAATATGCATAAAACTGACTATGAAGTACTTGATAAAAACATGAAAAGCATCGAAGAAGGATAATGACTACTAAATATTGAGATGTCTCCTGGGACCTTCAGTGCCATTGGTCCAGAGGTAATATGTGATTCTACCTTCTGGTTCCCTTAATGCCTACTTATAAAGAAGATATGCTTCCATAATAAATTCTCTAAAGATATGCACAAATCTTATTAAATTCTCTAAAGATATGCACAAATCTGATGGCATGAAAATGTTTAATTAAATCCTTAATTCTAGATTCCCAATGCTCAATTGCACTTGCCTGGAGTCTTCCTCTGTTGGATAGTCAAACAATAACAACTTTTGAATCACCCAAAACTTGAAGTCGATGAAAAGACAAATGAGATGCCAACAAGAGAGTTGCACATACTCCCAATAGCTTTGCTCTTGTGTTTGTGCCTCCTCCACAATTATAAACCCATCTAAATATAGATAAGTCTGGAGTTTTTAAGACTCGTCCAGCTCCACACTGTATGCCATCAAGCTGGGAAGCTCCATCGAACCAAGAAATTATTGCATTCATGTGCTGAGGGATCAATATGTCTCGCGAAGGTCCACATTTAAGAGATGCCAAGACTCTTTTTTGAAAACCCAGAGTCTTATAAATCACTGAGTGGATAGAGGGAACAGTCTTCTCGAATATTGTGTTGTTCCTCTTTAACCAAATAAACCAACAAATGTAGGCAGCTATGAAAAATGGGACAATCTTGTCTTCTACCTAGTTCTTGAAACAATCAGACAAGGTATTCCCTTTACAACAATTTTTATATCCTTGTCCAGTAACCACTCTCTCCCAGACCAATTTGGTGAATGAGCAGTGAATAAAAAAGTGATTGATATTTTCAATATCTTGTTTACAAAGGTAGCAACGACTAGGTCCTTCCTAGCCTCTTAGTTGGAGAATATCCCAAGTTAAATTTTTTCTTTTTGCATAAAAAGTTTTATTTTTAGTTTTCTTTGAGCAATTCCTTGCTCTAATACTTAGCCTTCAATAAAGATTAATAATAATAAAATAAGAGGTATAATACTTAGTTTTTTTTTATATAGATTAATAATAATATAATAATGATAAAATAAGAGATATATTTCAACAAATTTAACATATTTACAATAATTAAATTATATTAAATTAAATATTTATTATTTTATGACAAAAAATTGAAATTAATTTATGCATATGTTAAGTAGTGGGTTTAATGGTTGAGAGCATGTGTTTAAAAGTTGATTTTTAATTATTATAGGATAATTTGGTTTTCTAATTAATGATATTTATGAAATATTGTTTTAAAATTAAAGTTGATATATTATATTTAAATGATTTTATTATTATTTATTATTATTTAAAATATAAAAATTATTATGTATAATGAAATCAGCTTCTCATCTCCGACTTACTAGCAGAAGAAAATTTTTTCATAGGTGACGATCTTAATTTTACACTTTCTTCTAGAGAAATTTGGGGTGATCAAGCTCGGATTGATCCTTTGGCGGTTTTTTTCTCTAACATGCTTTAGAGCACAGGGTTAATTGATCTACACCTGTCAGTTATGACTCCAACTTGGCGAAATGGCAGATCCGTCTCCTCAGGTATCTCCAAAAGACTAGATCACTTCCTTTTAGTGTCCAATCTACTTGAAACTCAACTCAACTTTTGTTCCTTGGTTGTTGCTTCCACAATTTTAGACCACAACCCAATCTGTTTACAAGTTGGTGGGTTTCCACGCATTGTTGTGTCCCCCTTCATATTCAATAGCACTTGGCTATATGATCCATACTTTATCTATTTAGTTCGTTCCACCTGGAACGAGATGCGCAACTAGACTGAGAGATCTTTGATACTTCTCCTCTGTGAAAAACTAAAACACTTGAAAAGATCTATCATCAAATGGAAGACTCTTAAAAAGCTGCATCTTAATGAAGATTTAACCTCCATTGATCATCAAATTAATGCCCTTTTCGAAAAGAACCCCTCACAAATCTTCGAGAAAGCAGAACTGGGATTGTTAAAGACCTCTCCCAAAGGAAGGATGATATCCTCTCAATAGAAGAAGCCACCTAGAGACTTAGAAGCCAGGTCATCTGGGTTGAGAAAGGCCACAAAAATACCAAGTTTTTTCACAAATTTGCATCTCAGAGGAGCAGCCACAATACAATATGGGACCTTACCGATGAGGATGGGAACATGATATCTTCTGATGCAGAAATTAAGAAGATGGCTTTCAACCATTTTAAAGCACAGTACAGTGCACATATCTCAGAAAACATTTATCTTCAACTAGAAGTCTTAAAGATTGTTCCACAATTTTTCAATGATGCAGATAATTTGGAGATCGACAAGCCTGTTCAAATTTCAGAATTACATGAGATAGTCAGTAAAATGCCAAGAGAGAAAATCCCTGGTCCAGATGGCTAGACACAGGAACTTTTTTATAATTTTTTTAATGACATGGGTGAGGATTTACTCAATACGGTGGAAGACTCTCGGAATATTGGCTTTATCCCTCGGGCCCTCAATGCAAATTTCTTTGCCTCATTCCTAAGATCAGCAAGCCGAAAACTTTTAACGACTCTAGGCCCATTGCACTTTATAATTTCGCCTACAAAGTTATATCCAAAATCATCGCTTCACAGATCAAGGATAAACTAGCCAGTTGTATCTCCATGGAACAATTTGGTTTTCTTAAAGATTGATTGATTTTTGATGCAGTTGGTATTACTCAAGAGTGCCTCCACACAGCTAAGACAAAGAAACAAAACTTTGTTTTTTCTTAAATTGGACTTAAAAAAGGCCTATGACAACGTCAGTTGGAAATTTCTCAGACTACTCCTTGACCAGATTGGATTAAATTGGGATGTTTCACAATGGATTATGGGTTGTATCACCTCGGTCAACACGGATGTTTTACTCAACGAAGTTCCAACTGATTTTTTTAAATGCCATCGGGGACTGTGACAGGTTTGCCCACTGTCTCCTCTTCTTTGCATGTTGGTAGTTGAAGTTTTTAGCAGGTTACTATCACAGGTTGTGACATCTGGAACCTTCAAAGGTCTTAAATTTGTTGTAAGTACTTTCATCTCTCATCTACGAAAATTGTAGATGATGTACTCATCCTTGGAGCTAGGAAATTAGAGTACTGGATGAAACTTAATTCCATCCTTTCAAAATTATGCTCTGCTACGGGGATGATTATAAACCATCATAAATCGATTTTTCTTGTACAAAACATTGATCCGAGTTTGCAACAAAATTTGAGTGCAATCTTTAACATAAAGATTGAGAACATTGATCTAGGTATGAAATACCTTGGTTTTAATTTAAAACTGAACAACTATAAAGTAAATACCTGGATGTGGTTACTCAAGAAGATCGAAAAGGATCATGAATTGGGCTTTCAGATGGCTCTCTCTTGGTGGGAGGCTCACTTTAGCAACTTTTGTTCTTCAGAGCATTCCAGTCTATTGGCTTAGTCTTGTTAAACTCCCCACGTTTGTTCTGAATCAAATACAGATTTTGATCTCTAAGTTCATCTGGAAAAAAGGTAAGAAAGGTATTGGATTTCACCTCACGAAATGACAAAATATTGCTAGACCAAAACACTTTGGTGGATGGGGTATCAAACACATCTCATGGTTTTCTCAGTCGTTGGCTGCAAAGTCATGTTGGCAGGGATTATTCGATTCAGATCTAAGGAATTCAGTCCTCTGCAAAAAAAATTGAAAGGCATAGATCTCATCTCCTGGCTTCGCAGAGATTCTCACTTTACACAAGGTACTTCTATCGTTTGGAAAAACTTCATGGATTCCCTCTAAGAGGTGGATTGCTTGGGAGATCGGCTCAGGATCCCGTGTAGTATTGGGATGTGACCCCTTTATTGGCTGCAGTCCCAACTTTAAGCTTTCTACTTCTCTTCTCCAAGCTCTAAATAACTCCAACATTCACTCCTTAGCTCAAGCAGTTGATCCTTTGGATAATGGTATAGTTCATTATTGGTTGGAGTCCACTAAGATCAGATTATCTGATGTGCACAAATTCGAATGGGACAATTTTATTACTATTCTAAGATACAATATTATTCGCCTCAATAATTCAAATGACAAACTGGTCTGGTCCTGGAACAAATATTCAGGTACAGTCACTGCCAAACTTGCCTATCAGTCCATTTTAAATTTTAACAAATTGGAAGAGAGGAAGTGGTGGTTCCAAGCTATCTAGAAATTGAAAATCCAAATCAAATCAATTTTCTTCATGTGGATGTGTTTAAATGACTGCATACTCACCAGTGTAAATTATCAAAAAAGAGGAGGTATTGAGCCTACGACATGCAGTCTTTGTTTAAAGAATGAAGAAACAACTACACATATTTTTGTGGGATGCCAAAAAACACAAAATATTTGGACTGAAATAATAAATTTCCTAAAGATCGATAGCAATTGGCATTTCCCTTCTGTGGAGGAGAATCTGAAAAACTGGTTCTTACAATTTCCAAAACTCGGACACATCCCATTTCTGGTCTTCTGGGGCATCTGGAAATTTCAAAACAAATTTATGTTTGAAAATTGGAATAGAATGGATCAAATGATAGCCATAAACATTATCCTATCATTTAAAGAATTCATAGTCAAAGAGGATCAAGATAATTTGGATTTTATCTTAAATCCAATTTATTTCGATGATAATCCAATTGATTTCTTTGATGGTATAGCTGTAGGAAATACTTGTGGTATTGGATTATATTTAAAAATCTCCTCAGAACACATAGTCAAGGCACATTTTGCTGGAGGCACTGGCAACAACATGCAAGCAGAGCTCTTGGGACTTTGGGGACTTCTTCTACTCTCTTCCTATTTCACTATAAAAAAGTTGATGGTTGCAAGAGATTCCAAGGTCACTATAGATTGGATAAATTCCAAATCCAATTTGAACCTAATTTATCTCAACAACTGGAAAGACAAGATCAGAAGTTTAAAATATGGATTTGATTCTATCAAATTTATGCATATCCATAGACAGTTCAACAAAGTTGTAGACAACTTATCAAAGATGGCTCTCAAAGGCACACCAGGGTGGCTTTTTTATGAAGAATTTTTTGAAGAAGCTATTGTAAACATAGGAAAATTCTATATTTTCTAGTGTGTAAATGCCTAAATACAATTATATGACAAACTCTCTATATAACACTAAGATGAATTTTCTGGATAGTGTAGAAGGAAGGAAACTTTTTTGACTTTTTGTATAAATTAGAAGGAAGGCAAGACTACAGATCTTTTTTTATCAATGCCTACTAGATAATTTGATTCTAATAGAATAACAGTGGAACTTTTTTTTCGCCTGAAAAATAATAATCTATTTTTAAGGTCACGATCTAGTGATTTGACTGATAAAGTCTACAGAGGTATACATACCCCACCCCCTCTGGATTTGAATGTGTAACCTCTTAAAAGGAAACACATGTTCTTAACCATTAGACCCAAAATTAATTTTTTAATTAATGATATTTTTGAAAATTAATAATTCCAAACCAATCTATTCAAAAGTTGACTTTTTAATTATTGTATGTATAAATTATTTTATAATGTGACATATGAAAATCTTTTCCATTAATAATATTTATAAAATATCATTTTTATGTTATTTCAATTAATAATATTTATAAAATATCATTTTTAAATTAAATTCGATATATTATATTTAAATGTTTTATTATAATTTATTAATATAAAGTGTATTCGTTTAACATGATTGATTATTTGAATACATTTTTAAATTAAATGTGATATATTATATTTAAATGTTTTTATTATAATTTATTAATCTAAAGTATATTTATTTATAGGTTTAACATGATTGATTAAGGTTTTTAAGGTGTGTTGTTAAGGCACTTTGTGATGTTAGTTAGAAATTTTTGAGAACAAAAAATTTAGCCATGTAAAGAGTTGGTGAACATAGTTGGTGTGACTTAGGACAAGAGAGATCCCAGTGATTTTGACGGCTTAGATGTCCCTTATTTTGATGGCTTAGATATCTCTGAGTCATCGTTTCTCAAACCACAGACTAGTCATACAAATAGCAAACAAAAAAACATGATGATTGATTAAGAAATTTTCGTGATTTATTTATTTTATTTTATTTATTCATGATTAATTTATGAAATTAACATGAAAAAATATTTTTTTTAATTAAAGATACTTATGAAAATTATGAAATATCTAAACTACTTCCAAACCAATCTATTCAAAAGTTGACTTTTTAATTATTAAAATGTAAAAATTATTTTATAATTTGATATATGAAAATTTGGTTATTAATGATATTTATGAAATATCATTTTTTCTATTCAACAGTTGACTTTTTAGTTGTTATAATGTACAAATTATTTTTTATAATTTGATATATGAAAATTTGGTTATTAATGATATTTATGAAATATCATTTTAAAATTAAAGTTGATATATTATATTTCAATTTTTTAGTTATTATAATGTATAAATTATTTTATAATTTGATATATGAAAATTTGGTTTTTTTTTTGTTTGTTAATTTGTTTAGACTTGACCTTTTTGGTAGGCACTCGGCTTGAGCCACACCAACCCTTAATATGGTTGGGTTTTTTCAACAAGGAGTGGCTTAACAACACACTCCGTCACCGATTGTCTTACACCTCGGGGACCATGAAAATTTGATTATTAATGATATTTATGAAATATCATTTTTAAATTGAAGTTGATATATTATATTAAAATGATTTTATTATAGTGTATTTTTATTATACCTGCCTATAGGCATGGTATATAGTGTTGAGTTAGGTTTGACTTTCTATTAATTCATGGTTGACCATAAAATATACACCTCTTTATCCAAAGTTTTAAAAAATAATGATTAATTTTAAATTTTAAATCTTATTTATCTGATATCTTATTGGCCAAAAACTTTGAAGTCTTATTGCCTATTAAAAAACGTTAGGGGCCCATCTTACAAAATTTGTACTAAAAAAAATTCCAACTCTTATCTTATGGCTATCAAACATACGCAATGCCATGCGTACTGATTTAATAATTACCCACGGTATGGTATGGAGTTGTTTATACTTTTGAGTTTAGAATTATTATAGTTTTCTAAAGAATCATTCACCAAATACATGGGCGGGGCGCAATATTGAGGTAACGTATTTTTATCCACCTTCCAAACTTCCCAATTATTGTAACTAGCATACCCCCAAAGCGGGGGAAAGGGAACACCAAAAAAAACTAAGTAACATATGTTTTTATGACCATCATAGTATTTAGTGAGAGAACAATCAATGAAACAAAGATAATATAGAGAAATAAATAGTGTATAAAGTTTTCCAAGTATATCGTAAAAGCAAAAAAAATAGATATCATCTAATTACAATTTGATATGAAAATGCAATAAAATAAGATATCATATAATAGCTATAACTAATTTTACATTAATTATTTGTAAGATAATTTATATATATCTTCTCAAAAAAGGAAAGACCTAGATATTCCTCACATTATATTTTAAATATGCAATGAGTTCAAAAACTAAATATGGTTACATTATTGTGAAAATTGTAAACTTGTAAACATGAGAGTTGTTTATTTTGAGGTCAATTTAAATTCTCACATGTATTAAAGTATTGCTAGATCTCTCGAAAAATTATACTTCTTTCTCTTAGGAAGAAAACTAAGGTTTTTAAGTCTTGTGACAAAATTTCGCCAACTTATAGAGGACTTCCAAGTCAAACTTAGGTTTTGTAATTCATACTTGCTTCAGACAACTTAGACTCGGCAGGAACAAGTTTGATGCTCAAGTAATTGAGGGTCTCAAAATATGGCTTCGGTGTTGCAGTAGTCTAAACGTTCTACCTTTTGGTTGTTTTTCAGTAACTTTTTATGTTTGATTTTGTCCGAAGATGAATGGTTGGATCTGCATATTTGAGTGGCTAAGTTTGTATAATTCGAGTGCCCTGGGAGTTTTTCAACAAGTTGAATCCATTTATGCATTCAGAAATGCAATTTAAACAACAAAACATAGATATTTTGTCCAAATTTGCATCACCAAATTCCGGCCAAAAAACCCAAAAAGTAGAACGTTTAGCCAACGCCCTTTTGTGTTGGCTCTGAGTTTTTCACTCTTTGCAAAGTTTACTTGCGAACCATAAGAGAAAATCAACTAATACCTTTATAAGTTTTTATACCCAAACATGAAAATATTTATTATTCTTCTATTCTCATAATTGGTTGATAATATAATAATTCTTTTTAAAAATAATTATTGACTGCTCACATTTTTTAATGGATTTATTAATTTTAGTAATATTTTTTATCCATGGGGATACGAATGTCATCCCCGGAATGGGTAGTCATATCTTTAATGTAGAACGTGTAGTCATATCTTTAATACCAGTATATGCGGCATGACCGAAGCCTCTCTAAGGAAAGTGATCGCTACTCATCTGTGTCTTAGTCAACCACGTACTTGTGGGTGTTGTGGAATAATCAACTGTGCCTCCAATATCCACCACAGTAGCACCTTTACCAAAAATATTGAACAATGAGACGGACCAATAGCCTATAAGATGGTTCTGGACTAATAAATTCCATACCACGCCTACATTTGCTATCACTTTATTAGTCCATACCACACCTACATTTGTTGTCACTTTATTAGTCCATACCCCGCCTACATTTTTTGTCACTTCCTTTACATCCAATAACATTTACCATCAAATCAGCTTCTTGAAAACTTTTCCATCAAATCAATACATAAGAATAGACATTTCTTACGAGGCTCTCAAGAGTTACGAGAGTTTCATACCGCGTCTATCCATACGCTGATACTGGTTGCACATGTCCACCGAGAGAGATGTTCCCTGGAACCAACACAAATCCTACACAATCTAGGTCATAACAACCGTTGTTGTAGTTGTTATGCATCAACAGTCAATTATCTTCAATCTGCATCATGAAGGCTTTTCTGATAGATCAACCAAACTTCAAACTATGTAATTACTGTCCAATAAACAAAGAACCTTGGTTGACTATGACCATATCTTCCTGGAAACACCTGCAATAGTCATTTAAGAATGGATTATTAGTTAATAGTATTTAAAATTTAGTGTTTGTTTCCTTAAACATTAGTCTTTGTTGCTTGAATGAGGAAATGTTCTATTGTTCATCCTCCATTAACTTGAATATGGTGTTCCATTGTGTAAGTTTTGTCTTTCTGAATATAAATTATAGTTTTGAAACATCCAACAAGTGAACACTTTATCATATCCATCATAAAAACACTCACACTCCACCCATACAAAAATATTAAAATCTTAAGAAACATTAAGCAAATGTGTGTTCATAGAGAAAAATTTAAAGACTTTTAAAAATGAAAATTTAATGATAAAAAAATGGACGAGAGGTGTAAAGTAAATATTATCGACTTACCGTACATCTAGCCTCTATGGTCTGCGTATTCACTGTAGATCCATACTGAGCCTCGTTAATGGCCCAAATTTGGCTGACACTAAAATAACCATAGGGAGCTATGTACGGACGCCGTACATTCAAATAAGCAGTTATTGAAGTGACCGGGTCATCACCGGATTTGAATCCCACAAAAGCATATTGTTAACAACAACAATACATAGACCAGGAGATATTATCATCACAATAGACGATTTATGCATAAATTTCAATCGTAGTACCTCATGCGCACAGTCATTAATAGGATTGTTAGGCTTGTCATTAGGTATGATATTTTTCTTCTCCTCCCATTTAAAAATTGTCTCACAGATCTCGTTCTTTCCACATCTTCAGATTTGATTTCCCTGATCACCATTGTGTCCTCTAGACACTCACTCTTAAGGCTTCACAGGATTCGTTGTAGGGACCTTCTTGACTCCCTTTTCTAGCTTGAAAGAAGTCATCACCATAGTAAGCTTGCCGACAAAAATGAGCTTCTTGATATGCACGATGAGCATCTTCTTGTAGTTAGGGGGAAGAACCGCCTTGTGCTTCTCCTCCATGTATTTAGGGATGGCCATGGGGCTTAAATATCCCTTCTTCTTCAAGGCACAAATCGCCTCTTTGATCATCTAAAAAAACCATAATCAACAAGCTATATAACAAGATCTGCCATAAAAGGCCACACTCCAATAGATGCACAGATTAAAAGAAAAGAAATGTAACACTAAATTAAAGCATTTAACCAGCTATACCTGAAAGTATGGAGGATGAGCAGGGGCAGGCTTGGAGACTTTGCCTTGGCCTTCTTGATTTCAGAAATCACAAGGGAACCTAGACCAAAAAGGTCTCGTCGGAAAACACCTGTAGACCAAAAAATATATTGGCCTTCTATACCAGGAAAGGGTCCAACTGGTGATCCAGAAGATGTAACAACTAATTCTCCGGAAGAATTCAGTCGCATAAATGGTCGCTCAGAATCAGAGCGAAGTTGAAAGTCCTCTCGAGTATTAGTAATCCGAAAGTGTTCTAGAGAGTCAGTGCGTTCCACTTGTGGTGTGGTGATGATTGGGACTTCACTCTGCCAAGGAGAGCCTCCAGGTGTGCTTGTGGGCAAGGGTTGATAACCTTCCAGATGCTTTGGAGATAAACCCTGCATTCTACGTGAACAACGTGGAGGAGCTATTGTAAACGATCGACAGACTGTGCGAAGAAAATCCTATGGTCAACTTCGAGAAACAAACAACAAATGATAGTAAACAAAATCTAGGAAGCAACACCAAGCAAACAAGACCTTCTAATTTTGAAGCCACTAGTTGGTGATGAAATCCAACGTCGCAACAACGAGACGAGAAGGGGTTGTGCTAGGGTGGAAAAGTTACGCTAATGACCTTCTTAACGGACTTACACCCTGGTGCAATCTCCCACACATAATCGTGGGTATACCCTCCAAGGAGCCCGAGTGATTTTGGTCAACGTCAATTCCAGATACCATGAAGACTTTCCCCTTCATAGTCACCTCGGGTAAGAACTTAGAAAGATAGGCCACTAAGGTCACCACCAACAACAATAAATCCCGAGGGAACAGTTGACAGTCTGATCCACACGCAACGGCAGGGTATCTATCCCGAAATCAACTCAAAAGGCTTCCACTCATCATTGTGGGTATGCCTTCGAGTGATCCCCGTAATACGTGCAATCTCTACACTGATATCAACAAAGTAGGGTGAGTAACTCTGCCAATATCAATGCGACCTCGTGCTTGACCCTTGTGTGAGAAGGGCTTCCCGGGACAAGATGTTGCAAATGGAATTTAACACTCCCTAACACAAGATGATATTGTGTGTTTTGTGCTTTTGGAGAGTGTATCTCTCTTCCTACTCCAAAGCGCTAGCCTGGCTAAATGTTGGTGTAATAGATCCCTAGAAAAGAGTTACTAGAGAAATTTTATGATTGCGCAGTGTTATTAAAAGTTGTTGTTTACTCAAAGGCAACGGAGATGAAACTTGTGTTGAATGACTCTGACCCAACAATGCATGGATGAGAATGAAATAAATCACTTTGCATTCAATGAATCCTATGTATGGGAGAGAGAGAAATTTTTCCATATCAACCTTGAACTACAATGCAAAATTTCCTTTAAAATGCAAATGCAACAAATCACAAATCAACAACAATTCTCTATTGTGTCTTTTTCAATAACTTCAACAAGTGATTTTCAATGTTTTTCGAAAACGAAAATGATTTTTTGAAAGAAAAATGTTTGTTCACTTTTCAAAAAGGACCCATACTATGATAGTAAGAGTACTGAAAATCAAAAACCAATGAAGAAGTAATGACAAACCCAATCAACTCTTTCAATGAAAACAAAAATAAAGAGCAAACCAATATAGTCTTTTCAAGTGCACAAGAAAAAATGATCTTTCAAACAATAAGAAAATGATAAAGACCAATAAACTCAACTTTCAACCGATCACCAGTTCTCAACTAATCAAACACACTCAGATGTCGAAATCAGAGAGTATGGTGTTGCCAAGAAAAGCCAAGAAACGAAATTCAAGACAAAAGTGACAAGAAGAGCCTTGAAATCCTAAGACTGTTCATGCACGCAAATGAAGACAAGAAATACATCAATCAATGGTTCAAGAAACTCTTATGAGGCACCTAGACTGATCTGGGCAGTGGAATATGCCAAAACTCAAATCCAAATTTTTGAAAAAAGGAGTTCACAGGCGTGATGATTTTGATGGTCAAATACAGGGATATGGACATATTTTTCATTGTCATCGCGTGTTTTGATTGTTTTTTATGGTTTTTATATAAAAACCTCGAGCGTGGTCTTTGTCCATTCTTGCGCTCGAAAATACATGAGAACGTGATCGAGCATACTTTTATCACTTTTTCGGGCTCAATAAGGTTATACGAAAAAGGAACCCCCCTGGAGTCCCCTTTAAGCTCTTTTTAGACTCTCTAAACATGAAAAGATCGCCGAGCGACCTTTCTATTTTCACGCTCGATAAAGTATTTGAAGTAAGTGTTTAGTGAGCGATAATTTATCTCTTTTTTGTTCTCATCCAGACTATTTTACGAAAAAGGAACTGAGAGAGTTCTCTTTTAAGTGTTTTTCCAAACTCTATAATCTTGAAAAACCTTCGAGTTTTCTATCTTTGGACTCGTTAAACAAACATCGACAGACCCGTGATGGGACCGAACCACTCCTTCTTAGGGTTCATTAAATATACTCTGAGGGACTCATCCAAAGGATGAGCTTACATAAACAAGCATATGTTATCCTCCTCAAGCTTGCATAAAAATAAAGAGGTACTCGCCAGAAATGGTGGGGGAAAATTTGGGAAAGGGATATGCTTTTCATCTTCGTATTGATTGGCAGTAAGTGTCGCTCTTGAACATGATGCCCCCTATTCATTACATTTGAAGCTGGTTTGGGAAATCCATTTGTCTCTCATTCGATTTGCTACAAGGTCATTCCCTGTGTCGTCTTTGAGTCAATGTTGCCAAATCATTGGTTGTGTCGTTCATATGTTCAAGATAAGTCCATCTAAAAACCTATATTGAGTCGGCCATCTGCAGTTGTCCATTCTCTCCGTGTCGGCCTTCCCTATGTCCAATTCAATTTACATCATACTTTGTTTACCTTCAAAATCTGTTACTCATTTCGTGTCATTGATGGGGGATACATCAAGGCCCTCCGGTGACGAGTTTTGTTCCGTCGACTCCAGATCACTATCCGGAATCAAGACTTAGAAATTATTTGGTACCTTGGAGCTTGCATGCCTCAATGGCAGGTTTCCTTTCTTTTGACAGTGGGTTTACATCATTGACCCCTGATCAAAAGATTCCATTGGATGTTTGACTTCAACTCATTCATTCACACTCGATGGATTGTACTAGTGTACCTTGGGAGTCATTGACATCAATGGTGATTTCCCTCGCACTTGTTAACAGTTTCATCAATGACCGGTAATCAAGTGGTTTCTGCCATGTTCGACTTCAACACATGTAATCACATGGTCAGATTTGTACTTTGGGCGACGAGATTGAAGACCCTGGATATCATCTCCTTTGTCCAGGTTGCGATGGAGTATGTATAATTTGCGACACATAGATCCACTATGTATGTCTCGTGGCTATGGCGTCTTAATTTGAAATTTCTCGCATAGATCCACAGTGTATTCTTGGTGGCTATGCTATATTTTGACGGCATGGATCCACAGTGTATGATTGGTGGCCATGACCCAGGTCTACAATTGTCATCATTTTATGATCTGAGTATGGGAATGCCTACCTCAGAATTGGTATATATGATATTCTGTAGATGCTTGGTTGTTCGCAGGTTTCCGACTAGGTGTGCTCCTAGTTTTCGACACACACATGTAGCTTACAAAGTCTTTCGGTTGTCACTGGTTCCAACCTCATACTTTGGGGGGCATTATGTTACCCATGATTTTGGTCGTCGTGATGATGTATTGATGATGGTGTACTTAGGCTCTTCATAATAACTTTCTCTTGAGAAAATTTACTTTCATCTCTTCCCAGAAAACTTATTTTTGAAGAAGGTTCGCAGGCTGCTAGTATATTTGGGTGCGAGAATGGGTCATTCTCGCAGGCTGCCTTAATCCAGGGTGCAAACTTCTCACACTGTGTTGAACAACTAGGGTGTGAACTCTTCCTAAAGCATGGAAAAAAATGAATTATCGATGTTTCTAGAAGGGAATCTTCTAGAAGGATGAGTTGGCATTCAAATGGTTATCCTAGTACTGGATTCCCTGATATTTTGGGATCATTCTTATCCAAGTAACTAATTCATTCTCTCATATATATTGAGTGAACTCTCATGGAAAAGGTTAAGCAAGATTCATTGGAGAATTGGTGAAAAGAATTGTGTGAAGGACTGAAGCTTGAACAACAGCTTGGTGATCCCAGCAAGTCTACCAAGAGGATTTGATTTTCTTCATACAAGGATTGAGCAAGTGTGTGTGTTGGAGCCAAGATTCATCGAAAGGAAGTTTGCAACAGCAAGGTTCAGGTTGTAATCTTTACTTTCCATTAATATGATACAGTGGCATGTCTCTTTCCCATAAAGCTATTTCCACTTTATTGTGTAACTCTTTGATCATACACATAGGTTAACTGTTGAATATATTGTGCTATATTCACTTTGGTTGGTTTGTGTTGTCTTGGTCTTGACTTCATGAGAGCACTAGAGCGAAGCAGGAGCAACAAAGACCCTAGGAAGAGATATAAAAGTATGTTACTTATTCCTTCCTACTAGAGGTGGATCTAGGGAGATCAGTTAGTGTTCGCACCTACCGATTAGTGCGATAACAGAAACCTCTTGGAAAATTTTAAAACAGACATTTTAGGAACAATTGGCTCTCAATTGGACACTCTGAAGATTAAGAGAAAGGAGGAAGAGGAAAACCCTATATTAAGCATATTCTGCCCAAAATGCAGAAAAAGGCATCCTTTACGAGAATGTCCTTTGGAAAATGTTTCTGTATGTGCAATATGTACTGAAAATCATAAAACAAAAGATTGTCCATCCTTACCAGGATTGCAAGCTATATTCAAGGGAGGGGAAGCCCCAGGGACTCCATCTGCACCTAAGAGGCCTTGGCAACCTAGGAACTCAAGTATGTACCAAGAACCATCCCCACAACCTTCCGGCTACTATCCACCCTTCTCTCAACAACAACAACAACATCCATGGAATTGGACAAATTGGCCTTCGCAAAATGTCCCTGCTCAACCTTGGTACCAGGGATGGAGAGAACATAATTATGGAAATAACCAACAACAGTGTGTGGTACCAATTCCCCAGAATCCATGTACTCAATATCCTCCAAACATACATCAGTTATTGCCTGGTTTTACTCCACCTCCTTTGCCACCCGTTCAACATACTTCTCAGAAGCCTCATAATCCACCTCGTCCCACCATATTACCCACTCAACCCATTCCAAATCCTAACAACAGACCACCTCTGCCACTCCATAGTGTTGATTTTCAAAATTACCCAGCTTACACCATAAACCCCATTTCCATACAAGAAATACAGCTGAGATCTGGAAAAACTTTAAATAAAACTCAGCCTGCAACAAGAACAACACCAAAGGTAATTATCCAAGAACATGAAGAAGAACCTGTAGATGATTTATCAAATGGGGCATCTTTGAAAGATGTCATCATTCCAAAGAATAAAGTATCTGAATCACAACGTAACATACAAACTCAGGTTCCCCAAACACCTCATTTTCCTGAGAGGTTGCTCATTGAGAAACCAATTGTTCAATCTGAGTTTGACATCATGAATGAACTAAAAAATGTCTTTGTTAAGATTCCATTGTTACAAGCAATCAGAGATGTTCCAATCTATGCCAATACCATTAAAGAACTTTGCATTAAGAAACTAGGTCGGAACAGAAAGATCCACCCACGATACACCTAGTAGGCCAGTCATCGAATTGTATTTCTGAAGCTCCTAAAATTGTGAAGGATGCCAACCCCGGGAACCCAATAGTTTCAGTTACTATCAACAATGTCTCTATTGGTAATACTTTAGTCGATCTAGGTGCAACCATTAATATAATGACTATCAATACAGTTGAACTGTTGCAACTAAGTCAATTCCTTCGCCCTACCCCTATAGTTCTTGAACTTGCTGACAGAACAACTATAAAACCTGTTGGGGTCCTCGATGACATTATTGTTACATTAGCTTCGTGGGAATATCCTGTCGACTTCATGATTATTCATTCAAAGGATCCCACGAAAGGCCATCCAATCATTTTAGGGAGACCTTGGTTGGCTACGACCAATGCTTTCATAGGATGTCGTGGTGGGGATATTTTCATCTAAAATGGAATTTCTTCACAGAAACTTACTCTTTTTCCACCTGCTCAACTGATTACAGAATAATTATGGTGGCTAAAATGTCCCTATCACGAGAATGATGAGGAAGAATCTTTATTCTTTGTTGATGAATTTCACGCGCTACAAGAACCAACAAAGAATGATATTTTAAGCCAATTTCTTTCTGTGACAGAAAATGTCGAGTTCCCACAGACATATTTTCAATACGATCAAATTTTCAGAGAAGAATTTCAAGAACGAAGTGAGTTATTTTCCTCGTTTTCACCATCTATGGTTTTCTCCATTGATGAAAATCCGGGGTCATATACCATTCCATTAGAACTCAGCCCAGGGAAATGTCTATACATCAATTCTGAATTAAGTCTCAGCCAACAAGAACAGTTAACAAATCTTTTGAAATAACAATTAGGGGCATTTGCATGGGAGTACATTAATATGAGAGGAGTGCATCCTGACACCTGCATTCACCACATATATATCCATCCAGGGATAACCCCAGTAAGACAACCACAAAGGCGTTTGAATCCAATCCTAAAGGATTTTGTGAAAGAAAAGTTACATAAATTATTAAACGTTGGATTCATTTATCCAATTTCTGACAGCAAGTGGGTTTCACCTCTTGTTGTGGTACCTAAAAAAATGACAGGGAAATGGAGAATGTGTGTAGACTTTAGGGAGTTGAACAAGGAAACCCTGAAGGACTACTTTCCCTTGCCCTTTATAGATCAGGTTTTGGATACCTTGGATGGAAAAAGGTACTTTTCCTTTCTCAATGGATATAGTGGATACAATCAGATTCAAATTTCTCCTGAAGACCAGGACAAAACAACATTTACATGTCCTTGGGGCACTTATGCTTATAAAGTGCTACCTTTTGGACTATGCAATGCTCCTGCTACATTTAGAGAGAAGTCCTTGGGATTTTTGCTGACTTAATTCATGATTGTGTGGAAGTGTACATGGACGATTTTACTGAGCTGAAGCAAAGGCGACTTGAGCCTTCGATATGAGGATGCTTTTTATTTTTGATTTTTTGATTTTTTGATTTTTTGATTTTTTGATTTATTTTCCTCTAAAGTTATAGGGGATTTTTTGAGGAGAAAATCTCTTACTTGAATGAAAGGCAAGGGAAACTGAAAAGGAAAGCTAAGGCAGGAAAGCTCAAAGCAAAAGCTCAAGCTCAAAGTGAAAGCTCAAGCTCAAAGCGAAAGCGAAAAGGCAAGCGATTTGAGGGCTGGAAAGCTAAAAGGGAAGGCGACTTGAGCGAAGGCGACTTGAGAGAAGGCGACTTGAGCCGAAGCGAAGGCGACTTGAGCCTTTGATATGAGGATGCTTTTTATTTTTGATTTTTTGATTTTTTGATTTATTTTTCTCTAAAGTTATAGGGGCTTTATAAAAAAAAGCCCCTATAACTTTAGAGGAAAATAAATCAAAAAATAAAAAATAAAAAGAATCCTCATATCGAAGGCTCAATTCTCCTTCTCTTCGGCTCAAGTCACCTTCGCTTCGGCTCAAGTCGCATTCCCTTTTAGCTCTCCAACCCTCAAATTGCTTGCCTTTTCGCTTTCGCTTTGAGCTTGAGATTTCGCTTTGAGCTTGATCTTTCGCTTTGACATTTCCTGCCTTAGCTTTCCTTTTCAATTTCCCTTGCCTTTCATTCAAGTAAGAGATTTTCTCCTCGGGCAAAGCTCTTACTTGAATGAAAAGCAAGGGAAACTGAAAAGGAAAGCTAAGGCAGGAAAGCTCAAAGCTCAAGCTCAAGCTCAAAGTGAAAGCGAAAAGAAAAGCGATTTGAGGGCTGGAAAGCTAAAAGGGAAGGCGACTTGAGTGAAGGCGACTTGAGCCGAAGTGAAGGTGACTTGAGCCGAAGCGAAGGCGACTTGAGCCTTCGATATGAGGATGCTTTTTATTTTTGATTTTTTGATTTTTTTATTTTTTGATTTATTTTCCTCTAAAGTTATATGGGGGAAAAGCTCTTACTTGAATGAAAGTAAAGGGAAACTGAAAAGGAAAGCTAAGGCAGGAAATCTCAAAGCGAAAGCTCAATCTCAAATCGAAAGAGAAAAGGTAAGCGATTTGAGGGCCCCTATAACTTTAGAGGAAAATAAATCAAAAAATCAAAAAATAAAAAATAAAAAGCATCCACATATCGAAGGCTCAAGTCGCCTTCGCTTCAGCTCAAGTCACCTTCGCTCAAGTCGCCTTCCCTTTTAGCTTTCCATCCCTCAAATCGCTTTCCTTTTCACTTTCTCTTTGAGCTTGAGCTTTCGCTTTGAGCTTTCCTGCCT
>ML785186.1:115357-131122 GCA_009831015.1 Picea engelmannii
ACAACTTGCTATGCGTTATGTTATTCGCTGTTAAAATGATTTGAGTTTGTTTTATGAATTATGGAGCGTGAAGTATGAAACAATTTTTGCATGGAATAATCTGAGTAGCTCTGGTTTCGTTTTAGGGCGATTGCACCTCTTGGTTGGGCCCACCAACAGAGTCAATTCGTTGTCTCTTTTCTACAATAGAGTTAGTTTATCTTTAGTTCTAGAATCTGCATGTGAGTTAGTTTTTGAACTCGAAATTACTCTGCTAAATTCTGGCTTAGCCATTTTTCGATTAGATCATTTTCAGTTTGATATTATCTCATAGATTGATGAATGTTGAATGAGTTATTTATCTTTGTAGAATTTGAAGAATGAACCAAGTGCTTAAGCTAGATTTGCTCTGTTTTCCAGTTTTCAGTTTGATCATGATTCAAGGATAATTTGAGTTTAGACTTACTCTGTTCTGTTAGGATAGCTAGCTTATAGTCGGATTAAAGGAAGCTTCCAGTACCTGTAGGGTAAAATAGGACATTTATTTGTTTCACCTGTGTTAGATTTAGAACTGCTTGATGCTTAGATTAAAAGGTTTTTAAAATGATCTCTCTTTTATGGTTTAGATAGATATGATGATGATTAGATGTTTAAGATAATGGTAGATAGTCTCGGGTGATTATATTAGATTAGGAATAGAAATACCTTTACTTAAACTCAGAATTGTTTCCATTTGATGAGTTAGACAAGAAATGATTAGTTTCAAGATAATCATTAGGGTTCAGTTTCTAAGAGTAAGTTTGTGTTTTCTTCTCAGAATAACCTTTAGATAGGAATTAGAGCCTTACCAACGCATATAGTGTAGCATCTCTAAGTTCACTTACCCTGGTTTGACAATTTAGTGTTTTCAAGTAATTAAAAATCTTTAATACAACAGCCTGACAGGGATGATGAAAGCAGGTGAAGTGCAAGGTGAAGAGGATGGTTGGATATGTTTGGATTCAAGAAGTTGAGTGATCTGACGTTTTATCTCATTAGATTCGCGATGGGATAAGCACTCAGAAGGACTTTGATAGAGTGTTCAATAGATCTAGAGGGGGGAAATCATGTGTGTTTGGTAAAGACATCAACAAATTCTTTGAGAAGGAGCGGCATTTTGGGAGGGTTCGAATTAGTCAGATTATCAAGTTTGATAGGATGCACCAGGAAGAGAGAGACGCATTGGTTAAGGGAACTCAAAGTCTTTCACGAAGACGGGCGATTGGATGAGGTGAACATGTACGTGCGTTCTTGATGGAGGAGATGATACTAATGAGTCTTTGCATGATAGACAATGTGGAGGTCTTGTTGATACAGGATTCCTAGTAAAAGGTGTGCACAATATAAAGGGGAAACATCGTAGGTTACCACATCATGAAATGGTCCTATGGAAAAGGTGATCACGCATTGTGTAGAGACTTGGATGCGTGGACCTCCTTGTTGAACCCAACCGAGTTGATAGGGGTGGGGATGTAGAGTAGTAGGTAATTGCAAACGTTAGAATAGTTCGCGAGAAACCATATTCTTTTGACTGTTGTTATCAAGGATGAGAGTAGTTATGGTAGTTTTGATTTGGCAATTGTGAGTGAAGAGAGGAGGCAATGAAGAGGTTGTATTATTTGTGGTCATTAGCACCAATGAAGGGTCTGGTTCGGTAGGATTCTCAAGGGAGACCATGTCAATGGATTCATCTCTTACTTCAAGATCCACCTCTGTTAAAAATGTCTTTTGGGTATTTCGATTCTTTATGGTGCAACAATCTGTGATGCAGTGTGAACTAGTCTTATGAAAATTGCATAAAAGATTGGAACTATGAGTTTGAGGTGAATTAGCAGAGGGGTTGGTGGGTGATCCTTGGGTCACAAGAGGAGGGTGAGAAGATGATGATGTGTCGGGGTTATTGGGAGTAGGACGAGGAAATGGATTCCTAGATTGAGGATGCAGATTCACCTTTTATTTGACCGCCAAGGCTCTCAGGAATGCCTTATCTAAGAATGCACTGTCAAACAAATCCAATTCATGTCTTAGTGGAAATAAAAGACTAGAATTAAATTTAATAACCAATACCTCCTTAGGCTCAGATACGTGCAGCAGGAGGCAGATTTTGAAAAATAAATCTATATAGGCTTGAACCGCTTGATTAGGAAGTTGTTTGAGGTGTAGCCAACGAGCGAGAAAATCTTGACAGAAACCCGGGGGATAGAACCGATCCTGGAGGCCTTGAAATTTTTTTGCCTAGGTTGTGATCATTTGTGGTGGTGGATCAATTTTTTCGCCAAGCTCTATGAAGAAAGACTGGCTCTCTAATTGCGTGTCCCACTATGTTTTCACCAAGCCTTTAATTTGAAGACTCGCAATCTGCAACTTTCGTTGTTCGTCTAGATCTGAGTGAGTGCGAAAATACGTGGAGAGACTACGAATCCAAGAATCCACAACTTATCCATTCATTTGACATGAATAATTTGGCAATTGGATATGAGTATCCAACTACGTTGGTGTGATATGTTGTCGTTGTTGCATGTGAATAAGCTCATGGAGCGTATTCGCCAAATATTGTGTTATGGAGGACATGTTGTTTGTTGAGGATTTTGTCTCTGGCTTTGGCCGTAGAGGCATAATATTCATCCACCTAGTATGAAGCTTGAACTGAAAATGGCTTTGAGGAGGGTGCTTGGAAAATATCTAAATATTGTTGAGGGTGCCCTTCCTGCAAGAACATGCCTAGCTTAAGAACTATGGTGTGGAATCCTGGATTTTTTTTTTTTTGAACTGAATGGTGTCTTTCGAAGTTCTAAGGGAATGACCTAGGCTTTGATACCAATTGATCTGCCATGGAGAGAGAGAATTTGCAAGAGAACTCAGATCTTTGTAAAATACTCAGATGATATACACAATAGAAGTTGGAAAAAACACCATCAATCCTTACATTTGATTCAATAGCTTCCTTTCAAAATGGAGATGAAACAAAAAGCGAGAAATATTTCCAAAATGGAGACGCAACTCCACATAGAATGTTTTAAAAAAAAAAAGAAAAATCTACGCAACCCAAAACAAGGAGTCGCCCAACCCCAATCTAGCTACTATTTTATAAACTTTATTGACGAGGACTTCGTCTTTAGAAACATAACACACCACTACAAAATTTACGCTAACTCTATGAAAAAAAAGGAACATGAATAGACGAGGACTAGCGAAGCTAAAATCATGGTGCGCCCTGCTCCACGGGATGCCCATGTGGCCAAGTGAAGTTAGCACTTCACATGTTCATATCAACCATCTTTCATCATCAAAATATCATCCTACTTTACAAACAACCTCTCACACAAAAAACCAACTCCCCTCAATGGCCTATTGTTTCAATAATAATAATATATCCCGAGCATATTGCCAATTTCATGTGCGGTTAGATAAAATCCCATCCATCCATGTCTATTCAATATGTAAAGAATCATATCCTGGATTTCACGTCTACTTCTTAAATGGAAACCATACTTGTTGTAGATGCATTTTGGAAAAGAATGGGCATCACAACTCCCTTTGGAAGAACATGGACCATGGTGAAAAACCCCATGTATTGTTAGTCCTTACACAAGTTGAAGAAATGTTCATAGCATGTGTCAACCCCATATTGAAAGTAACCCTTACACGTTTTAGACAATACAAATACAATGGACATACAATAAGCTTCCTGCTAGACATTTTTTCAATCATCAACTACTTGCCTCGTCGTGCACAAGACTTGGACATTTTGATTGTCTTACACGAGCTTCAACCAACACTCTTATGATTGCATTATTAATAGATCCCATTTTATGGTTTCCTTGGAGTACAAGTTAGTAAATGACCCATATTATAAGAATAAGGTCCACCTTGACCAAACCACACTTAGGGTTTTTCTAACTTCCCCTACTGATGTTTTCCCTATGCTTCAGAATTCACATTATCCTACTATAGATGCTTCCCACAAATCTGTGAATGTGGAACACATCCAAATTGAATGTGTAGACCCAAATAACCATCATAATATTTTGTAGCCACTATCCCAAATGCACATACATAACTCCAAGAAATAAGAAGATACTTGCACTCACCAAATTACCAGACAACAAATTCTATTGAATGACCACCTATTGGGTTGTCACTAGTCAATGCATACAACATAGGGATATTTTTCACTGTGGCCTTTCCCACATTGTTCCCCATAGGCATTGTCATGTTCAAACAATCACGATTTAAATCAATTGAAATGCAAGACTATACCTTGCACCTACTAAGGCACCACGACAATAGATTTGATAGGCATCGAAGATTCTACTATTACTTGTACATCTCATGATGTGTCACCATAATCAAACAACAATGTTTTCCTTTGTTAAAAAAAAAATATTGAAGACAACTGCCCCACAACCATAGCTAACCTTAGAATCCACTTGGAACACTCCTCCGGTGACATGCTTGCAAAACAATTGATGCACTTTGGGGCATATCCCCATGGAACAAGATCTTTTTGGCACAAATCCAAGAATGAACTAATATATATGATTTCACAACTAGGATACCCAACATTTTATTTACATTGAGCGCAATCGACACTAAATGGCCTAAACTACACGCAATCATCATCCCTGGTAACTCACCTACTTATGTGAGAAAGCAATAACAATGGCAAAACCAAAATATTATCTCCAATCCACATTTAGCATCTTCATACATGCACCACGGGTTCATTATCTTCCATGATGGTGTCTTGGAGAAACACCTTCATGCAAACAAACTATCATGATATATTTCTTCTCTAATCCTTCTAGCAACATTATTATTATAGCAAATTTTATGCAAACTAACATTTTCTAATAATACATGCATTTACAAGTATGAATGGCAATACAAAATATCTGCACATATTCATGATTTCATATGATTATATAATGCACCTAATATGAACATGCTTGATTGTGATAATGCAATTGAGATTGTGATAATGCAATTGAGATTGTGAAAGCTAAGTATATAATAAAATCATTTAGATGTCAATTGGGTTTAGCTTGGATGTTTGGGAGGAATGATTGTTATCCTTCCCATCCCGGTTCAATTCCCATACATGACATGTTGAGCTCATAATGAGTATATTATTGTAATGATTTCTAGTTTTTTCAATTAAATAGCAAAGAAATGTAGAAAAATAAAATCATTTAGACATAATATATCCATATTTATGTAAATTTAAATTTAAAATTAATATTTCATAATACAATTGAGATTATGAAAGCCAAGAATATAATAAAATCATTTAAGCATAATATATATAGATATTTCATGATTATCATGAATGTCATTTTCATTAATAAGGAAACAAATTGGTCATATATTAAATTATAATAGTTTATAAGAGATTATGAAAGCCAAGGATATAATAAAATCATTTAAGCATAATATATGGATATTTCATGAATGCCATTTTCATTAATAAGGAAACCAATTGGTCATATATTAAATTATAAAATAATTTATTTATATAATAATTTATAAAGTCAACTTTAGATGGCATTGGTTTTTCATATATTAAATTATAAAAAAAATAATTTATATAATATGTAAATATAAAGATGACATTGGTTTCTCATATATTAAATTATTAGGATTTTGTTTCTTTGTCATTGTTTTACATTTAAAAAAAATATTTATATAACATGAAAATATAAATTCAACTTTTGTATCGATTGGGTTATGCATAGGATTTTGTTTCTTTGTCATTGTTTTACATTTAAAAAAAAATATTTATATAACATGAAAATATAAATTCAACTTTTGTATCGATTGGGTTATGCATAGGATTTTGTTTCTTTGTCATTGTTTTACATTTAAAAAAATATATTTATATAATATGAAAATATAAATTCAACTTTTGTATCGATTAGGTTATGCATAGGATTTTGTTTCTTTGTCATTATTTTACATTTAAAAAAAATATATTTATATAATATGAATATATAAATTCAACTTTTGTATTGATTGGGTTATGCATAGGATTTTGTTTCTTTGTCATTGTTTTACATTTACCTTGTATACGTAAGTTTTATATTTTAAATCAAAATAATGTTTCATGATTTAATATAAATATTATATTAAAAAAAATTTAATAAAGTTATTTAATATGGATAGTATTTTATGAATGAATTTTTATTTTATTTTAAAGATTAATAAAATTTATCATAATTTACTTGTTAATTGGTAATGAAGATTTTTATCATTGCTTCTTATTTACAAATATGAATTGAGTCATCATTGTAAAAAATAAAAAAATTTGAAATACAAAATGAAAAAAATAACAAATCCTTCTAATAAAAAGACCTCATATTGAATAAAAATTAATGGGCACAAAAAATATTTTAGAAAGGGATCTAGAATATAATACTTGGTAAGAACCTTTTCAAACCTTCCAAAAAAAGATGATACAAATATTATTAGGACTAGAGGGTTATACTTTTGATGGTGCTTTTGGGAAAGAGAAGAAAATATATATATGATAACTTGAATTAAAAAAACCAATCCATTTGATTTTATTGAATAATGCAAAGTAATTAATGAAATTAGAATCTTTTTATCTTTCAAACACTTTATTAATCAGATTAATATTAAAGTTATCACTTAAAATAATAAAAAATAAAAAATTAAACAATGTGTAGGACCCCTCCCCGGGTTTAGACAAATATTGTAAAGTAATGAAGTTGACCAATAATTTTTAGTCCATCAACTATAATTCAAAATGCATACAAGATTTATACTATCAAATTTAAATGTCAAAATAACTTATAAATTATTTATTTAATAATATAATTATTATTTTTAAATATACTATATAACTAAAAAAAATATGTCCATGTCCAACCACATTTATAATGACATGGACCGTTATGCGCTTGTAGGATCCAAAGGACTTGTGAGAGCTCGTACACACTAGGATATATATACGGGGTAGGACCCAAAGGACATGTGTGGGAGCTCGTACACACTATATATATGTGTGGAATTTATTATAATAATAATCGCATTTAACAATAAAAAATAAAAAATAAACTATTCAGCCTGAGTGCTTTGGCTCATGTAAATTTCCAATTGAGTAAAATATTGTTATAAATTTAAAAATAGATTATTTGCCTTGAGCATAATTGGCTAAGGGTGGATGGTTGTGTCTTTCTTAATTGCCTTATCTTGAATAATATTTAGTGATTGTATTATATTCACATTGTCTATAGCCATTTCTAGATTCTTTTGTTTTAAAAAAAACTGATATTTTATTATATTTTGAATGTCAAATTTTTATAGGCACATAGTTTGTTGAATTAGTGGTAGATTGGTAAGGTTTGAAGTCATGTTCAAGTTCATCTTAGTTACAAATTTGTAATTGTTTTAAATATACATAGATTGACATGAATTGTATAAGGGTTAGAAAAATAGTAAAGGAGTGGTGTTATATACAAAGGCATCGATGTAGTATAAGTTTACGTTTTTTTGCATTTTTGGTTTTCGTTATTTAAAAAAAAATTATTGACTTTTAAAAATGAAAAGGATACTACAAGTGTCATCTTTGTTTATGTCGATTTGGTATCTTTTTTTTGTGTTGATTGTATGTCTCGTTCCACATCATTCTACATTTATGGGTATACATTTTTGTTAATTTTGGATTTTTTTGTGTTGCTCATTACCTTTCTTTTGAGTCTCTTTGTATCTTATTTAGTCCATTTTGCATCACTTTCCTCCATATTTGTGTATGGTTGTATCCTAATGTGCATCTCAAATAATCACTTCTAAATCTCCCTTGCATCGACTTTCTACACCTTAAGGCATCTTTTTTTATGTCTTAGAATGTCTTTGTGCATATTTATCACATTTGCATCTAATGGAATATATCTTGCCATGTCCTTTTCTGTGTCTAGTTGTTTCACATCATTTTTCAGTTTATTTGTGTCTAGGTACATCTAATTTTGCATCTCATTAGGTATAGGTGTGTCATTCTTGCATCTTGTTTGTGTCAATATTTTTTATTCCAATCTCAACAACTCATCAAGTAAGAAGAGTGTGGGAAGGAAGGAATAATCAATGTATATCCATCTTAAACCTGGAGTTATCAAGCATCGAGAGGGATCCAGTTTCTTCAGGTGTAATTTTTTTATTATTATATCATTCCATGTCAAATTTTACATGGTACATGTAAAAGTTTTTTTTAATTAAGTCGACTTTTTTTTATTATTGTTATTTTTTTAATTGAGCCGACTTTTTTTTAATATAGCGTAATCTAACATAATGTTAACGCCTCAACATCTCCCCCATACTCGATTGTAGAGCACCTCACTACTCTCAGTACAATAATTTATAATTATTAATACTTAAAATGATAATAAATTTAATAAAATTTGAGTTTTAATAATAATAATAAAAATATCTTTCATTCGTTATTCTCCCTTAATGTGAACTCCATGTTTCTTAATTATGATATATATGCCTTTGCATTGTCCTTTCCTAAGGTTGTGTGAAGTGTGTGCACGTGTGTAGTAAAACATATGATACATTCACGATGTGTTTCTACTTTAGAAGATTTGCGTCCATCAAGCTCGACATACACAACATCCAACATCCGAGCATGAATTAGTAATGTGGTTTGCGAATTTAGAGCCAAGTTAACTCGGTTCATCTCTGCTGTTGCAACTCGCCGTGCGAAACCCTTAAACTTGTCACTTGTTTGAGGCGATTCTTGTTGCAGGGAGGAAAAAAATTATAATTTTCCTCTTTCGTATAAGCCCAGATTACAAATTTATATTGGAATTACATTACACCTCGAGCACATAATCAGAGGAAGAGATTAATCTAAAAAATAATTATTGGAATGGGTGCATTGAGATTCTAAGGTGAGATTGTGACAAGGGAAAGAGCACAGGGCTTTCCATGTTACTTCGCAATCTCTCGCTTTCAGATTATTTATTTAGGAAGCCAAGGGCCCAGTCTCCGCCTCCGGAGACTCTACGGTCTATATATATATTTTAGACTCGGTTCATCTCCCCTGTCACAACTGATTTATATATATTTTAGACTAACTCCAAGGTTGATATGATTTAGATAATAATAATTAAACGACTTGGGCTTAAGATAAATTATATTATTTTACTCACCCCCCCTTGAGCTCCCTAAGTCCCTTTTTTTTCATCTCTTGTGGAATGGTAGCCCCATATTTTTGTCCTTCTCCATCTATAACTTGTGGTGTATGATTTTATTATTATTTGATGTATATTTACATATTACATTGTTTGGTCCTCATCAATTCACCATATACACATATATACATTGCTACTATGAGGATCAAAACTTGGGGTGTTACATGGAGGACCTCACTGGATGGATCCATTCTTATTCTTTTAGATTGCATTTTCAATGTACAAACAACATTGTGGAATATGAGGCTCTCATTCATGGTTTATTGTAGTCTAAAGAAATGGGCATCCAAGATATTATTGTAAGAGGGGATTCAGAGCTAGTGGTCAACCAAGTCAAGAAGAAATTTACCCTCAAGAAAGGGTGCCTCAAGGCATACATTCATAGAGTTTGGGATTTGATCAAGGACTTTTGATCTTTCGACATAGAATTTGTCCCAAGATAAGAGAATCAAAGGGATGATTTGTTGGAATTAGAGGGTTCATTTTTTATACACATCCATCCCTGCTAGGTGTTGCTTTCCATATTCACTAGTCTTTTAACTGTCAGTGCTAGATAACAAGGCCTTTTGGATTTTTTTTGAAAATGAGGAACATATTTCCAAATTCCTTATCATGGCTAAGGGGATTGAGGAGAACAATCACTTGAATGTAACTCTTGATCTTGAAGTTGGAGGCCCAAATCATGACCATTATGATGTAACTGGAATATTAAATTTATAAAGTAATGTTCTTCCCAAGGGCTTGGTGTCATTGAAGTATTCATTCATCAAAGATGATTGAATGTAGGAGGGGACACCTGTAGATAAGCATTCTCTTTGAGAAGCCAAGGAAACAAAGAAAATTAATATTGGCACTAAAAGTGAGTCTAAGTTTTTGAATGTAGGGACCTATTGTGTTGGACAAGAGATAGAAGGCCATGTGTGATTGTTCAAACAATTTGGGGATGTCTTCGCATGGAGTTATGACCACTTAAAAGAATATGATAAGACTATCATATAGCAAGCCATAACATTGAAAAATGATGTGCTACTGGTCAGAAAGAAGCCAAGGAGAATAAATCCATAACTAAAGACCCTTATCAAGATAGAATTACAAAATATTATGGATGCAAGAATCATAATACCTGTTAGATATTCATAGTGGGTTGTTGAACTCATGGTGGTGTGGAAAAAGAATGGTGAAATTTGGTTGTCTATGGATTTCTGAGATTTAAACCAAGCATCCCTTAAAGATAATTACCCACTCTCTAACATGGAAATGTCGTTACAACAAATAACTAGTTCAATGTTGATGTCCATGTTGGACGACTTCTTAAGATATAATCAACTTCCAATGGTTGTGAGAGAACATCATAATATTAACTTCACAACCCCACACGAGACTTATACTTATCTCCAAATTCCATTTGGATTGATGAATGCCAGGGTGACCTTCCAAAGATCCATGGACCATACCTTTTGTGAATTGATCAATAAAATGATGTCCAATTACTAGGATGACCTCACTGTATTCTCCAAGATTAGGAAACAATTGCATCTGAGAGAGGTATTTGTGAGATGTAAGAGGTATGACATATTTTTGAATCCCAAGAAGTGCCTATTTTCTGTTACCAAAGGAAAGTTGTTGGGGCATATAGTTGGAGAAAGAGGAATATACTTTTATATGGAAATAATCAAAGCGATAAATGAGATTAAACCTTCTACTGATTAAAAAGAGTGCCCTGTCCTTTTTGGGGAAGATAAACTTTGTCCACAGGTTCATCCCCAACTATGCTTCCATCACAAGACCCATTAGTTTCCTATTAAAGAAGGACATTGAGTTTGAATGGACCCCTGAGGTGCAATAAATATTCACAAATATTAAACCAATGACCACCGATTCCCCAATTTTGGCTAGCCCAAACTTGGAGAAAAAAACATTTTATATTTTTTTGCCTCCTAAGAGACCATTGTTGTAGTCCTTACCCAAAAGAATCCTAAAGGGCATGAGATGTTAGTATCTTTCATAAGCAAAGCATTGCAAGATTATGAGTTGAGTTATTTCCCAGTTGAGAAACAAGTGTAAGCCTTATTGAAAGTGGTGAGCCACTTTAGAAGTTGAACATCAAATTGATACAATACTATCCTAGGTCATTGTATAATTGAGAAGCAATACTTTGGTTGAAGGAGAAAGTCTCCCATTAGAGCTTCCATTCTTTGAAAATAACTCAATCACATTGCACCATGCTAACTTTGATCCACATACTAGGAAATTTTAGATTGGGACACTAAGGTCAAAGGGAAGAAGCTCTTAAAGAACCATTACATCTCATTGGACATTAAGGAACTAGGAATGGAATGAGCCCTTCAGTTACATGATGTTACCATTAGAATTCTTAAGGATTCTGTTAAAGAGAAATTAGATGAAAATACCATCTTGAAGAGGAGAATTGTTGAGTTGGAATCTACATTAAAACCTAGACCATTGTTCACACCATTGTTGGCCATAAGAACCCTTGAAGAATAGTCAAAGTAGAATGCAGAGATAATTTCCAAAATGACGAAGGCCTAGGAATTATTGCAGGGAGTAAGAGAGGCAGTTGCTACCAACATTCAAGAAAATATGAACTTGTTGATGGATCTTTGGGAGTTGGTAAGTAAATATTCTATCCTCGCCACTAAGATTACTTCTTTGAATAATAGTTTGAAACAACCCTTGTAAGATGATCAATAATTCTTCAATTGTTATGTTGACACCTTTAGCAAGGCTTTGATAGACATGAATGAGCACAAAAGGCACTAAGGGAATCTCCCCTCAAATGTGATACTCAGAATAATCAGAGCTGTTTGGGATGTTAGATTGGATGTTTCGCAACAATTGATTACTACTTGTGATGTATTGTTTGATAGAAGGGATAAAGTAATTTTCAAGAGTGCTGATGTAATCAAGGATAGGCAGTGTCTCAAGTGTTTACCAAGAGAAGATCTTCACCAAATAAGAATACGATTTGAAGTTGAACACTTTCAAGATGATAATAGACTTGGTCAAGACCACATCTGTGTCCGCACCATCTAAGAAACATAAGAAACACACTGTTCCAGTTTTCCAAAATTGACCCTTTTCCGGACACTCATTTCAGTGATGCATTAATATATTTCACTGGCATCTCAAGTTCTTATCCCCTACCATTTCAAAGCTCAGAAGAGCTGCTTCCGAAAAGGTTGGCTTTTTGCCTTCGAATTGTAACATCAAACTGAAAAATCTGAATCCGTTTGGTGTGCAAATGTGGTTTGGACTGAGAAAAAACATGGGAACGTATTTCCCAGCTCTGTTTGGGATATGGACATTGGCTGTGACTTCCTTCTTCTCTGTTTATTGCCTTGCCAGTTCCTACTATAGTTTCCACAATGTCACAGAATTCGATGATCCATCAGCCTACGGTCGTTTTAGTGAGATAAAGAAGGAATGTAGCTCTGTTTTAGCAGAGGCTTCAATGCTGCATCCAGATCGGTACCGAAAATATATGATTGAGAAGGAGCTCTCTTTTGTAAATGGGGATTGGAAGCAACACAAGGGCTCTGCTCCTCTTATGCCATTCACCACAAGTGACTCCAATTACACGATACCAATTCGGAGAAGAAAATCCAATTATACCGAAAACTATTCCCCAATCAATCTGGCCTCATTCTGGATTAAAGGTGTGGATCCAATCAAGGTCGCTAGCAAAATGGTGAATGTGAGTGGGATTTTACAGTTAGCTATATCCACAAGTGGAGACATCTCCTACATGCGTAGCAGACGCAAAGACTTTAAGATTTATCCTGGCTTCACTTCTCTTACGATTCTTCTCCAAGGAGTCTACTTGGAAGAATCGAAGAACTCACAAGAAGAACGGTTGTTGTGTATGCTGGGCAATACCCGTTTACCATCCCGTGGGAAGAATGCTGCAGATCCTTGGGATTGGTTTAAAAAATCAGAGTCACAGTCCCCTACTCTGTCAGAAGATGATAGAATTTTGCTGCAATTGCGCTATCCGAGCAAGCTTTCTCTGACTACCAGGGAGATTCGAGGAACACTGACAAGCCTCAATCGGCACTCCAATTCAAGCTATTTTGATGAAATTGACATCTCTTCTTCACAATTGACTGCTCATTCGAATTATGAATTTGACTCCGACAGCCTGGTGACAAAGGCTTGTGCTCCTTACCAACATCCAGCCGATTTCCAGTCAAAAGATATTAAAATATACCGAGGGAAGCAATTCTGTTCAGCTATAAAGCAAGTGATGGATGGTCTGCTTTTGGATGTGGTTCCCACTTGGCAGTGTAATGGCACAGATGCCTATTGTAGCAAGTTGGGCCCATTCATTATGGATAATAAAGTTCATGAAACTAATGGCAGTTTTGATAACACAAAGCTTTGTATACAGGATTTGATGTGTACAGAACTATCTAATTCAGGTATTGCAAAAGTTAGTGCGGTTTTTCGAGTTCTGCCTCCTTCACAAGATCAGTATTTGGCAAGTGAAAGATCAGGTCTTAATGGCTTAACATTGTCCGCCGAGGGAAAATGGAACTCATCTTCTGGTCAGTTGTGTATGGTGGGATGCCTTGGATCCATCAAAAATCACAGTGCTTGTAATTCTCGAATCTGCATTTACTTGCCCCTTTCACTTTCAATAAAACAAAGAAGTGTAATTGTTGGCAGCATTTTCAGCATTGAGAACACTGCAAATTCCTTCTATCCTCTCTCATTTGAGCTTATATATCCTCGATATTTGCCCCCAGATGTGTTAAACAAAATGTCATACGAATACAACAAGACCATATTGGCCCAAATGGAGAAAGATGAGACTGGAGGTTTTGGCAAATCATTCTTGAAGTATCCCCAGAAAGGACCGGGCAAGACAAGACAGAGTTTCTCTGTTCTAAGCGAGGATCTCTCAGTGCAATCACGGGGCATGTTTGACCCGTTGTCCAAAGGGAATTTTGTCAAGAGCTTCATAGGCTTGGATGTTATAGCCATTGAGGAATTTGTGGGAGTTGATTGGGAACAGGCCTCATACACTTCTGTCATACCTGAGGAGGTTAGGGAATCGCCTCATTCAAAAGGAGCAGAGGAGGAGAAGTCCTTGAAAGTTGCTGCACAGCTGAAACTGGAAGGAAATATTTCAAAGCTTTTTCTTGAGGGTCTCTATTATCCAAGAGTGGGTAAAATGAACCTTATAGGATGCAGGGATGTTCGAGCTACATGGAAAGTTTTGCATGATACCGGGGATCTCCAGGATGATTTTGATTGCCTCATTGAAGTGAAAGTGGAATATCCACCTACAAATGCCAGGTGGTTCATAAATCCAACCATGAGCCTTTCAGTCACAAGCCAGCGAACAAAAGACAGCCCACTTTTCTTTAGCCAAATCGAGATCCAGAGTATTCCCATTCTATATCCAAGTCAGATAGAAAAGATCATTTCTCGCAGAAGTGTAGAACTCGTGTTGCATATATCGACACTATCGATGATGATTGGGTGCATTCTCAGCCAATTATTCTACAGTCGAGAGAAGACAGAAGTCGCTCCATACATCTCTCTTGTCATGCTGGGCTTTCAGGCCATTGGATACTGTATTCCTCTCATAACAGGTGCAGAGGCCTTGTTCGGAAGGATGAAATCTGAGCCCGAGGATAATGGGTTTTTTCATCCGACTCAGAGCCGAGGGTCTGACAGGATTGACTACATGGTTAAACTGCTACTGTTGACTGCATGTCTATTGACACTAAGACTGTGCCAAAAGGTTTGGAAATCTCGTATTCGGTTGCTGACAAGGAGTCCTTTAGAGCCATGGAGGGTGCCAAGTGATAAACGAGTGCTTGCTATTTCCTCAGCTATACATGTTATGGGTTTTCTGATTGTGTTGATTGTTCACAATGTGAAGACCAGTAGCAATGCGCGCAACCAACATGAATGGGAGACTGAGCTTAGGGAGTATGTGGGTCTGGTACAGGATTTCTTCCTGCTTCCTCAAATTGTCGGCAATACTCTTTGGCATTTTGAACGTAAACCACTTAGGAAACTATATTACATTGGTATCACTGTTCTGCGGCTACTTCCTCACATCTATGATTACTGGAGACCTCTAGTTTCCAATCCCTACTTTGCATATGGATATGAATCTGCAAATCCTAGCTCAGATTTTTATTCTAAGTTTGGAGATATTGCTATCCCAGTGACTGCTGTGGTGCTTGCAATTGTGATTTTCATCCAGCAAAGATGGAATAAGCATACACTGGGTCAGGCATTGAGATTAACTTCAAGTAAGATGACACTGCCTGGAACAAGGACGTATGGGAGGCTGCCATCAAAGATATTTGAAGCTGAACTTGTCTCTGGTTGCACAGAGAGAAGCTAGATGCATAGGATGAGTGGGGAGAATCAACAATGTAACGTTTATAAATAAATGAAGTTCCGATCCATAATGTAAGAAAAAGAAATTGGAAAAAAAAAGGACTACTACTATTATATAGATATAATAAATAGGAATAATCAGTTTACAGACTCCAAC